>JAPDNY010000001.1:39314083-39674083 GCA_029375565.1 Gekko gecko
CTGAATTTATGCATGCAGGTTGCCATTTAGGACTTACATGTACATAGAAATTTAGGGAGGAAATGGAAAAAGTGGACTGGCAGTGGCTCTCCACAGTCTCAGGCAAAGTTCTTTCCCAGCACCTGCTACTTGATGGCGTGTAGTGGCTATGGGAAGACCCAGGTTCAGATCTCCATTCTGCCATGGAAGCCCACTGCCAGACCTTGGGCCAGTTCACTCTCTCTCAGTCTAAGTTACCTCACAAGGCGGTGGTTTGAAGATCAAACGGAGAAAGGGAGAATGATGTAAGCTGCTTTGGGCCCCCATTGGGTAGAAAAGCCAGATATAAATGTCTAAATAAACAGCATACCATAAAGCTTGTAAGCTTCAGCCAGCCCCAGCTGTTCCCTCCTAACAAAACAAGGCAACTGTGTGATAGCCACCTTTGTTTAAGGGAATTCTAACTGCTTTTCCTGCTATAAGTATGAGCTCCATTAACCATGCAGGATTGTTAACTTTTTCTTCTTTTACTGTTATAGACAATTAATAACTCATCAGACAAAGTCCAGGTTCATGATTTACAAATTGTAACCAGGTAAGTGTTCAGGTTCTCAAATAAAGATTTTAAAAATAGGAGTTTTTTTCTGTGTCTAGGTTACCTGGATAGCTTATTTGGAAGACAGCCCTTTGGGAACAGATAGGAAGTACAAGACAGAACTACAGTTGCATAATTTGCAATTGTATAAAGCCATGACTGGCAGAAGGAAACAATGCTTGTTTATTATATTTATATATCATACTCTTCGTTGAAAATTTACAAGGCAACATTTCAACATTTAACATATCAAAGCAGGAAAATCAAAAGAAGACTATAGATTTAAACTAATTTAGCTAAAAGTCTGGCAGCCAAAATAATAGCTTTGGTAGCCGCTAGTGAAATCTCAAATCAGAGGTGGAATCTACACAAGATCTCAGTAAGTCAAGAGATCTTCAACTCCTTGCAAGGAACTCTGCTCTTCCCTGTGACTGACATAAGTAGAACTAATTCTACAGGTAAGAACAAGTGAGTTGCAGAACTGGCAATGTCATCCCCTGTTTACTCAGAAGTAAACCTCACTTTATTCAGTAAGGATTATTTCCAGGAAATGAGCATCAGATTGCAGCCTTAGGCAGGTTAAAAAACTTGGCTTTGCATTAGTGCAGAATTTCAGGGTATATATACTGTCCTATTTTATTGCATTCTGCTGCAGGATGGAGAACAAGAGTTCGCCCTCCAGGGCACTTATGTTTAGGTTGGGTTCACATATCACAGACCAGCCTCAGCTTGTCAGACAGACTCAAACCTTGTCAAAGCAGCTTCCAAAGAGACAGAACAAATATGTAGTTTAGATAAGCAACTTGGGGCCACAGCCTGTGAGTCATAGGCCAAGAGTCCTTTGGCTTTTCAATCCATGCTTCTGGCCATGCCCAAGTAAGCTACCTGCAGCAGAGGAGGAACAGAAGCTCAGCCCAACCCCCCACTCAGCTCATACAAAGATGTTTCCAACCATCTTCCCATCTATGCAACCCTGGTCTCTTATAAAAGCCAGTGAGGTGTCCTTTTCCCCTCTAAAAATGCTGTGTAGGCTGATCTGTGGTTCTGTCTTTAATTTCTTTCCTTGTAGAGAGGCAATTGGGCATATGAAGGAAGGGGAGGAAGGCAAGACCAAAAGCTACAGTGCCTTAATATGGACAGAAAAGGAGATACAGAATGAAGATATAGCAATTCTGGACAGCATGAAGGTTGGGGTGCTATCTGTTATGTGTTTCCGCTGGTCTAATTACAGACAAGGGTATTGCAGTCCTCATCACAAAGGTCCGCAGCCCTAGCCATCCTTGCCCAGTAGTGGGGGCCACAAACACAGGCTGTAGCTAGTGATGGACTAGCTCTATCCAGCTCAATTCCATTTTTAATTTTAAATTTATTTTAAAACTTCCTCTCTCTCAATTCGTGCTAGGAACTATAGTTCCCAGAATGCCTGACATTCATGGTGAAGGATGGACCCCTAAGATAGTTAAGTCTGGAGTTTAAAATTACCCAACTGCACAATTGCTCATAAACTGAACATGGCCAGGCTGGCTTTTCCCCTTAGTTTTTATCCCTCTCTTGTATCCTGGGCTGTTTCATACTTTCATGTTTCTGATCCAGCTCTTTGTCCCCAGCTCCACTTAACAGGATTCGAAGGACTTATTTTCTTTAAAGCCCGGTCCAGTGCACAGTATTAGGCGGGGTGTGAGCCAGCCCACTTCAATCAGCAGATTTGGGGCATTTCATTAAACGGCAAGAAGTTGTCAGTTGTTGAGTGTATCATGTGGAAATTTTTTCGGGGCAGGATTTTGATTTTCTTTGAGTACCAAAATGTCTGAGACCGTCTGCATTTATCTTCTGTTGTGTTCATGATTTACTGATTGTCCCTTTGCTTTAAATCCTTGAACAGGAATTAAAGCTTGATCAAAAAACTCCCCTTCGGGTCCTTCATCGGCGACCTCTAGCTGTCCGGGTTCGCGTCGTCCACACAATGCAGTCAGAGTATATAGATGAGCATCATTTCCGGCTACGTCTAAAGACCCAGGCAGGGACGTATCCTTCCTGAGAATAAATTCCAAAAGGGACTACGATAACTGGGGGTGTTTTATCTCACTCTCTTGTATCCTATCCTCCCTCCATGCAAACTGGGTTATCTCATTTTATCCTCACGTTAACCCTGTAAGGAGACTGGACAAGTCCCTGCTTCCCAGCCTAAATATGCCTGGTGATCTCTTTGAACTCAGGTCTGGATCACTGCTCTGCCCAGCTCAGATCCAGCACTACTGAGTACAGCATACTGATTTCCAGCAAACATATGAAGTAGGCTTTTACTGATTCAGAGTACTGGGATTGGGGCATACAGTTAGTATGAACCTCAGTTGCAATGTACATCTTTGTGTCCAGTTGAAATATTGGGGCTAAGAAGAAGAGTTGGTTTTATACCCTGCTCTTCACTACCCGAAGGAGTCTCAAAGCGGCTTATAATCACCTTCCCTTCGTCTCCCCACAACAGACATCCTATGAAGTAGGTGGGGCTAAGAGAGTTCTGAGAGTACTGTGATTGACCCAAGGTCACCCAGCTGGCTTCATGTGGAGGGTGGGAAATCAAATCCGGTTCTCCCAGATTAGAGTCTGTCACTCTTAACCACTACACCACGCTGGTAATGCTGTAGCCCCACTTCTGGAACTCTCCCTCTCTGTCTTGTCAATCTTTGAGTGGCTGGTTGCCCTGAGGTCAGAGGCAGCTACAAATAAAGACAATCCAGCGTGTATGGAGGGGGCCTGTGTGATTCAATAAGACACCCTAACCTCCTTAAGTGGAAGGATTGGTTGGGAGAGTAATCAATAAATAAACATTTGATTTTTCTTGGGACTGGGTATTGCTTGCTTTGGTACAGACTTTTGATTTTCTTTAACACTGCCCCTGCTGACCCCGATCTGATCCTATAGGTAGAGTGGAGGTCCCTAACCTTTTTGAGCCTGCTGTCAGTTTTTGAATTCTGACACAATGTGGTGGGCATAGGCAGAAAATGACTGCCACAAAATGGTTGCTGCAGGAGGTGGAGCCAGCCACAAAATGGCTGCTGCAGCTTACCTACAGTCACACAGTGAAAGTCCTTCTGCTTTGCTGCCAAAGCAACATTTTTAAAAATCTGCACAGCCAATCAAATCTCCAGTGTCCATTCAGAAGCCTTGCTGGGAAAAAGCCCAACCGGACCTGCCCACTTTTTAAGCAGACTTGGTGGGCGCCAGAGAAAGTGTCAGGAGGCACTGTGGTGCCCATGGGTGCCACGCTGGAGACGCCTGTTGTTAATACCTGATTGAGCAAGCCGCATACCCTTTCCAAAATCACCTGTTTGTCACATCACCTCCTCCTCCCCCACACCACCCTTGTGGCCCTTTCTGTTTCTTTTGAGTTTTGCCTCTTTTTAATTTCCCTAACTGAAGATACAGTTACATCAAAGAGTTTGTGCATGGAGACTTTGGAAGGACTAAGCCCAATATTGGCTCCTTGTTAGGGACAACTGCTGACATCTTGGAGCTGGATGTAGAAGTGAGTATTTCATCCCATTCTACTTCACAGTGAGGGTAATGGGATTTGCTCCTGGTTTGGAATTAAGGCCACATCTGGACAGGATTCTTTTCAGACCTTCTGACCCACCAATTAAGCATGCCTAATCTCTGCAGCTCCCCTTTCCCCCGCCAGTATCCATACAAGAAGAGTTTCAGGATGAATGTTGGTGCTTCTTCAAGGAGCAGACACATGAACGTGTGCTGTTTTCCCACATATTCAGGTTCACCCTGACTGTGAGCCTTGAGTGTAATTTATTGTTGCAGTTTGTTTACTACACATACCCCCTTCAAGGAACACCTGCTGGCTTACCTGTGGATCTCATGTGGTTTCCCATCCATGCCACTTGTAGGGTGAAACCTGCTAAGCAGCCACAGGAATGGAATTGCATCGTATGCATTCAATAACCCCTTCTCAGTATAGAAATACAAAAGTACTAAGAGCAAAATTACTTGTCCTCTTCCTGATTTAATTGTTTTTTTCCCCTTTCCCTCTGCTTTTATAGTCGGTGGATACTGATTGGCCTCCTGCTTTAGACAATTAATGAACGATCAATTTCCAAGATGGGAAAGTGAAGAGCTGTCGTCTCACCAGCTGCTGGTTAGAGCACAACCAACCCCATTTTGTGAGCCACTGGCTTCGCTGAATAATTGTTAATACATTTTAGATCATGTTGATCTGCCAAAGCTTTTTTAAAATTATAAATGGTTATTTTTAATTGGCTTTAAAAATTCAGGATGAATGGTTGGTAATTTGGATGTAGAGCCTCCTTCCAAAAGAGAAAGGTGTCGTTCTTACATGAATGGAGAGGCAGGATACAGCCCAAAGTAAATGTAGACTTGTCTAGTGCTGGATCACTTCTCAAGAGAAATGTTTCATATGAAAGGATGAGAAAGGGAAGATCTGGAAATCTGGTTCATATGCAAAAATGTACCACTCATTGAGAAATACCATGCATACCTTTCCTGACAAGGCCTTGGCTACCTTGGTAGGAAAAAAGGAGAAACTTCTCTCCAGCCAGTAAAATAAAAGCTTTTA
Organism: Gekko gecko; assembly: GCA_029375565.1. Lineage (NCBI taxonomy): Eukaryota > Metazoa > Chordata > Lepidosauria > Squamata > Gekkonidae > Gekko > Gekko gecko. The sequence continues at coordinate 39,319,240 of JAPDNY010000001.1, forward strand.
AAAAAAATAAATCTCAGTTTCCTGTGTCTGCAGCACTTAAAGCAACAGCCTAATTGTAGCATTTTTTTACATTGAACTGCATCATCACCTCCTGCTGTACTGCAGGTATCAGGACCATTATGCTCCAAAAATGCAAATGAGGTGTTTGCAGAACGATTCCTTGGAGTAACAGTAGCAAGTCTGTGCCAGGGAGCAGCAGCAGAACAGCTGCAGACTTGATCCCAGTGTTTGGAATTATTTACAATGCAGACTGGTTGGACAGCTTTGCAAATTTGCATGCATTCCCTGCTTTGACCTGTATGCTGATCCTGTGCAGGAGTTTCACTGTGTTTAGTGGAGCTTATGCCCAGGTAAGTGTACGCACTCCATATAGCCTTATCTCCCATTAAAGAAAGAAGACAGCCATATGCACTGTATGTAGGAGGTCTTTTAATCATGATGGAGCTATTTCTATCACATGGCTTCTGGAGGAGGCCATAATATGAAGATGACAAACTTTATATTGTACTAGCCGCATTTATATACTGATTTTCTTCTATCAAGCTACAACATGGATCCAGTGGTAGATTTTTGCTAGTAGTTCATAATGCTCATATATTAATAGTAGTTTACACTTACCGCCTTGGGTTGGTTCACCTGATGGTTAATAGATAAAATCACAAATTAACATAGTTTTAACATAGAATATAGAATTCATCTGATTTTGAATACAGAATTCCTTAACCGGCCAAGTCTAGTTGTGTGGGCTTGGCAACAGCTGCATCTGAAATAATTGCCAACCCACAAATTGACATTAAGGTCCCTTTCCCTACTATGTTGGTGGTCACTCTTGCTCCCCAGATAGATGACTCACACTCAGTGTTTCAGAAGGGTGAATGTATCATTTTTACCCAAAGTCGGGGTAATATTCCAAGAAATCAGCTGTGGACCTGAAACGGTTTCTCCTTTGAGTGGGAGGCATTTCTTTTCCCTAAAGTTAGGCAAAGATTCATCTTTTCAGCAGCTAATTGAGGTGTTATTGTATAGGTGTCTTCTGCCTAGAGCTTTCCTCAAAGCAACGTTATCTTCAAAACAGATTCAAGAGAAAATGGAGAGGAGGGCTGTAGCCCAGTTTTCTCCTTCACCCATCAGTTTTTCTACACATAGCCTAAAAACACTTGTGACAGACTGTCAAGGATTAATGCCTGCCTTCTAAACTTTACGTGTCAGTGAAACTCAGAAACCTATGCTTGAGTGTTTAGACCTCAACGTTTTAAAGACCTTGTTGAATAACAAACACGTAAGTGGTGGCAACTAATTATCTGGTGTTTGTATCAATACAAAGTTATCTCAGTTTTATTATCTGTTCAGTTTATACATCCTACATCTGATTCCACCTGACCTTTTCTCCTCCAAGTTAAATAAAACATTTTGTTTATTTTAAACTTTCAAAAGCCTTCCATGTGCCATTTCAAAAGCAAAATATAAGAAGTGATTTCATCTCTTCCCTCAATTCTCTGGACTGGGCTAGCATTTGAGCAGGGGGTTGGGCTAGATGGCCTATATGCCCACTTCCAGCTCCGTGATCTATGATTCTATATTTGTCTATGGCTGTTGGGCCTGCCCTCCCTCTCACATAAGAACATAAGAGAAGCCATTTTCGGTCAAGCCAATGGCCCATCCAGTCCAACACTCTGTGTCACAACAGTGGCCAAAACCCAGGTGCTATCAGGAGGTCCACCAGCAGGGCCAGAACTCCAGAAGCCCTCCCACTATTGCCCCCCAAGCACCAAGAATACAGAGCATCACTGTCACAGATATAGTGTTCCATCCATATCTTGCAGCTAATAGCCACTGATGGACCTCTGCTCCATATGTTTATCTAATCCCTTCTTGAAGCTGTCTATGCTTGTAGCTGCCACCACTTCCTGTGTTATTCCATGTGTTAATTACTCTTTGAGTGAAGTACTTCCTTTTATCTGTTCTAAACCTACTGCTCATTCTTCAACAGCTGTTTGTCAACTTCTATGCCATTCTCTGTCATTCTTCAACAGCTGTTGGTCAAGTCTCAACATTTTGTCTGCTTTCATTGGTTGCTCTTAGAGAGAGGCAGAACCCAGCCTGTCCACCACAGATGGCTATCATATCACCTCTCAGTCATCTTCTCTCCAGGCTAAACATATCCAGCTTCTTCAACCTTTACTCATGGGACTTGGTCTCCAGACCCTCCTCTGGACACATCCTAGCTTGTCAACATCCTTCTTAAACTGCTGTACTCGAAACTGAATATAATAGTGAGCTCTAACCAGAGAAGACTATATAAGACTGTAAGAAGAGCCCTGCTGGATCAGACCAATGGTCCATTTAGTCCAGCATCCTGTCTCACACAGTGGCCAACCAGTTCCTCTCGACAGCCAACAACAGAGCATAGAGCCGAGGTCTTCCCCTGATGTTGCCTCCTGGCTCTAGAATTCAGAGGCTTAGTGCCCTGATTATACTGCCAGCATACTCAATGGGGAATGTTTAACTTAAAGCTGGCCTTGGCTTCAAAGGGGTCAGTTCTGGACCTACTGTGGGGCCCAACAGTTAGTGGCCATAACTTATCATGGATGAGGTCCCACTGTGTTTCCTCACTGTGTGACGCATGCTTTCAGAGCACCTCATCATGCTTGATGGCTGTGAAATCAGCAGCCATGGCCTCAAGAATGTTGCCCATGTGATTGGCCAGGTGGCGGCCACAGTCCCGGTAAGCAGACAGGACTACCCCATGAACATTGTAACACATGAACCAGTTCAAGAAGTAACACTCAGCACAGTTTTTTGCTAGAGCTACTTTTGCCAGAGCTGGGCCTATGCTTGCCTTCATCGCCCTCGGGCTTAAAGAGGGAGAAGACATCCAACACAATATCCATTTAAAATATGCTCCCTAACTTTATGGGGGAGGTGAATGCCTGGGGGGCCTCCAAATTGCTGAAGTTACCTGGGGCTTGTACAAAATGGGGCTGCTTGGTCCCCACACCACCCCCCAATTGGACCCCCTACCCCTGTGCCTCAGGGCCCTAGCCAGTAAGGTGTAGGCCTCTGCCAACCAATAATTCCCAGATGTGTGTGCCAAGTCTTCTGCTCCTCAGAAGAAGACTCACCTGAGCTGCCTTCATCATCTGAGGGTGTGTGCTCTGCTCTCCAGGTTCTGTGGTGCTTGATGCAGCTCTTCTTCGCCAGAACATGTCTCTGAGGAGAGGCTTCCCTGGAGCCACATGTAGTGTCAGACCCCAATGGGGAATGTGGCCTCCTACTTCCCCTGGCTTCTGTGGTTGTGGGGGAGGGGGCTCAGCCTGAGGAGCAAGAATCAAGCCGCTCCACATGGTCAGAGAGATGCTCAATTGCCTGTGAAAGCACCTGCAAGAGAGCTATGCTATCCAGATTCATGTATCCAGCATGGTGTAGTGGTCAACAGAAACAGACTGTAGTCTGGAGAACTGGGTTTGATTCTCCATTCCTCCACATGAAGCCTGCTGGGTGACCTTGGGCCAGTCACAGTTCTCTCAGAAGTCTCTCAGCCCCGCCTGCCTCACAAGGTGCCTGTTGTGGGGAGGGGAAAGGAATGTGATTGTAAGCTGCTTTGGGACTCCTTAGGGCAGAGAAAAATGGAGTATAAATACCAACTCTTCTTCTTTCTCAAAAGTATACACACGTCCTTGACATATAATGCTACTTGTAAAGTACTGGGTTGACCACATGGAGGACGCAGATGACATGCAGTGTGACGTGTTTATTGGTACTTCACAACATAACAACAACGGTCCTGTAAGGCCAACTATATACACACCCTCCCAGCACACCCACAGTCCCATTGGGGGGTTTGAATTTCCCTCCAACTCGCTATAGGTGGATGCCAGGGGGAACTAGGAGCCTTAGTTCTATTGTTTTTGGGAGCGAAGTTCCACACTGTAGCCGCGGGCCTCTGGTGGCGGCCTGTGTACATAACACCACTCCTGCCCCTTCCTTGTCTGTTCCTTTTAAACAAGTTGTACCCCTCAATCCTAATATTCCAGTTGTGTCATGCCACCAAATTTCAGTAATACCTGTTAGGTTATAGTCCCCTTCCTATATTAGTTCCCCCTGCTTGTTTCCCATACTGTGTGCATTAGTACAGAGACATTGGAATCCATGATTTATGTGCCCTGAGTGTTTCATTTGTTTTAACCTGCAAATTAACGGGTCCCTGCCTATGTGTCCCTCCCTGCACATCTTTAAGGTCTCCAGTTATTGTCATCATACCAGGCTTTAGGGTCCTCATCAGGTTTGCCAGGGTCTTGCCAAACACTTTTTCCCCTACTCTCATCAGATGCAAACTATCTTCTGACAGAAGAGCTTCATCTCAAAAGCATAACCCATGGTTAAAAAAAACCCAAACCTTTCCTGCTGACACGGTCATTTGTTGCAAGTTTCGCTGCTGTTCCGTCTCAAATTTAAAAGGGCTGATCAGACGGTCACATCCACCTCCCGTCTTGCATCCTGCTCAGTCCTGCAATCAACCCTGTTTGGTTGCACTCCCCCCCCCCCAAACACACCAGGAAAATCAAGCACTTAATGGATTATTGTTGTGTGAACCCGCAATTCTGCCTGTCTGGACTTCCACCTCTCGCTATGAGGCTGAGAGAGCTTTAAAGGTCCATAACAATAGGCAGCCTGCCTGTACCCTACAAAAGCTGACACCACAGCAAATATTAGCCTTTATAGAACGACAAAACACTTTCCCCCGTTTTGCAGCAACATGGGTTGCCCCTACAGAGCTAGCTGTGGGTACATTCTAAAGGCCAGAAGATGTCACTGTAGAGCTGTTCTGGGTGTGGTTTATGCATCAATTGTGCAGCACATTTTTGCAGAGCACAAGCAACTTGCAAGTTCTGTATTGCTACATATCAACTAGCATTAGGTATCCCCACAGTGTCATGATAGGGTTACTAGCCTCCAGGTGGGGTCTGGAGATCTCTTGTAATTAGAACTGAGTTCCAGGTGTCAGAGATCAGTTCCCCTGGAGAAAATGGCTGCTTTGGAGGGTGGACTCCATGCTATTATACCCACGTGAAGTCCTGCCCCTCCCCAAACCCCTCTCTCCATTTCCAAGATCTCTAGGTATTTCCAAACCAGCACTGGCTACTCTACTGAGTATAGGCAAACCAGAGAATGGTTCCAGTATGGGAACACCGGTGGTTCTAGCTAATCCAAGGAGGCTGGGGCCTGACAACACTCACCCTTTGACAAACTGGTGAGGTTTGACACTGGCCTTACTCCCTTGTCACCATCTTACCACGACCTACTAGGACCACTATGAAATGTTATACCACCACCAGCACTTTGTTTGCACAGGAGTTTTATGATGTTTATCATCTGTGTTTTAATGCATTTTTTTAATGTAAGCCGCTCTGAGCCTGCCTGGCAGGGAGGGTGGGATATAAATCGAATAAAATAAATAAATAAATAAATAAATGTGTTTGTTTTTGTTTTGAGAAGTCACAGAGGACCTTCCCTGTATAGCAAACAACTTTAATGGTGGAACTGTCATGGTGGGTGAATGGTTCCAGTGAGGAAAGGGAGAGAGAGAGAGAGAGAGAGAGAGAGAGAGAGAGAGAGAGAGAGAGAGAGAGAGAGAGAGAGAGACTGGATTTATACCCTGCCCTTCACTACCCAAGGGAGTCTCAGAGCGGCTTACAGACTCCTTTCCTTCCCCTCCCCACAACAGACACCCTGTAAGGTAGGTGGAACTGAGAGAGCTCTGACAGAAACTGCTCTTTTTCAAGAACAGCTGTGCCAGAGCTATGGCTTGCCCAAGGTCATCCAGCCAGTTACAAGTGGAGGAGTAAGGAATCAAACCGGGTTCTCCCAGATTAGAGTCCGCGCACTTAACCACTACACCAAACTGGAAAGGGCTTTATTCCCTGGCTTGATTTATACACAGGGGAAGTGAAATTGAAACAAGGATTTAGGGGCCAAAAGGGTAGAGATGAGAAATGGGAAATCACTCATCTTATCTCATTGACCTAAAAACTAAAAAGCAGTTAACAGTGCTTTGTTGAAATCTGTGATAAAGAAGGATGCAAACAAAATAACATAGTATAGTCAGTTTAACACACACACACACACAAACACTTTGCTCCCAAAATTTTTTATTTACAATAAAAATATATTGAAAATCAATAAAAACAACATACTTCTTAAACATTAATAATGAGAACTTTAAAAGTCATTTTACCTGCTGTGCTAGTTGTATAACCATCAATAGTTCCTTGTATTGCTAGTAAGGAAAGGATTGGACTCTCTATTATACATTTCTTAAGACTATAAAAGGGACTTAAAGCTTGGTTTGATTGTCAACTGGCATGTAAGAAACATCCATCTAAATCCCAGACATTCAGTAAAGTCCTTACCAGAAAGCTAAAGGAGCCATCCTATCCCAGGTAAATAGGTAGAACTAATTCCTTCTGCCTGCCTGCCTGACATTTAAACTAACCACCGGTACTCTCTTTGCTACAGGTTTTCAAATGGTTGCTTACTACTTGCTCCCTATCCCCAAAATTCTGAATCACAAAGAGCTTATCCTTGAGGAGTGAGGTCTGTCTCCCAGCACTATGGGGTGTGTCTTCTTATACGTAATCAAAGGGTCCACCACCACCCCATCCAATCTTCTGCCGCCACTGCTCAGCCCAGCAGAGGATAATATGGTTATTCCAGTGTTTTTCAACCACTGTGCCGTGGCACACTAGTGTGCCGTGAGATATTGTCTGGTGTGCCGTGGGAAAAATTCCAATTTCATCCGTAACATATGAACAATTATAAAATAAAGTATTATTATTTCATAATAAAGTAATTATAAAATAATTTCTTTGTGTTTATTTGATTCCTATTCAAGATAATTACTTTATATATAGTCAATATAGGCACAGAGTTAATTTTTTTTAACATTTTCTAATGGTGGTGTGCCTCGTGATTTTTTTCATGAAAAAAGTGTGCCTTTGCACAAAAAGGTTGAAAAACACTGGGTTATTCTACTAGGGTTGCCAGATTCCAGGTGGTGCTTGGAGAGCTTCTGAAATTACAACTGATCTCCAATCTACAGAGATCAGTTCCCCTAGGGAACTCAAATGACTGCTTTGGAGGGTGGATTATACCCCCTGAAACCCCTCCCCTCCCCAAATCATACCTTCCCCATGCTCCACACCCATGTCTCCAGGAATTTATTGTATTGCATTTATTTATTTATATTAATTTATATGATGCCTCTGCAGATGGCTTGCTTGTGGTGGCTCAGAAAACAAAAACAAAAAACAGCATAAAAATAAAGTCAATAAATTTCAAACCACAGCTATAGCACAAAAACAGCACAAAACATTTAGCTGCCTAAAACGATCCTCTTAAAACAGTCCTCAGGCTAGAACCAGACTATAAAAAACACTTTTAAATGATAAAAACTTGAGTAAAAATAAATTATTTTGGTCTGATCCTTAAAGAAAGTAGGGTAGGTGCACAGTGAGTATTAATAACTGAGTGTTAGAAGTTAAGTGAGGATCCAACCTAATTTTTGCATCTTGTATACAAATTGTCATGTGATACACAAACTGAATATATGCTTTAAAGGTTGTTAAATTTGAAAGCTAGAGGCTAGGATTAAGGGTTTATATCTTGACTAGTTGATAGGCTTTGATTAGGGATGGGGTGGAAAATGAATTTCTTCCACAAGTTACATTTTCTTAGCAGCTGAGAAATCAGCTGTGGCTTAACTTAGATTTAAACTAGGTTTAAAGGTTTTGATCTAAAGGCTACAGATTAGATTTTAGTAAGAGGTTTACGAGTTTCAAGGCAGAGTAGATCTCTGGTCCAATAAGGATTCCCTTAACACGCCTTATTTTATGAGATAGACCCCAGTCCCTGTGAACATCTACAAGAAGAAAGTGCGTATTTTCCCAGAGAGATTAAATGCTGGCATGTGAGCGTGCCAGAGTGATGAAGCATCACAGCAACAACATTTCTGTAGAAGAATATAAGGAAAATGAATTGAGCAACTGTATGAGTTCAGCAACAGGGGAAAGTAGCCATGACACGAGGATTCAATTCCAATCATTATATAGTTTCAAATAAAAAAACTTGTCTTCCAGTTAAAAGGCATTACAAGACAAAAAGAATCATGCAGGAAGAAAGCCGGTGGAGGGATAGGGACTATTTAGTGTATTGAGTCTTGGAGATACATGAATGTCCCTCACCAGGCAAAAATTGTGGTTGTGGCTTCAGGGTACAAGTCACACATGCAAGAACACAGGGCAGTTCTGCATTGGCTTTTCCCTCCATTGTTTTACCAAAGGTGCAGCTCAAAATCACATTGAAATACCCTGGGGCAATGCCATACTGACTGAGAAGTCACCCCTGAATGGCCATAAATCTATGCAGATGGTACCATAAAACCCAATGATCAAAGAAAGTGAAAGCGGCATGCAATGCAGAGGGGAATTTCTATGTGGGCTTGGTAAAACAGAAGCCAGTGCAGAACCGCCCACAGTTGTGCAGGCAAGGCTTTCAGGATCCCCTAGAGCTGTGCCATGGTGGTGATTCTTCTGCTGCCAGTGAGGATGAACTGCTTGGGGCATAAGGATGAAGAAAGGGAGGATGATCCCTTAGAAGTGACCCATTCCTCCAATGGCAGAGCCCAGTATCTTCTCATACCAAGGATGCTCCCCTAGGGATAGAGGAATGGGGGCTCTTTGTAGTGGGTCAGTCCTTAGGAAAGTATACGGATAGGCGTACATTTTGACTTGCCTCTCTGGGATGGAGGGTGTAGATGTTACATGCTGTCTAGATAGGCTGATAGGAGAAAGTGGTGGACACAGTGCCCACTGGCACCAACAATGTTTGGTGCCAGAGGAAAATGTGTAGGTTGCTAAGCAGGAGTTGCAGTCCAGAACCTCTCAGAGGTGGCACTCTCAATAATGCTGTGAGTTCAGCTGGACAGATGAAGATCTCACTGCAGGAACGAAATGGTGGTGTTTGAAGGAAAAGTTTATCTTGATTAAGCATTACTGTTTTGTGACAAGCTTGACCTTATCCAAGAGAGACTAGCTCCACTTGAACCGAAATGGAGCCATATTGCTGGGCACACTATCAAAAGGGTCACAGAGCAGATATTAAAACTAAATTCTAAGGGAAAGCTGACAGGAGCTGGAAAGCATTTGGTTCAGGATGACTCGTCTCTAAGGGAAGATGGTCTAACTGGTCTGGGTAATTGAGATGGGATAGGAGTTGAAAATGAAGACAGCCTTTTAAAAGGACCAAAGAGGAAAACATGCATATTGAAGGCATTTGGAAAGTGGGAAAATAGAAGCCACAGAGCAAAGAAGATGGGAGAACATAAAGATAGCAGGGATTTTAGAAACCAGGAGGGGTGGGTGGGACAATCAAATGAACAGGTATAGAAAGGAATGGAAATAATGGGGCTGGGTTGTCTCTGTGTATTGGAGAGAGCATGGAGTCCAATAAACCAGAAATCTGAAGAGGCAAAAGATGCACCAATACATTCTGAATCATTGTGGAAATACCAAGCCCCCAAAGTAACTTAATATTGGTGACATACTATCACTCATCAGACCAAAACTTTCAGGATAATTTGAAGATGGAGAGAGAAACAAGAAAGGCCACCAAAGAATAAAGTTGTGTAATGATGAATGACTCCAAATATCTTCACCCCTCATTGGGTAGGACAGTGTTCAGGTCATGGGAAAGAGACCAAATTCCTTGAATGTCCTGACCTGGGAGCAGTTGGTCATTGAACTGACTAGAGGGGAAGCAGCCCTGGACTGAGTGGTGCTCGGGGGACCTGGTGTGGGAATGTGCTATTGCACTGACTGGGAGCAGTGACCACAGTTCTATCAAGTTTGGCATTTAAATGAATGGAAAGTTGCTTCAACAGTCCAACAACACCACATTTGATTTCTGAAGAGGAAACTTCTAGAAATAAAGGATTCATCAAATAGGCACTGAGAAAAAATTCAAATCTCTTCAGGATGCTTGGAAGTTCTCCACTCCACAAAAGTGGAAGCTCCGATAGAAGTGCACCACAGCTTACCAAATCCAAGATGTCAGTGTGGTTAAGAAGTGAAGTCATAGCTTTTCTTTAAAAAGTAGTTTCAGAGAGTAGCCCTGTTGAACAGCTAGATTAAAGCCCAGTAGAATCGTAGAGATCTCCATTCCAATTCATACCTGATGAAGGGAGCCTTGACTCTTGGAAGCTCACACCCTGAAAATCTTGTCGGTTTCTGGCTCATACTCCAGTCAGAAGGTGGGAGTGGTGTTGTAAAGAAGGAACTTGGGATGCAGAGATACAATGCACACAGTAATCAGAGGTGATTACTAATTAGAGCAGAGGTTAAATCCTCGGGGGCAGAAAATTAGCACCTGTAATTAGATAAGAATCCTGTGTCCCTTTTCAGTCCTGGGGGCTCCATCATTCTGAACTCATGAATCAATTCAAGTTCAGCAATCTCACCTGGAATCTCCCCTTGAAGCTTCTGTGTTTGAGGACTGCCATTTTTAGGTCAGCAACGGAATAACCTGGAAGACTGAAATGTTTTCCCACTGACTTTTGACTGTTGTGTTTTTAAATATCTGATTTATGTTCATTTATTCTTTTATGTAGGGTCTGACCAGTTTATCCAGTATAGAGAGTGGAAGGAAACTGCTGACATTTGACGGCATACATAACATTGGAAGATGAAGAAGTGAATGGCTGGTGTTGTTAAGTCTGGTGATTGTGTTGTAAGAGTAAATATGGAGACAGAGTTGGCATTTTGGTTTGTTGCAGGCCCTGGTCCCAGAATCCACGTCCATGTTAGGAAGGCCATTGTTGAGGGTGAGAAGTTGGTTAAGGTTAGGAGGTTGCCGGCAGGCAAGAAAAAGTTTGCCTCCCAGTGCCTGTGAGAAAGGAGTATCATTGTCCAGCATAGGTTTTAGTACATTAATGATGCATTAAACAGGTTTGAACTGAGAGCTGTATGTGACCACCAGTGGCATTCTGTTGCTGTTTCATTTGGGACTATCTTGCAGCAGGATATCCCCTTCGTATCATTCTAGTTTTGTTTCCTTACTACATCAAGTGGATACTGTAATTCCAAAAATGTCTGTTGTAGATCCTGCTAGTGAGAATCTCTGTTTGAGGGACTGGCCCCAATGCTGGACCTCCTGATGGCACCTGGTATTTTTGGCCACTGTGTGACAGAATGTTGGACTAGATGGGCCATTGGCCTGATCCAACATTGGCTTCTCTTATGTTCTAAATGCTGCTGTAGTGTGGAGCTTGGCTGCAGATGTTGGATCATTTGTTGTATTTAGGCATGTAGATATGTTTGGGGATCAGTAGGTTTCTAGTATAAGGTAATTTTATGCTACCATTAAGTATTTGTACAGTGATGTCTAGAAAACATACTTCTTGTATGGACTGGTCAGATTGAATGGTGGAGTGGAAGTTGCTGAAGGCCTGGTGAAATTTCTCCAGTGCTTCTCTTTCCTATGTGTCTAAATGATTTACTGATAAAATTTTCATCATTTGGACAGGGAAGCAGTGGATGACAAAGGTTTGAAAGAATTTCTAAAGGAAGATAGGGGGGAGGGTATAGAGGAAATGTACTGATTCTCTGCATCTTTTCATTGCAGAAAATATGGCACAGTTACCCACACTGGAACAATGGTATTTAGGAATGGTTTTGAAAGAACTGAGTTAAAGAGAGGTGATGAGATAAGATTCTAGGGGCTAATGGACAAAACAAAATTTAAAATCACTAGTTCTAGATAGCATGCGTCTCAATCAGCATGTCTCTGTAGAGGAATGTCTTATCTCACCATCCTTTTGGAGTTCTTTAAGGGGGTCAACAAATGTGGACAAGTGTGCTAGTAGATAACACATAAGGAACTTCTAGAAAGCAAAGACGCCCATGTAAATTTTTTTGTCGAAGTTTCAGTGGCTATGACCTCTTATGGACTGGAAAGTAGTTACCAGCTAGAAGCTGAGAGGTAAATGGACATTTTTTGCAATGGAGGGAAGTGATGTAGGGTTCTGCAGGGATCAGTATTGACACCACCGCTATTTAATTTGTTCATAAGTGATCTAGAACCAACAGCAAAGTAACCAAGTGAGCAGACGACACTGGATAGCAAGAATGGAAGCAGATTGTTAAGAACTCCAAAAGGATTTCTCCAAACTGGGTGAGTGGGCATTCATGTGACAAAACACGTTTCAATATGAGTAAGTGTAAAGTGATGCATAGTGGTGCAAAGATCATACACTGGTGGTCACCAAGTATGAAAGAGAAGAGAACTTGGGGGTCATGCTGGATAGCTTGATGTTCACTTCAGTGTATTGACAAATTCTATGCTAGGGATTATTAGGAAAGTGACTAAAAACAAAACTGCTGATGTTGTTAATACCATTGTATAGATCTGTAGTGCAGCCACATTTGGTATACTGTGTATAGTTCTTGTTGCCATAACTAAAAAACGATATTGTAGAGCTCGAAAAGAGTTCAGATAAGGGCAACTAAAATGACTGAGGCGCTAAAGTACCTCCACTGAGAGGAAAGGCTAAAGAGAATGAGGGTTTTTAATTCAGAGATGAGACAACAAAGAGTAGACAGGACAGAGGCTTATAAAATTTGGCATGGAGTTAAAAAGTGAGTAAAGAGATATTTTTCTCTTTTCTCCACAACACTAGAACTTGGAGGCGCCCAATGAAGTTGATAAGCAATAGATTCAGGACAAGCAAAAGGAGGTACCTCTTTACTCAAAAAGAGTGATTGGCTTGTGGAATTAACTACCCGGGGATGTAGTGCTGGCCACTAGTCTAGATGGCTTTGAAGACAAATACATGGAGGACAGGTTCATCAGTGGTTATCTGGGACAATTACTAAGCAGACCATGTGCACTCTAAGGTAGCAACCTTATGAATATCAGTGCTCAGGAGAAACAACAGAAAGAAGCTTTGGCCTCAACACCCTTTTTTGTGGGCTTTGTCTTCTGAAGGCATTTTGAATATGTGTGAAACAGGGTACTGGACTAGGTGGTCCCCTGTTCTGAATCAGCACAGCTGCTCAATATTCTTGTCCTGCTAAATACAGAAGAGGAAAGTTTCACTGAGAACTGAGCTCTCCTAACCAATTGGCCAATTAAGGTACATGTGCTAAAACAGCACATGGCGCATCAGTATGCAGTTTTCTTTCAAGGACTGGGCATATTTGCAATTTTGCTTGTAGAAAACTAAGGCATTCATAACTTTTAAACTCCATAAATATTGCAACTTAATTGCTAAGTAAGTTATGCATGATGCACTTTATGTTGTTCGACCAGTTGAGGTTTGATAAGATAGTAAGTGTAGCATATATTTCAATTTTCTTGCAAATTTTACTTCTCTAAGCTTCCCATTTGTGACAAAAGTTGTTGCCTCAATATGAGAATTCTGCAAACTTTAAAAAAATTCCAAGCATTTAAAAAAGATATTGCTTGTTTTTTATAAAACTATACACAATGACATAGTCATTACCATTATCTAAGTGTAGATTTGCCTAAAAGCAAACAAGAAAATATATGACTGTCAACAAAATATCCAATACTTAAGTCAGCCAGGGAGGAGGGAGCTTTAAAAACACTGCATATACAAATAACGAGTAAAAAATAAAAATAAACCTTTCAGGTAGCTTCTAGCCATGAAGCAGTAGAGCGACTAGGATTATTTTCCCTCTTAATATGAAATAGTAAAATGGGATATTTTTTCCCTGCCGTGAAGAATAGTGTGAAAGGAATGTTTCAGGTTGTGACCATCTGCAATACTGCCATGAGGGAGGGCTTTCACAAAACCATTTTATACAATGATTTACAGGGGAAAGAGGTCCCTCTTCCATTTCAAAACTGTCACATATACTGCCCTGAAGGAAGAGGTAAACAACAGAATATCTGAAGGTTTGGTGAATGAAGAACAGAAAAATTACAGCCAGCAGAGCAACACATAAATGCCAACCAAGCAGAATAGGTTGCTTCCACATAGATTCTAAGTGACCTCTAGTCTGTGGTGCAAATAATGAACTCCTATTTTCTCCAGTTACATATGGCTCAATGAGATGCCTGGCAACATCTCATAAACTCTGGTTCCCTCACACAAATGGATCTGTCACACCCGTGCCACAGATGCCTCTCTGAATCCACAACCTTCAGAAACATAATCAAGTTGCTTTAACGACATAATGCCCAATGAACAAGGAGTCCACGTGGCCAGTAAGCACAGTGAGACTAGGAACTGGTCTCAGCAGTAACATTTTGAACTGATGGGTATCTAGGACTGATGAATGTTCTTTGTTGAAGAAAACCTGTCTCACCATTCTATAGAATGTAATATATGCCATTCATTCAGAGTGCATGCAGAGCGCATATCCCTCTAAACGACACAAACTAGAAGCCACAACTCCAAAGAGTTCCTTTTGAAATAAGTGAACTTGCATAGAATACACACACACACACACACAAATCTCATAACAGTAAATAAGACAGAGCTTGAATCTCATTCAAATGTCAGGAGGCAGGGATCAAATCCAGCCACTTAGAAGTGCGTAGGCCAAAGGGCTATTGCCCCAGTCCAGCAGCTCTACAGACGGCTTATGCCAATCCAGACCCTGATAAAATGAGGGCACAACACCTTATATAGAAAGAGTTTGCACATTCTTGTCTGGGTTTCTACAGTTACTGGGCATGACTGTCAATCACTTGAGAGCCACAAGACCTCCTGAAACATTATGTGCTTTCACACGTGCTGATTAATGCACTTTCAATCCACGTGCAGCAGACTTTGCAACTGGATTTTACTTTACAGAAGCTGCCCTAATGACAGCTTATAAGTAACACCCCTGAATGGAATTCATCAAGGCCAGAAAAATGAAAAGTTATAGCAGTCACCAGTTTTCCCTGGTTTACCTCAATATGAACTAGTCTTAGAACAGACATCAAACAAAATGCCACCTGCCTTTCCATCAGTTTCCTCCAGCAGCACAAAAATACAAACATTACATTTTACAAAAGCAAGGTTAATGATTACTCAGTCTCACCCAGTTTTTTCAAAACATTACTCCTCTGCCCAATTTCTTCCTCAGTGTACAATCATTCTTTTTTTTTTTTTAGCACTACAAACCTGAGGGGGATTACTACGTCTTCACAGCATTCATGTGGAAAAATGAATACTTCTACTGAGATAAATCACTGGCAATCTGAATTCCTTAAGTTTTAAAGCATGTCATCAAAATGGTCTCCAAAAGGGTTAAGGAGCTCTTCTTGGGTAACGTACGAATTAAAATACTGGTTACTAGGACCATTGATTTGATTCTGAAGATTGGGGTTGCTAGGTAGCCTTGACTCATTGAGGCTGTCCAGGAAGTGGAAGGAATTTAGCTCAAATGCAGAGGGCATGGAATTCAAAGATGTATTACAAGGAGCAGCTACTGATGTACTGGCATGTGGTGCTGCCTGGCCTGGTCTCCTGTGATTGCTTGTTTTTAAAAGTTGAGTGAAGGACTCCAAGGTTACGCTTGAACATCTAGAATCCTCCATGTTGACACCATTGGATATTGGGGCAGTCACGTGCTGAATAGGCTGCCCAGTGACAGCTACAGAGACATTCAAAATATCTTGCTGTGGAGCTGATGATGGTGATGACCCTTGGCTATTTGTTGCATCAAAGTATCCTCTGTAGATATCTGTTTGATTGGCCCAGGTCCGGCCATTTTCCTGCCCTGCTGACACTGCGCTGCCACTCTGTGTACTAGGATGCAAGGAATCCACCATCAAGTTGGGCTGCTGAATCAAAGAGGAAGAACGCCAGCATGAGGAAAGAGCTGCATCCTGCTTAAAGGACCCAGTCATCTGCAGGGATGGGGCTGGGCACCCATTTGAATTGCTCATGGGACGAGAATAGTACGATGGTGCAGGAGATCTGTTGACAGGTGCTCTCTGCACTGGGACCACAGTTTCAGTTTGGGATTGATACATATTCAGTTCTGCAGGGGAAAAAGAAAGTGTTAGTGGTGCTTAGATAAGACAAGGAATACATAAGAAGAAAACAGGGACCGTAAGATTCCCTTTTCTATGGAAAGCTGACGCAAAGCTTTAAAAGGCCTGAATTAAGGCATGCACAGGTTTACTGAAAAGCAGCCTCACTATTCAGAAGCAATTTTACTTAACGAGAAAGTGTAACTTTTCTATATGTTTAGTTTAGGTCCCGGAATGCATGAGAGAGAACAGGGAGCCAAACTTGCATATCAGGTACTGCTGATCTTTAGACTTGACCTGTTTTTCCATATTTATTTTAATGTACAGTATAGATCTTAACTCTTCCATTACCTCACAGAACCATGCCTTTGTCCACCCTCTCCTCCCACTTTGTTACATGACAGGAGCCACTGTGGCATGGTCTTAAGACTGTTGGAATGGGCAGACCCAGGTTCAGATTCCCACTCAGCTATTAACTGGGCTAACTCACAGTAGCCAGGATACACAGGGCACCTGCCCTTGGTTCTGAGAGCTTACAAAAAAGATATTTGAGTGACAAGTCAATTGTGCCTGAAGATTGTTTTTAAGTAACTGTGCAGCAGATATCAAAACCATGACAAGCACTGCCATAACGGTATATTTTGGCATGGTTTGCTTGTCACTTGTATATGAAGATGGCATATCTACGTCATCAACCTAGGGAAGCTAGGAAGAACAACAACTTTCTGGATTTGTAACTCAGCTGCAAACTCCTCACCATCCCCCCTCCCCCCAAAAAACCCCTGATTTCACCAAATAGTATTTTCAGTGCTGGGAAATATAACACCTGTAATTCACCCTGAATCTAGCTCCTTTCTAGCATATAGAATGCCAGTGTATTGAGGACTGCCAGTCACCCCCCCCGAATCGGCAGGAGAGTTAATGGGGGGGGGGCGCTTGCCACTGATGTAATAATGTTGCCAGCAATGCACTGATGTCACTCCGTGTACACCCAGAAGTGACGTCAGTGTGTTGCTGTGGGATGCCAGGGATGCTCCATCAACTTGCCCAAATGCCAGAGCATCCTCAGCATCATACTGATGTCACTTCCAGGTGCACAGGGAGTGATGTCAACACATCAAGAAATGGTGGGGACGCATTCACTGGCAAGCAGGGGATCCCCCCCACCCCCAGCAGGTAAAAATGAAACCATGATGACTGGCAGGTGGTCACACTGCTGAGCTGTACCTATAGTTTGACTGAGGCCAGTCTTTAATTGTAAAGAAGCGGCTCATAGTTTTTTCTGTCATCACCTCAGTTGACATGCACAAATAAACCTACGCTTCTTTCTTTGTTTATTAACTTTTTTTTCCTTTTTATATATCAGCCATCAGAACACAGAAACAGAGTCAAGCAACTGAATGGAGTTGGCAAGTGAATGTTTAAAGAACTGAGGAGAAATTACCTTTCTTAATTATCTTTCCTTCACTGGCAGCAGTCTGGAATGCAACTGCTTTAGGCCTCTGATATACACTTGGGTCTATGAGGGAGAAAAGTTGTTAGTCTAAACATGCCTTTAAGAACAAACAAATCCATCATCGGATATATCCTTGGCTGATTCTGCATTGGCTTTTACGAAACTCACGTTGGAACAAAAATTCCCCTCTGCATTGCATGCTGGTTTCACTTCCTTTGATCACTGGATTTTATGGTAGCCTCCACACTCCTTGCTGCTTTCGTTTTCTTTGATCATTGGATTTTATGGTACTGTCTGCATAGATTTATGGCTGTTTTATGGCCATTCAGGGATGACTTTACAGTCAGTACCACGTTGCCCCGAGGTATCTGAATGTGGTTTTGAGCTGCACTTTTTCCTCCCAGTTGAGAAAATGTGGAACGAATGCTAGATGCAGAGCAATTCTGCATCTAGCATTCGCTCATCATTTTCTCAACTGGGAGGAAAAAGTGCAGCTCAAAACCAGATACCTCAGGGCAACACCATACTGACTGCAAAGTCACCCCTGAACGGCCATAAATCTATGTAGAAGGTATCATAAAATCCAATTATCAAAAAAAGCAAAAGCAGCAAGGAGTATGGAGGCTACCATAAAATCCAATGATCAAAGGAAGTGAAAGCAGCATGCAATGCAGAGGGGAATTTCTGTTCCAACGTGGGTTTCGCAAAACAGCGGAGGGAAAAGCCAATGCAGAAACAGCCGCAGAATTGTTCCTCGTTGTCTTCATGACCAAGGAACAGGAACAAGAACTGGCCTGTGTAGATAGAAACAGGCTTGAATCTGAATGGCTACTGTCAGCAGGAGAACAGTTTATGCCAGGCATAAATGATATCTAGACATTATTCCTACAGTGGAAAGCCATTACACATGGGAATCCCAGAGAGAGTGAGACATGCCTTCTTTCTTTGACACTGCATAGACAATGATCCTACAGAATCAGTGATCCCACAGAGCCGTTCCATTTATCTTCTTCTTGCAGAGTACAAGGCCTCCCTCTAAACCCGTACGACGTGATGACTATTTTGCTAGCGTCAGAATAGCAAGGTGGGAGAAGAATATCCTTACCACAATCTTGTATAAGCTTCTGTAAAGCCATTGTAGACCTCTGCCTTTTTGCCTTATTACCATAAGGATCTAAAAAGGAGGGAGATAAGATGGCATTAATATTGATAACCAAGCAGTTCAGCTCTCAGCCGCAAACCCTACAATTCACCCCTGGGAATGTTTACAGAACAAGAGAGCCCCTGTTTTGAGTTCTGCTACCAGTGGACTATCCAGGGGTCCAATCCATGTTACCCCAGGAGTGCAGCTGCTGAGGGGAAAGCACTCTAACCATACCCCATGTCTGCTTGTGTGAACTGGCATCCATGTATATCAGGCCACATTTAACCACACAAGCAAACGTCTTTTTTTCAAGCAGCTTAATTTGGATGGTTAAGACTTGGTTAATCCCCCAATTGCTATTTCACACAAGCAGCTAGCCATGAGAAGCAGCACTGACATGGTTATGGCCCTTCAGTAACCACAACAATACTAGCTTGAAGTATCCACTGAGTTGTTTCTATGGTGGCTGCATGGCTTTTGAACTCCCTCACAAACTATACCACAGATCTGTTAGAAGACAAGTAACCCCCCTTTCCCCCATCCAATCAGACTTTGGGGGATTAATATTAACCGGTCCAGCAAAGCAGATGCTCTCAAACTAAGGGCAAGATAAAAACCCTGTGTGATATTTTGTATTTGCCTTGACATTTTGTAATTTGCCTTGAGTCTAAGCAAGAAAGGCAGACTATAAATAAGGGACGTGTTATTCAACAGAAATTTTTATGCTGCTTCTCCAGGAACCTGCCTGAGGCAGTTTACAAAACAAAATTTAAAAAATCAAAATATTAAAAGACATTAATCAAAATTCAGTATTTAAAAAAACATTCCAGTATAAAAACATAACTTTGGCAGCTTAAAATAACAGCTTCTGGATTAAAATAGTATTAAAAGGTCAACCCCTTCCTTAAAAGCCAGGGCACACAGAAGCGTTTTGGCCTGGTGCCTAAAACAAAGCCTTGTAGGCTCTAGGCAAACTATCACTCTCTATCTGATACTTTTAACGAGAGATGCTGGGGCCTGAACCTGCGACCTTCAGACGTTCTATCACTGAGCCACAACCCCTCCCCATTTAAGAAACAATTAATCAGTGGAAGAAATATATAGACAAATGTTTAGTTGTATTAGATCAATGTATAAAATACTAGTATCTCATGATTTAACAATAGAAACCTAGCAATTTATCACATATTTTAATCCAAAAATGCAGACAAGAGAATAAGAACACCACTGAACATAACTAACACACGTAATAAACTTATAGTGCTCATAATGTAATTGCAATTGAATGCAACTTCTATTTCAGCAGAAGAGATTGTTTTACAACTGCTGAGGAGAGAGTTGTCCAATACGATGTAAACCTGGAAGTTCAGGGACAAAGCTCTGTTTTGAAAGTAGCTTAATTATGTTAAGTACTATAAACCAGTAACTTCTTCTTTTAAAACAAAAGAGGAACTTTTCAAATGTGATAAAACTTTATCAGTCTAGGTACAAAACTGTATTGTATAAGTATCTTTATACTCTATAAGCATTACAGACATGCTTATCTCTCGTTTATGCACGCACACACTTACATACACTTTGCAAAAACTGCAAATAGCCACGGTGGCTAAGCCTGGTACTCTCATAAACAAGCTTGTAAATCTAGGTGGGGCTTTTCCCAGCAAGGTTTCTCATTGGCCACTGGAGATTTGGCTTTGCAGATTTAAAAAAAAATGTTGCTTTGTCAGCAGCTAGGGTTGCTGGGTACCACCTGGCTAGTGGGGGGCGGGGAGGGAAACTAGCTAGCAGCAAACTGAGCCTAGGCCTCTGTCACTGATGATGCAATGATGTCATTTCCAGTGTGACATCATCACACTACCAACAACATAGGAATGCTCTGGCATTTGGGCAAAAACTCTATAGTAGAAGCTGTCTTTACCATAGTGTTTTTACTCAAACTAGAGTGTCCCTGCATTGTGGGTGACATAATGATATCACTTCTGGTGCATGCTGGTGACACATTACTGGTGTCAGAGCTCTAGGCCTCAGTTTGCTGCTGGTAAGTCCCCCCACCAGTTGGCTGAATGGTGCCAGGTGGAGGGCCCCCAAAGCGGGGAATCTCCCACCTTGGTGGGGGTCTGGGAACTCTAGCAGCAGCTTCTACCACAGCACAAGGTTTTTCGCGGTGTGACTAAAGGTAAGCTGCACTGTGTCAGAATTCCAATGGTGCCCACAGGCTCAAAAAGGCTGGGGACCCCTGTTTTAAAACATAGTTTTACATCTAGAGTTATGAACTTGTTTTATGTTTGACCACTTCGCCTTCTATTGCTTTAAAAGGAGAAGTTAGTTCATAATAATTAAGAGAAAACATTTTCAGAACAGAACTTTGTCTTTAGACTTCCAAGTTTATTTCATATATCAGACAAATTCTTCAGCTGCTCAAAAACCTCTCCTCTCTTGAACTAGAATCTGCAGAAATGTTTAGAGGATATCAACTTCTTTAACAGGAGCTAATATGTGGTTGAGTGGCACTATATGTGATACATATAGGCTTATAATTTTATCTGTAATGAATCATTACACTTCTGTGTAATACACAATGATTAATGTGATTAAAGGTGTTTTTATAGTTCCTATAGATAGATCCTAGGGTCTCCATCAGTTAATTCCAGGAGGTCCAAAGTATTTGCTTGGTTAGCTGGTTTGTGCCACTGGGGCAAAATAGCAGTTCTGCAGTGACATTTCAGGTTTGAAAAATATGGGGGGGAGGTAAAACTATTATTTTCCATGGCTCCAATCTAAATCTGTGCGCATGCCTTTAAAGAAAAACACACACACGCTCAGAACATGGGTAGCCATGTTGGTCTGAAGCAGCAGAACAGAGTCCAGTGGCACCTTTAAAACCAATAAAGTTTTATTCAAAGTATAAGCGTTTGAAAATGCCTCCTAACTTCCCTAAGATAAAGCTGGAATTGACCAAATGTAAGGAAGTGTTTCCAAAATAAGACTTTTTAACCTGAAGGACCAATCTAGGTTTGTGTTAACTAGCATGGGACTGAGTTCAATATAATTTCATCCTCTATTAGAAGGTCTATAGAAGTGACTCCACCTCTAATTATACCTTTTTCCTCTGGCAGGTATCTGAAATCCATTGGGTCACTGACTTCTTGATCTGAAGGTCTCCGCAGCTGCATCTTCACGGTCACTGGCTCGGAGATGTCTTTGTAAAAGGGAGGGGTCCTGAAGACAATGGCTACTTGGCGGTGTACATCAGCTTGCGAGAAGATTCCTTTGCCTTCCCATTCATTATTGGAAAATCTGACTTCTATATCATCTGGTTGCCAGAAAAACAAAGCATAGGAATTAGCAAAGATGACCAACCAACCTCCCACCTCAGACACACAAAGCTGAGCCAGCACATCCCAAGCACAAATCAAGATTCATTCCCATTTTTTTTTGTTATTCTTGTCTAGTATTTCAACAACCTGTCGAAGTTATTTTAAGCCATGAGAAAGGGACTTGCAGTGACTACCCAAGGACCTTCATGACAAAATGCAGGGATTCAAAGGGATCCCATAGGGTTGCCAGGTCCCCCTTGGCCACCAGCAGGGAAGCAGAGATGCCCAGTCCAGGTTAGGAAACTCCTGGAGACTCAGGAATGGAGCCTGGAGAGGACAGGTACCTCAGTGGGGTACAATGCCATACAGCCCACACTCCAAAGCATCCATTTTCTCTAGGGGAACTGATCTTTGAAGTCTGAAGATAAACTGCAATACCAGGGAATCTCCAGGTCCCACCTGGAGGTCCCATCACCCCTAGGTTTCCGTGCCTATTCACTGTGCAACATGATTAGCGGTTCACAGTGGTTACAGGAATATTAGTTTCATTCCCAAACAGTGTAGTGGGCCAGCTGACCCTGGAAGGGTCGCTAACTCTGGAAAGAGAAATTCCTGGAGATTTTTTTGGGGGGGAACCTGGGGAGGGCCGGGTGAGAAGATGGGAAGGACCCCAGTGGGATAACGAACTATAGAGTCCACCCTCCAAATCAGCCATTTTGTCCAAGGGAACTGATATCTGTCATCTGGAGATCAGTTGTAATTCTGGGAGGTTGACAACCCTAACCTGGAAGGCCTGGAATCTGTGCATGTCCAGCTATGACTAACTATGAACAAGGCACACTTGTTCAGTCATTTTGCTCATCACCATGCCTATTTTAAGGTATAGGTCGGCAATATCCGAAGCAGGCCTGAATCTTGAGACCCACACTACATCTTATTTGCAAGATCCACAATCAGATCTCCCAAAGTCATTCTTTGGGAGCCTCAGTTTGCACCAAGGCCATGGTGATGGGGGAGATGTAACTGCATGCAACAAACTACAAATGTGTTCCTTTAATTAAAATCACCCTTACAAAAGCTATTTGCACTGGTGGGGAAAAACTACAACATGGGTGACTTCTTTCTTTTCCTTTGCTAACAACAGCCCAGGGACTCCGGGTCCCCACCCTCTTCCAGCACTTGACACCAAACCAAATTCAGCCCTCAGGGTTTCTTTTTAAATGTTCAGAACAAAACAAAACAAAAACCTTATGAGATTCCCAAGTAGTTTGGCCCCCTAGGGCCAAACTGACACGGCAAAGATCCTAGGGTCACCATCAGTTTGTTAAAGTTAAATTGTGCAGGCACACAGCAGTAGTTCAGATCAGAGCTGCACAGAAAAGGAAGAGGGAATTTAACCATTCAGTCTGCATGCAGTTTCAGAGATGAAACTGGGTTTCCCATATGGTCATTGGAGTTTTAAAAGGACACCTCTCTCCCCCTCTCTCTCCCCTAATTCAATTAGCAAAAACCAATTATGGCTTGGAGGGTTACATCTGGGGCAAGTGATGTACTGTATTCTTGGAGCTTGGTGGGGGGGTCAACAGTGGGAAGGCTTCTAGTGTCCTGGCCCCACTGCTGGACCTCTTGATGGCGCCTGGTATTTTTGGTCACTGTGTGACAGAGTGTTGGACTGGATGGGCCGTTGGCCTGATCCAGCTTTGGCTTCTCTTATGTTCTTATCTTTTTCTCTTCGTACATGTTTCCAATCTGAATTTCAGCTGCTTGCACACATGATTTACTCTTTACTGACCAACAGATATACTTGATCTTTATCATGTTTGTTTTTGGTCCTTAGCCAACAAGAATACATTTTTTTTAACAAGTGTCTTTAAGAGTGTGGTGTCTCTACTGAGCAGAAGTCAATAAAATTATTAAGTGTGAAAATCCACTTGAGGGATCTCTTCTTCAGACTCTCTACATACAGTGTAAGGAAAGGCATGGCAATCCGGGCCAATGAAATAATTGCCAATTGATTAGTCATCTGCCAATTTACAGACTTCAGTAAATGTACATAGGTGCATTTTTGCCTGGGATACTGAAGGATGGTGTGAGAATTTACAATTTAATGCACAAAAGTGACTTCCTGTTTGAACCAGGGGCCTTATGAAGCTGCCTTTGGGCCATCATGCTGGCCACATGACCACGGAAACATCTTCAGACAGCGCTGGCTCTTCGGCTTTGAAACTGAGATGAGCACCGCAACCCTAGAGTCGGATTTGACTGGCTTTCGAGCAAGGGAACCTTTACCTTTTACCTTGGGCCATCTAGCTCAGTTTTGTCTACTAAATTAGAGATGGGTGTTGCTTAACATCTGAGATTCTTTAAGTGAACTCACTTGAACTTTCCTTGCACTGGATCAGACGACTGATCCATCAAAATTCGTACTTTCTAAGACTGGTAGCGGCTCCCCAGGGTCTCAGGTCAAGGCCTTTCACATCACATGCTACTGGATCCTCTTCGCTGGAGATGCCAGGAATTAAACTTGGGACTTCTGCATGCCAAGAAGATGCTCTGCCACTGAGGCACTGCCCACAGAGATGCCACAGACTGAATCTGGGACCTTCGGCATGCAAACCATGTGCTGTGCCACTAAACCATGGGCCCTTCCCATTTTTACCATTTCTTTTTCATTTACTGTAGTAGCCCATCATAACCAAGATAGCTTCAAAAAAAATTAAACCGTGCCCTTACCTCCACTGCACCATCTGTTACATTTGGTCTCCACCACTCAATCAAGTGCAGTTCTAAATGATTAACTGGTGATTAAACCAATTAAAACTTGCAGCCACAATACTTGAGACACATGTGATGTTTGCATATGCCTATTTTGCCATGTGTGCATATGCTGGGAAGCTGCAGATGTCTGCTTCTTGCCAGCACATTTGTCATCAGGAGATGTTAGAACATACCTGCCCTTTGTATGCTTTTTTTTGTACACAGAACCTATAAAAGTTACGAAAGAAAATCGGCATGCTCAAAGCTGATGCACAGATCCGTTGATTCTGACTCGGTCTCTGGCAAAAACAAATTCAGTTCTTGCTGCTTCTTGTTTGTTTGAGCATCTAGCCAAAATCAGGACAGGTGCTGAGCAGAAAATCAAATAAAAGTTGTCCAGTAACCCTTTTCAGCAATTTATCTTGTGTTATGCCTAGGTCCTCCAGACCCTAGCCCACTTTACTGCCAGGCAGGCCAATTAATGTCCCTTAGACTTTTGCGCCAACAACGGACTGCAGAGAGGATCCTCTCCCCTGAGACAGGAGGAAGTCTGGAGGAAGCCAATTACCTTTCTGAACTTTGTCACACAGAAGAAAAATTTCATCTCCCCCTTTCACAGTTCCGCAATTCTTATTCACACGGCAGATTCTCAGTTCTGCTGAATTTGGAGCTCCTAGACAGAAACAGGAAGCAATGATCAGGGGAAAGAAGAGGAGAGGGCGACCATTACTGTAAATCATACTTTAAAGTACAAGGGGAAGGAAAGAGGGTCTTGCTAGGAAGTGTGCTATTTGGAGACCTGATGATGCAGAAATAGCAGTCATTAACTGAAACAGAATCCACGATTCCCCACTCCCCTACATGAAACCAGTTGGGTGATCCTGGGCCAGTCGCAGTTCCCCCAGAACTCTCTCAGTCCCACCTGCCTCACAAGGTTGACTGTGGTGGGGAGAGGAAGGGAAGGGGGTTGTAAGCTGCTTTGAGACTCCTTAAGGTAGAGAAAAATAGAGTGTAAAAATCAACTCTTCTTCGTCATCCAGGCCTTAAGAACCGTGCCATGCAGCAGAGGCAGAGAACAGCTTTAATCAGTAAGCTGTTTTGAAGACGGATGGGGCAGGCAGTGGTTCCACAGGCAGAATTTCTACCCATGGAACTCAGCTTCCCTCACTGCCTCCTCTTGCTGCAGCCCTAAATCTCCCCAAATGTTGTCCCCCAGCAGCCACACAGCTGGGGGCATACAGCAAGAGGGGGAAGCAAGAACAAGATGGACCCATGCCAGTGATTTTTGTTTAACTCTGCCTTTCCTTCTCCAAAGACGACAGGTAACACATCGGGATCTCCCCTCCTTCGTTTTATCCTCAAAAATAACCCTGCAAGGGGTGGGGGGGAGAGCATGACTGGTCCAACATCACCAAATTCCACCACGGCTGAGGGGAGATTTGCACCTGGAGCTCCCCCAGTCTTAAATTAACACTAACTATCATGCAACACTAGTTCTCCTCCCTAGTGGGGCTGCACTGGATAGTCATTACTTACGTGGACTTTTGAAGTGGGAAGAAATAGTTGAACGTGTGACTTAGAAGCAGCGTTGCCAACTCTAGGTTGGGAAATTCCTGGAGATGAGGGTGGAGCCTGGGGAAGGTGGCGCAGAAGGCCATGGAGTCCACCCTCCACAGCAGCCTTTTTCTCCAGGGAACAGACCTCTGTAGTCTGGAGACCAGCTGTCATCCTGGGAGATCTCCAGGCCCCACTTGTCACCCATAACCCAAAGAGAATAACCAGGGGCAAGGCTCAGGCAGGGTGCCTGGCAGCTGCCACCTTTTCCACCTTTTTCTTTAAATGAAGATCCAGCCCGCAAATACTCACTATTGTCATAAATAGGGTTTGAGATGACTGGTGGAAGAGCTAGCGTGAAATCGCCATGTTCATTAGGGAGGAAAGCTTGAAAGCAGAGCCTCACCACGTTGAGGTCATATTCTTCAATGGCCAGCAACTGCTCCCGGGACACTGTGAAGCCAAAAGACATTTGGAAAGTGAGGACTCGTGTTTGAGAGAGAAAGAGAGAGACAGAGGTGCTGGGGTTCAGCTTGCCTGGAACGGACGCCTTCTGTCCTGGAGGACACGGATCATCCTGTACAGACAAGGGTTGGGCGAGGCTATTCACAGAATCATAAGAACAAAGTTATCAAAGGGTAGCTTCTGCATAATGTGGAAACAGACAGCCACTACTTTGGTAACACACTCAGCAGAAATATATACATACTTTGGAACCATCCACACTACAAAACAGTATCACGGCTTCATACCACTTTGTGTCACGATTCCTCCAATGAATTCTGGGAACAATAGTCTGGTGAGGTGCTGATAATTATTTTAGTGACCCCTACCCCAAGCAACCCCTGGCCTGGATGGCCCAGGCTTGCCTGATCTGTTCACATCTCAGAAGCTAAGCAGGGTTGGCCCTGCTTAGTGTTTGGATGGGAGACTACCAGCAAAGTCCAGGGTCTCAATGCAGAGCCAAGCAATGGCAAACCATTTCTGAATGTGTCTTGCCTTGAAAACCTTGTAACTGTGATGTGATGGCATTTCCTACCATCACTACCCCATACAAAGAAGTTCCCAGGATTCTTCAGGGAGAGGTAAGGTCTTGTGAGCTAATTTAAGTCTATATGTCCAATGTCAGATGAAGTTAAGTGTTGAGGAAGGGCACATAAATGTTAACACTAACACACACACACACAAAGGTTACTACCTGGAACTCTGTACTTAACTATCAGGTACAGCTAATGTATTCATGGTATTTAAAACGATAATTTGCAGCCTCTATGGCTAACCACAGAACTAAAATGCTTTTTACATATATAAAACAAATCTTCCAGTTTTCTAGGTGTTAGATCCTACCAGGCTCTCAGCTAGTATAAGATGAAGGATAGGCCCCTTTGGACCACCCAAAAGTCTACACTAGAGATTGTGGGACTCATGTGGTCAAAAAACTACATGGGGCAAGGCTGCAGTGAAAAGGGAGTCAGGCAAAATTACATCTTGTGCCAGAACAAAATATTCAAAAATGCCATTTTATTTAAATTTCAGTCCAGCAACACTGAACTTTAAAAATGCACCTAAGAAAATATTGTGCCGATAAGATCTAAGTATTACAGCAAAGCACACACACACCAAAAACCGACCAAATCCTTACGTCATAATTGTGGTCTTACCTATACAACAAGTGGGATGTGACACTTCCTGAACTCAGTTTTTATACCTATTTTATCACTGTACAGTTACTGTGAAATTGAGAACACTGCTAATGCACAGTGTAGAGGTTTTCCACTACTCTATAAGCCCAACACACCATCCTACTATCAGATCTCACTTCTAATAAGTTTGTTCGTATCTCATCATCACATTTTTATGGTCAAGTTTGTATGCAAGGATGTTTTCCATCCTCCATGGGGAAAGCTTTAATTATACAGAAACACAAATCTGCATAGTTCTTGGGACAACACTTAGCCTCTCAAATGGAAATGTTCCATGGAAAAAAACCCTGGCAGGAGCTGTCAAACTGTGCTCTTTCAAATTATGGGTCTTCTTGGAAGTTTATAATAGTAGTTCATACTCCGGTTGCACTTCTTCAAAGCATCTGACATTCATTACCATGTTGTAATCCTTTCAACAACCTTGTAAGATAGACCAGCACTACATTATAGATAAGTACCAACTCTGACTTGGGAAATTCCTGGAGACTTCAGGGTGGTGTCCAGGGAAGGCTGAGCTTGGGAAGCAGAAGGAGATCAGTGAGGATGTAAAATCACTCTAGGGCTTCTGTTTCTCCTAGGCTCTATGGTATAACCATAGAATTTGCCTCCAAATCTATCTCCTGCAGAGGAACTGATCTCTATAGCCTGGAGATCAGTTGTAATTGCAGGAGAATTCTAGGCCCCACCTTGAGGTTAGGAACCCTACAGATAGGAGGGAGGGCTTAAAACCACTTTAGTGAGATCACAGCAGAGACAAGTTTTGAACTGGGGATTGCCCAGATCTTAGCACATCAGCGACTACACTAAACCAGCTCTCAGGCTTCCTCAGTGAGAAGATCAGCTGAATGATGAGCATCATTGAAAAAGATCATTACTGAGCTTGCCTTGCACAGATGCCGAGGAATGTTGGTTATCCTTTTTATTATTATTTATTAGATTTCTGAATTGCCCACCCCTGCTACAGCAGGGCTCTGGGTGATGTACAACAATGAAAAAAATCATTATAAAAATAAAATACATTAATACCATTAAATTAAAACTCCAGATGATGAATTAAAAATCCCGCTCCCTATTCTGGACTGCCAAGCCACTGCATGGGCAGAGGAGGAGGGGAGACAAAATGATCTGGAGAGCAGAAGAGGATGCCAGCTACAGTGCAAACCTGTTGCTGTCCTCAGCCAAAAGCCTGGCGGAACATCTCTGTCTTGCAGACCCTGCGGAATGGCATAAGATCCTGCAAGGCCATGTTGTGTAGTGGGTTTGACGCATTAAGGAATCAGGAAACTGCGTGATAATCAGCACATGGTTTACTCACACACAACAGAACAACAAGTACCGGCCTGATGGCCAACTATATACAGTCCCCGTAGACCACCCACAGGTCCCATTGTGGGGTTTAAACTTCCCGCCAATGTTCCTATTGGTGACCACTTGAGGTTTCAGGATCCTAGTCCCTATTGTCTCTTGAGCTCCATGCTCTGGTAAATATCGCTGTTGCCTAGTGGCAGTCAGCAGACATAACACTCCTCCCCCCATAGTTTAAACTCAGCCTAGGTGACGTAGTCCTTTAGGTAGGTGGGGGCCCGGTACTCTTGCATGGAACGCCTCGGTGTTGGAACCGGGATGCCGACGGGAGACCAGTCCTGCCCTGTGCCCGATGAGCTGGGAGGGGGAGGCAGTGGAGCCTCATCTGGTTCCAGGGTGGCAGCAGGTGCTCTGTCTTCAGTGGTGGCTGCAGTGACGGGTGGTTGGCTCCTGCAAACTCCTGTTGGGAGTTACCTGTTCCAGGATGTCCGGTAGCTCCCTCTCGGTGTCCCTTGGGGTGGAACCTCCGCTGGAGCTGGGAGCATGCGCCTGCACAGCTGGTTGACATGCTTTTGCAGGATCTGTTCACAGTCTGTCAAGACCTCGCAAGACACAGGGCCTGTGGGACGGATGACTCTGCCAGTGATCCATTCGGGGCCCTTGCCAAAGTTCTGGATGTAGACTGGGTCCTCTGGGAAGAACCCCCACAGCGCCTCCCTCTGCTCGGACAAATTGCGTGACTCAGGGGCCCTGTCCAGGGCCCTGTCTAAGAGGATTGCAGGCTGCCGACCCATGAGAAATTCCATGGGGCAGCGCCCACTGACCGGGTTCAGGGCGGTTCGTTGCACCAGGAGGAAGCACACCAGCTGGAATTCCCAGTCCCCCTCTGTCAGCTGGCTGAGGGCTTCCTTGGCAGTACACACCATCCGTTCTGCCTAGCTGTTCGTGGCGGGGTGAAACAGGGCGGACCTTACATGCCGGATCAGATTGCTGCGGAGGAACTCCTGGAATTCCTCAGAGATGAATGCTGTCCCATTGTCCGATACGATGGTGTCTGGCAATCTGTGGGTGGCGAAGATCTTCCGGAGGGCCTGGATGGTGGCTTTGAAGGAGGTGGTGGAGACTGGACTGATTTCTAACCATTTCAAATAAGAGTCCACTGTTACTAGAAACAGCAGCCCATGGAATGGCCTGGCGAAATCCACATGGAGCCTTGACCATGGCATCTGGGTGGATTCCCAGGCTTGGGTGGGTGCACTCAGTGGTTTGGGCTGGATGGCCTGGCAAGCCTGGCAGCGCTTAACCCAAGCCTCCACCTCCACATCTATCCCTGGCCACCATACATAGCTGCAGGCCAGGGCCTTCATCCAGACGATGCCAGGATGTGCCTCGTGTAGAGCCTGCAGGACCCTGTGCTGCAGTATGCTGGGGACAACCACCCTGTCTCCCCACAATAAACAGCCCTTGTATGCAGACAATTCGTCCTGGTGGGCAGCAAAGGCTGTGAACTCTGGCCCATTTACCGCCGCAGGCCACCCCCTCACCACCCAGCCTAGAATTCGGGAGATGACAGGGTCCCTGGTCGAGCAGCGGGCAACGTCTGCCACTTGGAGGGGGAGATCGAAAAGGTCCTCGACTTGCAGAATGTGGTGGGCTGGAGCCGGGTCATCCTCCACGACCAGCAAGGGCAGGCAACTCAGAGTGTCAGCGGGGTCCATAGCCTTGCCTGGGCGATGCTGCAAGGAGTAAGAGTAGCCAAACAAGAAAATGGACCACCACAGGACCCACAGGGAGAGGACCTGTGGAGTCCGACAATCCGGAGCGAAGAGGCCAAGGAGGGGGCCATGGTCTGCGACAATGGTGGAAGGACGGCCATATACAAAGTCATGAAATTTTTTAAGCCCAGCCATGATCGCCAGGCCCTCCCGGTCAATCTGGGCATAGTTCCGCTCTGCCGCTGACAGTGTCTGGGAGTAGTAGGTGACGGGCACCTTCTGGCCGTCTGGAAGGCGGGGGACCAACACCGCGCTGACCCTGTAGGGGGACATGTTGTAAGCCAGAACAACTGGCAGGGACTCATTGAAATGCGCCAGAACTTTATTAGAGATAAGCAGCGCTTTGACCTCCCTGAAGGCAGTCGCCTGCCGGGGGCCCCATAACCAAGGGGCATGCTTGTCCAGGAGGCGATGTAAGGGTTCCACTACCGCCGCTCTGTGGGGGAGAAAGGTGTGGTAGAAGTTCAATAGTCCCAGGAACGCCTGTAGTTCTGCCTTGGATTTAGGTGGGGTGCCTCCACGATGGCTTTCATTTTGTCCCACCCAGGATGTAAGTCGTCCACATTGACCGTGAAGCCCCCAAAGTCCACTGACGGAACCCCCAGGAGGCACTTTTCCTGCTTCACCTTTAGGCCCGCCTTGTGGAAGCAGCGGAGAACAGTGCGCAGCCGGGAGGTGAACTCAGCAGGTGTTGCCGCAACGAACAACACACTGTTGAAAAAACGGCGTGACCCCTGGGATCCCTTTCAAGAGAGAGTCCATTAGTTGTTGAAAGAGGCCCAGGGCCACGCTCACTTTAAGTTGTAGCCTTTTTACTTTGAAAGCCCCTCTATGAGTGACAATAGTTTGTGCCGCGGTGGTAGTCTCATTCACTGGGAGCTGCTGGTAGGCTTGGGCTAGGTCCAGTTTCCCAAAAATCTTTGCCCCTGCCAGGGAGGCCAGCACGTGGCTGACAACCGGGACCAGATAAGCGTGGTCCTGAAGTGCTTTATTAAGCACACACTTGTAGTCCACGCAGATGCAGACGTCCCCGTTTGGCTTAACCGGGGTGACTATGGGGGTCTCCCAGGCAGTGTGGGAGGCCGGCTCCAAGACTCCTTGGCCCACAAGACAGTCCAGCTCCACAGCTATTTTTGGGTGTAGTGCAAATGGAACTGTCCTGGAGCGCATTCGAATGGGGGCCACTTTAGGGTCGAGTTGCAGCAACATCGGAGGGCCCATATAGCGACCCAGGGTCCCATAAAAATGGACGGGAACTCTTTGCAAACCTCTCGGAAGTCTTGCAATGCATATAGCTGCACCCCTTCTATTGAGATTCCCAACGGGGCAAACCATGCTCAGCCGAGGAGGCTGACTAAATCCACCACAACCACAATCAAGTCCAATTTACCATCAAACCCTTTATATTGGACCCAGAAACTTTCCACACCCTTTATCAGAATGTGGTTCCTCTGAAAGTCTGTCAGGGTGAGGGTCGATGGGCGCAGGCGGGGCCCCCCATGGGGACAGAGTCTTTTAAGAGTCGCCTCTGAAATAATGGAGGCCGCGGAGCCAGAATCGAACTCCATAGTGCAGGGAGACCCCTCTATTTGGACCCAGACCTGGATCTTCGGGGCAGAGGCTGGGTTTGGAAGCCTCAGTACCTGTTTGGCTGGATCGGCTGAAAGGAGGTTGAGCTCTTCCTTGGAGTCATCTTCCTCGTAGTGGGCATCTGCTCTCCGGCGGGGCTGTGGCAAGGCCTGCTGAGCTCTGGACCCCCAGGATTAGCAGGCGCGTGCGATGTGCCCTGCGCAGCCACACCCGTGGCACTTGGTGTCCTGGAACCGGTAGGTTTTCCTGTCGTGCTTGTCTCCGCAGCTTGTGCACTCTTGGGCAGGCACGGAGCAGGATGCGGAGCCTTGTTTCCGGCGCCTGGCGGACTGTTGGGTGCAGTGGACCTCTTTGCTACCTGGGTCGAGGTTGTCGTCCTGCGTCTGGCGCACAGCAGCTGTGGTCGAGGGATGGTTCCTCTCTCAAGCTGTGGCAGTGGGCAGGGCAGAAGCTAGGGAGCACTTCTCGTCCTCCATGATGCGGTGTTGGAGCTTCTCGTTGCTCAGCCCAAAAACTAGTTTGTCTCGGAGGACCATTTCGAGATGGGCCCTGAAAGCACAGTCTGAGGTGAGCTGGCAAAACTCAGCCAGATACTCTGCAATAGATTCCAGTGGTTGTTTTTGCTGGGCATAGAAGGCCATGTGGCGTGCAATCTCCAACGGCCTTGGGATGAAACGGTCCCGGAGTTTCTTGATTATATCCTCGAATGAGGCATCGGCCAGCTTTGTGGGGGAGAGCAGGTTGCAAGCCAGCTGCACTGTGGCGGGGCCACAGGAGCCGATGAGACCTTTCTTACGTTTGTCGGTGGTGACCTCATAGAAGTTTAATATGGACTTGAGTCCCTTGACCTAGGCTTCCCAGTGATGCAGATGGGCCGGGTTGAACAGAGGGACAAGTCCCGCTCCTGGAGTGACTGCCATCGTGCTGCGGGGATGTGGAGGAGGAGGTGAAGCAGGAGGTGAAGAAGGCACGGAGGTCGCTTGATCTTCTTCTGGATTCATCAGCTGGAGCCGTGATCGTCCTCGGGTACTAGTCTCCCTCTGATACCTCCATAGCCTGGCCAGCTCAGTGGGATCCCACCGCTGTCACCATTGTTGTGTAATGGGTTTGAAGCATTAAGGAATCAGGAAACAGCATGATAATCAGTTTACTCGTACATAACATGGTTTACTCGTACACAAAAGAACAACAAGTAACAGCCCGATGGCCAACTATATACAGTCCCCATGGATCACCCACAGGCTTGGGCAGGAAAGCTGCCTGGTTTATTACTGTTGCATTATATGCAGTTATATGCACACAGCTGCTATCCATTTCTGTACACAGAAGCACTTCCCAATGGACTGTGCTGCCCAGTGATTACCTAGTGTTGCCTTTGCATATCTCATGCTTCAGTGCATGGCACATGTGGAGGTTCCTGTCAGAAAGATTTTCCCATTCACTTTGATGGAGAAAGGCAGCTTCAAAAGTGAATGGGGAAACCTATATGTGCAGAATCCCAGCATACACAAGGCTATGCATCAGGACTGTTACATCCTTAAAATGGTTAATTTTTTTTTTTTTTACAGGTGCCGCTTAAAAGAGGAAGCAGATCTCTTGGGCTATTTTTAAATTCCACTTCCTATTACATTAAGAAAATAGAGCACGATAAGCACTCATTTTTTCCTTTAATGGCACAAGACAACAGTACTTCGCATTGTTATAGCACTTTACCAAGTACGTCACAAGCATTATCCCCATTATCAAGGATTATCATCCCCCTATTAAAAAGGGGATGTGGGACACAAAGCATTGTGGGCTTATCTAAAGACACCCAATAACTTGGGAGGGAAGGAGGGCCACACTAAAAATGGCCAGAAAAACACAGAGAGAAACAAACACTAGTGCATGAAGTAGGATTGCCAACTCAATTTTGGTAATTTCTGGAGATTTGGGGGGCAGTGCCTGAGGAGGGAGATGTATAGGAAGAAAAGGGAGTTCAGCAGGGGTGTAATGTCACTCTAGCGCTTCCATATATCCTAGATTCTACGGTGTGCCATACAGTCTACCCTTGGATGTTGCCATTTCTTTCTTTCTTTCTTTTTTAACTGCTCCAAGGGACAGAATTTTATTAATTTTTTTATAATTTTTAAATTGTTTTAGATAGCCTAGTAGATAGTGCTGGGGAGGAGCCAGTGGTCGTGGTGCACGTTGGCACCAACGATGTGGGGAAATGCCGTCATGAGGTCCTGGAGGAGAAATTTAGGCTGCTGGGCAGGAAACTTAAGGCCAGGACCTCCAAGGTAGCCTTCTCAGAAGTGCTACCTGTTCCACGCGCCGGGCCGGAGAGACAGGCACAGATCAGGAGTCTCAATGCGTGGATGAGACGATGGTGTAGGGGGGAAGGGTTCAAGTTTGTTAGGCACTGGGATGCTTTTTGGAACAAGAGGGACAAGTACAAAAGGGACGGTCTCTACTTGTCCCAGGAAGGAACCAGGCTGCTGGCGCTCAAAATCAAAAAGGTGGCAGAGCAGTTTTTAAACTGAATAATGGGGGAAAGCCGACAGGAGATGAAAAGTCTCTGGTTCGGGATGGCTCATCTCAAAGAGATGAAGGGGTAGCTATTACTTTTGTACAAGGAAATGGATTACAATTGTCCACTGAGACTGTGGCTAATGATAGGAACTGCCTGGTAAGGTCTCGAGGCAGCAAGAGGAAGGCTGTGGGCTTAACAAACATGGGAAACTATAAGTGTTTATACACAAATGCTAGAAGTCTCCGAGGTAAAATCGGGGAGTTGGAATGCTTGGTGTTGGGGGGGGAATAGACATTTTGGGTATTTCAGAAACTTGGTGGGAGGAGGAAAATCAGTGGGATACGGCGATTCCTGGTTATAAATTATATTGGAAGGATGGGGGGAAGGGTTGGAGGTGGGGTGGCTCTGTATGTCAGAGAGCATATATAGTCCAGTAAGATTGAGAGGGTAAGAGAATTGGATTCGCTTCTGGAAATGCTATGGGTTGAAATAGTGGGTCCAAAAGGAGGCGTAACAGTGGGAGTTTGTTATCGCTCACCAGATCAAAAGGTAGAGGAGGATTATAAAATGATGAATGAATTAAAGATAGCGGCTAGACAAAATAACTGTGTTGTAATAGGCAACTTTAACTATCCACACATTGAATGGGTCAATATGAGTTCTAGTCGGGAAAAAGAGATTGAGTTTTTAGACACTCTCAATGACTGTGCTATGGAACAGATGGTCACAGATCCTACCAGGGGAGAGGCAATCCTGGATTTGGTCCTAAGTAACACCCAAGACCTGGTGAGAGATGTAAAAGTGATTGCACCGCTTAGGAACAGTGACCATAATGTCATTGAGTTTAACATTTGTACAGATAGGGAGTTGCCCAAAAAGACTGACACAACCATTTTTAATTTTAAAAGGGGTAACTTCTCTGGCATGAAGGGACATGTGAGGAAGAAATTGAAAGGAAGAGTGGAGAAGGTCAAAACCATTGGGGAAGCTTGGAGACTATTTAAAAATACAATCCTAGAAACTCAGAAAAATATACCGCAGGTTAGGAAAGGCACAAATAGGTATAGAAAAAAGCCTGCATGGTTAACAAACAAACTAATGGAAGCTGTAAAAGGTAAGGATTCCTTTAAGCGGTGGAAAGCTAGTCTCAGTGAGGTTGATAAAAGGGAACACAGACTATGGCAAATAAAATGCAAGTCTGTGATCAGGCAAGCAAAAAGGGAATATGAGGAGCATATCGCAAAAAACATAAAGGCCAACAATAAAGCTTTCTTCAAATACATTAGGAGTAGGAAGCCAGCCAGGGAGGCAGTGTGGCCCTTGGATGACCAAGGGGTAAAAGGAGTAGTGAAGGATGATAGGGAAATGGCTGAGAAGCTGAATGCATTTTTTGCCTCTGTCTTCACTGTGGAAGAGGAGAAGTGCTTGCCCACTCCAGAAGCACCAATTTCGGGAGGGGGTTTGAAAGACCTGAATCAGATTGCGGTGACAAGAAAGGAAGTCCTCCGACTGATGGACAATTTAAAAACTAATAAATCACCAGGCCCGGATGGCATTCATCCGAGAGTTCTGAAAGAACTCAAATGTGAACTTGTGGATCTCCTGACAAAAATATGTAATCTTTCTTTAAAATCTGCCTCCATTCCTGAGGACTGGAAGGTAGCTAATGTCACTCCCATCTTTAAAAAGGGCTCCAGGGGAGATCCGGGAAATTACAGGCCAGTCAGTCTGACATCGATACTGGGTAAGTTGGTGGAAACTGTTATTAAGGAAAGAATGAGTAGGCACATTGATGAACAAAAACTATTGAGGCATGGGTTCTGTAAGGGAAGATCTTGTCTCACTAACCTGTTAGTGTTTTTTGAGGGAGTGAACAAACATGTGGACAAGGGGGACCCAATAGATATTATTTACCTTGACTTCCGGAAAGCTTTTGATACAGTTCCTCATCAAAGGCTCCTAAGTAAGCTCAATAGTCATGGGATAAAAGGACAAGTCCTCTTGTGGATCAAAAACTGGCTTATAAATAGGAAACAGAGAGTGAGCATAAATGGGAAACTTTCTCAGTGGAAGGTGGTAAGCAGTGGGGTACCACAGGGATCAGTACTCGGTCCGATGCTTTTTAACTTGTTTATTAACGATTTGGAATTGGGAGTAAGCAGTGAAGTGGCTAAATTTGCAGATGACACGAAGTTGTTCAGGATGGTGAAAACCAGGGAGGATTGTGAGGCCCTCCAAAGGGATCTGTCGAGGATGGGTGAGTGGGT
Organism: Gekko gecko; assembly: GCA_029375565.1. NCBI lineage: Eukaryota > Metazoa > Chordata > Lepidosauria > Squamata > Gekkonidae > Gekko > Gekko gecko. The sequence continues at coordinate 39,356,667 of JAPDNY010000001.1, forward strand.
GTCAACGTGGCAAATGGGGTTCAATGTGGCCAAGTGCAAAGTGATGCACATTGGAGCCAAAAATCCTAACTATAAATACATGTTGATGGGGTCTGAACTGGCAGAGATGGACCAAGAGAGAGATCTTGGAGTCGTAGTAGAGAACTCAATGAAAATGTTGAGACAGTGTGTAACTGCAATAAAGAAGGCCAACACTATGCTGGGGATTATTAGGAAGGGAATTGAAAACAAATCAGCCAGTATCATAATGCTCCTGTATAAATCATTGGTGTGACCTCATTTGGAATACTGTGTACAGTTCTGGTCGCCACATCTCAAAAAGGATATTATAGCATTGGAAAAAGTGCAGAGAAGGGCAACTAGAATGATAAAAGGGTTGGAACACCCTCCCTATGAAGAAAGGTTAAAATGCTTGGGGCTCTTTAGCTTGGAGAAACGACAGCTGAGGGGTGACATGATCGAGGTTTATAAGATTATGAATGGGATTGAGCAGGTTGAGAAAGAAGTACTTTTCTCACTTTCTCATAATACAAGAACTCGTGGGCACTCCATGAAATTGCTGAGCACTCGGGTTAGAACAGATAAAAGGAAGTACTTCTTCACCCAAAGAGTGATTAACATATGGAATTCACTGCCACAGGAGGTGGTGGCAGCTACAAGCATGGACAGTTTCAAGAGGGAATTAGATAAACATATGGAGCAGAAGTCCATCAGTGGCTATTGGCCACAGGGTATAGATGGGAACTCTCAGCCTGGGGCAGGTGATGCACTCTATTCTTGGTGCTGGAGGGGGCAGCAGTGGGAGGGCTTCTAGTGTCCTGGCCCCTCTGCTGGACCTCCTGATGGCACCTGGTATATTTTGGCCGCTGTGTGACAGAGTGTTGGACTAGATGGGCCATTGGCCTGATTCAACATTGGCTTCTCTTATGTTACATAAAATAAAACAATACAATACAGACAAACAACAATATTTTTTTCTAGGGGAGCTGGTGTCTGCAGTCTGGAGATCAGTTGTAATCCAGGAGACATCCAGGCCTCACCTGGAGGTTCGTGACCTTAGTCTGAAGGAAAAATTTTGGGTTCAAGTACAGTGCCCAGAATGCATTTGCAAAATGTTTATCTTGGGAACGATAAATCAAAGATGCTCTTATTTTAACAGAACACCCTTTAAGTTTAGTTCACATGACAGCTGTTCAAAGCAAAGACATGCTTTTCAGGTTCTCAACTCATGCCCTAACCCAGTGTGGTGAAAATTGGTTAGGGTATTGGAGGCATTGGGGACTAATCTAAAGACACCCAATGACTTGGGAAAGAAAGAAGGGGGGAGACACTAAAAACGGTCAGAAAAACAGAGAGAAAAGCTAACACCAGTGCCTGAAGCAGGGTAGCCAACTTCGGATTGGGAAATTCCTGGAGATTTGGGGGGGACGCAGCTATACCAAAGAGACATGGGTTCAAATCCCCAGTCAGTCATTAAGCTCACTACTGCTTTGAACAGCCACACTCTCTCAGCCTGTCCTGCCTCTCAGGAATGTTGTGAAGATAAGATGAGGAAGGGGTGAACCACATATTGAATGTGCCATCCATCAACTGCATCAACTCAATCTGTAATGAGCCATGAGTTCGTGAGAAAGGCAGACTATAAATAATGTAAATAAATATGATGCTCTGAGCCGCTTGAAGGAAGGGCAGGATTTTTTAAAAGCAGAAAAAGAAAAATAGTATCACCAGCTTTGTAGAAACATCTCCCCTTTCTTTACTAAACCCCATCATGAAGATTTTTTTTGATCCACACTCTGAGGTCAGGTTCAGAATTAGATCCATGATGAAAAAGTTGCCTTGTCTAGAGAACCACTGTTCTAGAACAGCCAAAGTTTTCAATTGGTCTCTAAGCTCTGCCACACACTAGTTAAAAGGTTAACAGGCAACCTCAGTACCAAGCCAAGGCTGAAGCTCCATTTGAAGCGGATCCAGGTAATGCCTATTATCCAGGAATACCAGTGTGAAGAAATGGTTAGAGTGCTGGACTAGGACTTGGAAGATCCAGGTTCAAATCCCTCATCAGCTATGACTCTCCCTGCATGATCTTGAGCCGTGCTCTCTCAGCCTAACCTACCTCAAACAGGGCAAAATGAGGGACGAGAGGCCCACGTACGCCCTGAGGTCACCAAAGGGAGGGGAGGTATAGTGTCGCTCAGCCTGAACCTTCCATCAGCAGTTTAGTAATACTGATCTTCTTGAGAAAGTTTCAGGAGGTTAGCCTTGTTGGCCTGCAGTAGAACAGCTAGATTTTAGTCCTGTAGCACCTTAGAGACCAACGAGATTTTTGGGGGTATGAGCTTTCAGGAGTCAAAACTCTGACAAAGGGAGCCTTGACTCCCAAAAGCTCACAACCCCAAAAAATCTTGCTGGCCTTTACAATGCTGCTGGACTCAAATCTAGCTCTTCTCGCGAAACTAATCTTCCAAGCATTGCGCACTACAGCAGTCATCACTGCAGCTGCATAAAGTCAGACCCATACTATTATCCCCATATTGGGGACTGAAGCCAAGAAAGAATAATTTAGTTGCTGTAGATTTTCCGAGTTGTGTGGCTGTGTTCTGGACATTGTAGGATGCATCCTCAGAGGCATAACACAGAAAAATGGAGTACTCTCTATGTCAAGGTGAGACAACATAAAGAATAATTTGTGTATGATGACTAGTGAGCCTGTACACATGAGATTCCAGCCACTAACCATACAGATCACCACTCATTCTCTCTCAGCTGCTACGCTACACCTGCTCCCATCACAGTTTCCCGTATATTGAAACCAAGGAGGACATTTCAGTTCCTAAGATGGACAGTTCCTTTCTGAGATGTTCCCGACTGACTTGGCTTCAGCAAAGATGCGGCATCATACGCCTTTGAGCCATTCCACGGAGCCTAGCAAGTTGTTCCACACTGCTGTATTTAGCACTGCCAAGGCATTCCTCGTCTGCAGCCAGTCTCAAGTGTTCCACATAGGGTTGCCAGCTCTGGGTTGGGAAACACCTGGAGATCTGGGGGGTAGAGCCTGAGCAGGGCAGGTATTGGGGGCATAATAATACCACAGAGTCCAACTTCCAAAGTGCCCATTTTCTCCAGGTGAACTGATCCCTGTTGCCCAGAGATTAGTTGTAATCCCAAGAGATCTCCCAGCTACCACCTGGAGATTGTCAACCCTGCTTTCACATTGCACTTGCAATAGAGTGTGGTTCCACATGGCACTTAAGCATGCAATAGCCATAGCAAATGCAAACACCACTTTGGGGTAAGGAAGCAATTTTCTCCAAGCCAATTTGTCCAGGGGTCCTGGAGGGTTGGGTTTTTTTTGCCTTCTTCTGAGCATAGAGCAGCGGTTACTGGGGGTGTGTGGGGGAGGTATTTGTGAATTTCCTGCACTGTGCAGGGGGCTGGACCAGATGACCCTGGAGGTCCCTTCCAACTCTAAGATTCTATGAAAACCAACACCAACCATCACAACACCCCAAAGCTACTGTGTCAATTTAAAAGTATGCCCGTGGCCAGGGAGGTTTATATACCACATTATCTTTCAGTCTTATTGATGAGATTTCACTGAAATTATATATTCCCAAGTCAGTGGATTTATTTTACCCTTTATCTCATCCTTATTGTTACTCAGTCTGCTGCTATACTGGGTTGAGTTTTCTTCCCCTGTTTTTAGTTTCAGTTGATTAAAACTTTGGCAGCAGTGTCATCTGGATTCTCTGTAACAAATTCCAGAAAAATGACAAGGGGGGGAGCAATCTGCAGAGGTACACTTAAGGCAACCTAGGAAGTTCAGGGCAGAGGTGACATTTGCACCAGGGACTTTCTGACTGATTCTCAAAGTCATTTATCTAGGCAACGGCTGGTTCATTAGTCAAGGTACTATGGGAAGTGTTTACATATCTCACTACTAAAAAAACGACAGAAGGAGCATAAGATTGTTTTTGGCTGCAATTTAACTTCCTCTTCTTGGCCTTACTCAGTGCTTGCAACTGGCCGCACCTACCCCAGTACCAAAGAAACAAAAGTCAGCCAATGGCATTCTACAACACTAGGCCACAAATTTCCGGTGACTCTACATTCTAGTAAAAGGCCAAGCCCCCACACACGCACCTCCGTCTTTGAGATGTTTTTCTACAAACATTCAGAAAACCATTGCAGTGTGAAAGGGAACTGCAAGGTTTTAAAGAACAAGCCAACAAGCTGCTTTACCTCTCCCCCAACTTGGAGAGCCAGTTTGGTGCAGTGGTTAAGTGTGCGGACTCTTATCTGGGAGAACCGGGTTTGATTCCCCACTCCTCCACTTGCACCTGCTGATGTGACCTTGGGTCAGTCACAAGCTCTGGCGCAGCTGTTCTCTCAAGGACCGTTTGTGTTAGAGTTCTCTCAGCCCCACCCACCTCACAGGGTGTCTGTTGTGGGGAGGGGAAGGGAAAGGAGATTGTAAGCCGCTCTGAGACGCCTTTGGGCAGTGAAGGGCGGGGTATAAATCCAAACTCTTCTTCTTCTCTTCTTCCTTGCTCCTCTGGAAGAGCATTTTAATCTGCTGAAGGCAGCAAGTGATCATGTCTACCTGTATGTTAAGGAAGTCCTACAGCTAGGGTGGCACCTGGAGATCTCCCGCTATTATAATTAGTCTCCCGGTGACCAAGGTCAGTTCCCCTGGAGAAAAGGGCTGCTTTGGAGTTTGGCCTCTATGATGTTATACCCTGCTGATGTCCCTCCTCTCCCCCAACTCCCAGGCGCCACCTGCCAAATCTTCAGGTATTTCCCAACCCAGAGCTGGTAACCCTATCTACAGCAAAAAAAAAAAAAAAATTGGTAAATAAGACTGCTCTTGAGGGTACATAAGCAATTTAGGCTCCCCACCCCACTCCATCAGTTGGCTCCTAAAATATCTAGTTTTTGCAAAAGGGCATCTCCAACCATATGATGTACATATTGGCACAACTCACAATGGTTTCTTGGGCTCTGTGCCAGATGAATATGGAAATAAAAGCCAAGTCGTATTTAAAAAAGGGCCATATTCTGCACTCAGGATGTAGAATTTGCATGCCATTTTCCTGGCTGGAATAATTCTGCTTCCAGGGTTTGCAAGTTCACCAGATTCTTTTGGACAGGGGATATGTGGGCTTAGAGAGAAGGGGCAGCTAGGCAGGGGGCTGTGGTGTATTTATTGCATATGTTACAATGGAAAAGTCTGTCCTTCCGTCTGATATTTTATGAGTGTTGGTTTGGGGAGGATTCCCTGCTTGTTAGTTCTGTTTGTTAGTTAGAATTAAAGACTGCATGAGCACCCTTGTCCTGAAACCAAGTGCTCCCAATCCCTCAGTCTTCTTGCTAATAAATGGACACTTAGAACACATCCATTTCTGCTATGCGAAGTTAAGAGCAGGAACCTGAGTGAGTACCCTATTCCTGATTTGCAAACAAAAGGGAACATCACAGTAGTAACAGAGAGAAAAATTGGAATGAAGTCCTGCCAGCTCCAGGATCACACAGACATTTGGACAAAGCACTTCCAGAAAAACCAATGGAAGTAACTAACAGTGAAATCCTATGCAGAGTCAATGGGCTTCAAAGGGTGTGACTCTGCTCAGGGCTGCACTACATATGTGCAAGCTGAAAGTTTGCCAGCACTCTTTTGGAGCTTCTTGTGTGCACAGATGTGTGCACAGATCATGATGGTGCTGCTGGGCAAACAGGAACTGTGGCAGAGCACTGTATTGTATTCATTGTACTCAGAAGGTCATATGTTAAAACACCAAGATCTCCAGTAAAAGAAGGGAGGGCTCTGGTCACAGGAATAAGATGCCCGTAAGGCTCTTGATTTAGGAGCCACTGGAAAGGTTTGCTTTCTTGCATATGGCCTCTTGATATGTTTCAGTTATAATACTAACATTTCCTTCATTTATACTCTGCCTTTCTCACTGAGACTCTAAGTGGATTTGTGTGTGTGTGTGTGTAGTACCCACCTGACCTGAGGTCAATGAAAATGACGCATCCTACAAAGAAGGTATTAGTGGTGCCTGAACATGCATCTTTTCAGATTTCTCTGCACACCTTTGGCATTTGGCCAAAACCTCTTGCCCAATGTCAGAACGTCCCGTCAACATGCTAATATAACTTCCGGACGCACAGGGAGTGACATCAGTGCATCACCAGCAACATTGTCATGTCACTGGTGAGGGCTCCTGATGCTGGCAAGTCTCCCCACTGGCTGCCAGGCCCCAGCTGGCGCACTTCTAAGGTGACATACGATGTATATGTATATTACATTTTAAGACATGGAAGGGGACTACCCCATTAGGCACGGTTATGTCATTGTTCTTTGGAAAGCTAATCTGTCCCAAGTGAGGCATCATGCTAATGGCCTCTTACAAACTGAGATCCCACTCATAACTGAGCCACAGAGAACACTCTCATTGGCCACCCTCAAAACCTACTCTGAGTGCACACAAATTCATAGGCACCAGACCAAAATCACGCACTTAAATATTTTAATCACTATTTGTTGGTCCACACCCACAGCAGCAAATGTGACACCTTAGAAATAACTATGTACACCAAGTACCACTTTTTACCCACTCACCACACCTACCATGACTCACGATTTACACCCACACCCACACTCTCCCTGGCTTGCTTGGGCCTAGAATACCACAACTTTCCCACTTTGTCCCACTCATTTATTTATTAACTTTACCTTGAACTGTACAGTTGCCAGGGGGCAGGCTCCCAGATGCAGGGCCATGCTTCAGTGTTTAGGCTGACATGAGAAAATGGCTACCATCCATTCCAAAGCATCCATTCAGTTCTGAGCAAAGAACACAGCAACTGACCTGGAGCTTCACAAATGTCTGAATTTGCAGAAATTATCAACCAGTGACAAACAAAAAATCTAACCTTATAGAACAGAGCACCTATATTGCTAAAGAGTTCAAACACTGCATTATTTTTAAAAAATTGGGGGCATCCTTTTGCCCATAAACTGCAAAATTACCCCAACACTGCTTGTAAGGTTCAGGTTCTCACAAGCTCACTTTAAGCTTTTTGACAAAGGGATGAATGGCTTTTGAGATAAGAGACAGCTGAGCAGGAGATACAAGGGGAAAGACAGTGAAGAGTCAAGAAAATAAAAGCCAGATCTAGAAATCTGAAGCCAAATCACAGAAATCATAGACTAGAAATCTGGCTTATCAATTATTGCTGCATTTCTGCTAATTTCTAGCATTCCACACTCTACATTTTAAAAAAGAAAGATTGTGATGAACATAAAAACATAAGAGAAGCCAATGTGGATTGGGCCAATGGCCCATCCAGTCCAACATTCTGTCACACAGTGGCCAAAAATACCAGGTGCCATCAGGAGGTCCACCAGTGGGGCCAGGACATTAGAAGCCCCTCCACTGTTGCCCCCCCCCCAAGTACCAAGAATACAGAGCATCACTTGCCCCAGACTGAGAGTTTCTATCTATACGTTGTGGCTAATAGCCACTGATGGACCTCTGCTCCATATGTTTATTCAATTCCTTCTTGAAGCCATCCATGCTAGTAGCCGGCACTACCTCCTGTGGCAATGAATTCCATGTGTTAATCACTCTTTGGGTGAAGAAGTACTTCCATTTATCTGTTCTAACCCAACTGCTCAGCAATTTCATTTAGTGCCCACAAGTTCTTGTAGAGGTTAAGAGCACCAGGCTCTAATCTGGAGAACTGGGTTTGATTCCCCACTCCTCCACATGAAGCCTGCTGGGTGACCTTGGGCCAGACACAGTTCTCTCAGAGCTCTCTCAGCCCCACCTACTTCGCAGGGTGTCTGTTGTGGGGAGAGGAAGGGAAGGCAATTGTAAGCCGCTTTGAGACTCCTTAGGGAAGAGAAAAGCGGGGTATAAAAAAACCTCTATTAAAAATAGGACATTTTTCTCTAGGCAATGCTATTTTTGGATGATGCAGTCACATCATGCAGCAGGTAGCATCTTAGAAGGGACATTCCCTTCTGTGCGTGACAGAATGCAAAACACTCTTCTAAGATGGCACCTACCTTCTACATTTATGAAGCTGCCTTACATCAAGGTCAGACCACTGGTCCATTTAGCTACCCCCAGCTGGCAAAGGCTTTCCAGGATTTCAGACACAGAAAGGTCTCAATACCCATTAACCTGAGCTCCTGTTTTAACTGGAGATGCCAGGGGGTAAACCTGTCACTTTCTGCATGTGAAATTCTTGGATGAGACATTACTTGATCTTGGATGAGATATTACTCGATCTCACAGCAGAGTTCAACACAGTCAATCATGACCTGCTGACCCACTGCCTCATCGATGATGGAATCTGTGGGGTAGCCTTGCAATGATTTAACTCATTCCTCCACGGCTGGGCCTACCCCTGTGCCTAACCTGGAAGGCTCCAACTGATCCAGAATGCAGCTGCACATGTCCTTACTGGGACCCCCTGGACAGCACACATCCAACCAGTGCTGTGCGACCCTTAATGGTCGGGGATCTACATACCTTCGGGACCGTCTCTCTCAGTATGCCCGTGGAAGAACGTTGTGCTCAGGAAATAAGAACTTCCTGGTGGCCCAAGAGAGATCCGGCTGCCCTCAACCAAGGCCAGGGCTTTTTCAGCCCTGACCCCCACCTGGTGGGACTCTCTGCCGGAAGACATCTGTGTCCTGCGGGCAGGGCCGGCTTACTCATTAGGCGAGCTAGGTGCTCACCTAGAGCGGCCGGCCCTCAGGGGCGCCAAATGGCGCCCCCAGAAAGCCACCCCCACCGACCTAACTGGGCGCCCACCTCCGCTGCCAAGAACGCCTGGCCGGGGCGCAGGAGGCAGCGGCATGGCTCACCCGCCTGCACGCCCACCCGGGGGGGGGGGAGAGGCAGGGGGGTGTCCTGAGCACCTGGCAGGGGTGGAATGTCCTGAGCGCCCAGGGAAGAGGCAGGATGGCATGGCTGTGGCTAGTGGGGACTCTCCCCGCCGCCGCCGCCGCCAGTCCTGAGTGGCTGGCAGGAGTGCCTCCTGCGCCCTGGGGGGTGGGGGAAGAGGCGGGAGCGGCATGGCAGCGGGCGGCGGCCAGCGGGGACTCTCCCCGCCACCGCCAGTCCTGAGTGCCCAGCCGGGGCTGGTGGGCAGAAGGCGCTGGAGCCGCGTCCTCCGCCTCCTCCACCTCCCACCCGGAAGAGGCGGGAGCGGCATGACGGCGGGGACTCTCCCCGCCGCCGCCAGTTCTGAGTGGCCGACCGGGGCTGGTGGGCAGAAGGTGCCGGAGCCACGTCCTCCAACTCCGCCCGCCTCCCCCCGCTCTGGTACGGGGCCTGCGGGGGGGGGGCAGCTGGGTGACCATTGGCCTCCTCCTCCTCCCGCCTGGAGAATGTCGCCGCCCCCCCTTCCTCCCGGGTGCAGCCTGGAGGTTGGAAACCATGTAATTGGTGAGTGCAAGGGGGGGGGGCGCCAGAAGGTAGGCTCGCCTAGGGTACAGAAAATCCTTGGGCCGGCCCTGCCTGCAGAAGTTATGACCTTTCAGCAGGGCATGTAAGGCAGAGATGTTATGCCAGGAATTTGGCTGAGGGGGGATCGTATGACATCTGGCACTCATACACTTCCCCAGTCCTCGCAACCTCTCCCCACAAGGAAGCCAGGGAGAGCCAATTTTTCCGCCATCTGGTATACATACTTTGCTTCTATTTATTGATCTGCTTTAACTGGTTTTAATGTTGTTTTAAACTAAAGAATTTTGTTATCACTCTGTTGTAAGCTGCCCTAAGCCCTTCTCGTAGGGAAGGGCGGCCTAGCAAATCTAATTTAATAATAAATAAACGTCAAGTATGAGCTCCACTAAGCTGCAATACATACACTAAAAAGATAATTTGCATTAAAAATACATTATCAATCCAAAGGGTTTAAAATGAGGGACAGATTAACATTATGATCCTATATAGAGCCACTCCCTTCTAAAGCCTTTAAAATCAACAGGTTTAGAAGGGTGTGACTCCAAGTCCACCATATCTATGGTAGACAGAATAGAGAAGGCCAGCAAAGTCCATCCATTTGGACTGCCACAAGGAGACTCTTTGAAGGAGAAGAATTGGGGACTGGGAAACTAGAAACTATTTTCTGTTGTCATCTTCCCCTTTCTTTCATGTCATCTTTTCCATCCATTTCCCCGCTGGGGCCAAAACCTCTGGTGAAGTCTCAACTCCAAGAGCTAAGGTAATACCAGGCTTTCAAATACTGAAACTTCAAGAATTACAAGCCTATCTTACTTTTAATATCATTTAGAGTAAGTATAGAGTTAGAGGGCTGCATGTTTTCACTATTTCTTTATATCTTTGCTGAGCTTGACTATATGCACTCTTTTTAATTGTTTATTCAACTTTCTTATATTTTGAATACCCGATCTCTGCACCCATGCCACACATATTCAGTCCCACATTCTTAAGAGTGGTAAAGAGGAGGGCCATGGGTTGAGCTCGCCCGCCCCAGAGCATAAAAGTACAAATTTAATCCTGTTTTCCCATGGTACTTTGCCCTACTTATTGGTGGTGGCATCCACTGTCTAATCAGCCTACAACGCTACTGCCCCTTTCATGTGCAATCCCTCTGGTAATGACAAAAGACAAAATTGCAGCTAGCCCTTTACAAAAAAAAAAAAGGCTTCTTGGACGGACATGACTGCTGAACACATTTCTGCTCTCAAAGGCTACATCCCGTTGTCGCCAGCCCTTGCTGGTGATGTAATAACCACAGCAGACAGCCCACAGAGGAGAGTTTCTTCCTCATGTCTGCTGCCTTCCCATGACGCTGCTGTTACAGTGGAAAGATCTATCGTGGGAGGACTGTAACTTGTGACAAAGTGACGACTTGCACAAGAGACTGAGGCTTCACAGCCCGTGGGATCTCAACCCGACTGCACAAGGAAGCCATCGCAGCTGGAAGACCTTCCAGCATTTAATCTGGGTTGGGGGGGGATCCACTCCACTCTTTCAGTCCACGTTGCTGTAATGAACCCTTCACGGTCCCACTTGGATAAGTCCAGTGATTTATTTTGGTCCCAGTAGATGTGCACACTACAACCACCTTGCTGAAACTACGTAGTTATGGGTGTGGTCAATCCCTCTATGGGAGATCATCTGGAAATCCTTCCTTCCTTGAGCTCAAGGCAGTTTATGTAGGAAAGGAGACAGGACATAAATTCACACTAAATAGTCTAGCATCTGGTTTTCAGTTACAGTCAGCCAGACTGAACTCTATACAAGCCCATTTACAGCATAAAATAAGCATCTATCAAAACAACTGCTTCAACCTGGATAGCCCAGGCTAGCAGGATTGACCCTGGTCAGTATTTCGATGGGAGATCACCAAGGAATACCAGGGTCGCTACACCGAGGCAGGCAATGGCAAAACGCTTCTGAATGTATCTTGCCTTGAAAACCCAACAAGGTCACTCTAAGTGTCAGCTGCGACATGACGACAAAAAACAAACAAACAATCAATGAACTAAATCTCAAGACAATAGCAAATTAAACAGGTCAATCAACAGCAGAGTAAATGAACTCTCATCTTAAGACACTTCTCGGATTCCTCACGGGTCCTGTCAATCAGACATTCTGTGAGAGTTTCACGCTCAGAACAACTCTTAGGCACATGCAGGTCCAATTTGGATTGGGACCATGGTATGCAAGGAGAGGAGGCTTAAGACATACTTTCATCTGGGTACAAAAGGAGGCAAGAGATTATACGAATTGAGCTTGTTGAGTGAGGGCATTCCACATCATTGGTGTTATCACTGACAGGGCCCTCTTCACGCTAGGAACCAGAAAAGGTCGTACCCCAAGCGGACCATAAAGCGCATGGAGGACTGTGGCAGAAGGCAATCCCTAAAATACCCTGGATTCCGACAGCTTAACGCTTTACAGAGCCAGTGTGGTGTAGTGCTTGGACTACGATCTGAGAGACCCAGGTTCAAACTCCACTTTGCCATGGAAAGTTTCTTGGTGGCCTTGGGCCACTCACACAGTCTCAGCCTAAACTGGGAGGCCAGGATTGCTGTGAGGAAAATGATGCAGGCTGCTTTGGGTCCCCACTGGAGAGAAAGGTACAAATGAAGTAAATAACTAAATAAATTACAGATCAAAACACCTTCAGAAGCACAGCGATAACTAGAGTTGCCAGCTCCAAATTGGGAAATACCTGGAGATTTGGGAGGTGGAGCCTGAAGAAGGCAGGGTTTGGGGGAGGGGAGGGACTTAAATGGGGTATAATGCCATAGAGTTCACCTTCCAAAGTGGACATTTCCTCCAGGTGAACTGATCTTCACAACAACCCTGTGAGGTAGGTTAGGCTGAGTGTGTGTGACTGGCCCAAGGTCACCCAGGATCACATCACCCCAGTATTTGAAGAGACTGTAGTGAGAACCTAAACCATGGCTTGAGCTTCCAAATACACAAGCAAATCATGGTTCCAAGCTGCTTCCATACTTTCAGAATCCATCTGCTGAGGATTTCAGCTTCTATACGCAGTTGACCTCTGAAGGTCAAGCAGTGGCTGTAAACTATGGATTGATCCATTCAACCATCACATCAACCCACAGTTCATCACAAACTGATTTGCAAATCCACCTCAAACCATGGTTTCTGGTTTGCCAGCCTATAACAAACTTAGATTTGTCAATTCAGTAATCTCAGGAAATCATACTCAAGCCTCCTTGACTATGGTTCAGAATAATGTCTAAACTATGGTCTCACATATCTTTTTTTTTAAATACAGAAACTGTTCAAAAAAATCCTGAGCCATCCAAATTCTCTACCAAGAACAGCTAAATTCTGCAGCCCTACTTAATCTAAACAAAGCATTTGTGCAATTTTCCTTCTCTTCCATAACTTAGTTTTGCCATTTTACTGCATAGTTTCTTCTACTTCTGCTAGTCACAGAAAGGGACCGAGAAATATGCAGAGCATGAAGCCAATAGGACGCTCATTCAGCCACACTCCTTGATTTTCGAATTGGAACAGAAATTTAGAAGCCTGTGTTTGCAGCCAGTTAGAATCTTACAGCAGCAACCACCACAGACCCTCAGCAAGATGTATTTTTTGTCCAATCCCACATTTCTTGGGAGTTTCCACAGAATCACAAGTGACATAGATATTGAGTTATAGCTAGGGAACTAAACATTGCCAAACCAGAGCAACTTTCTCTGTAACTCTATTGTCATCCAGCTGTTCTGTTCACTTGTAACATTACCTTACTGTAATCTAACCATGACAACGAGCAGTTAATTAAGACAGAGGAATTGAGCCTGTACAAAGTAACAAGGAAATGTGTCACTGCATCTATGAGTCAGTAGCAGAGGACCAGTAGCATGACTGCTTGGCATGTGGGTGGCAGATTGTCCCACCACACCTCTATCCCACACGGGTGATAGTGTCAATCATATGGCGAGTATGACCTTTTAGTGCAAACAACATATAAGGGAAGCAGCTCTCCACTCATTCTGCCATGCCTTTTGTCGACTGTGACTCACTGCAGTCATAGGTGGCTTGCACACTGGCACAGTTCAGTAATGTAAAATGCCATGTTCACTATGTTCCAGTCCTACCTCAAGGGAGGTAGTTTTCAGAGTGTGGTGCTGGGGGACCGCTGCTCTGCACCTCGGCCTCTGGCCTGCAGGGTTCCCCAAGGTTCCATCTTGTCCCCCATGCTTTTCAATGTCTATGTAAAGCTGCTGGCAGAGGTCATCCAAGATCTGGGCTGAATTGACACCAACATGCAAATGACACTCAAGTACACCTTGTGCTGCTAGCAGGTTCCAGGGAGATTGTGGAAACTGTGAACAGGTGTCTTGGGGGCAGTTCTGGAATGGATGAATACCAAGAAACTGAAACGTAAGCCAAACAAAATGGAGGTGCTACTGGTATGCGTATGGTGGTCTGACCCAGAAAATGGGTTATCTCTTGTTCTGGGTGGGGTTGTAGCCCCCCCAAAGGAGCAGGTTTATAGCTTGAGGGTGCTGCTGGATCTAGGACTCATGCTGGATAAAGAGGTGGCAACAATGACCAGGGATGGCTTTCACTACCTTTGGCTGGTGAGCCAGCTGCAGCCCTTCTGGGGTGGGAAAAATCTTGTCACTGAGGAGCATGCCCTGGTAATATCTAGATCAGATTACTACTATACACTCTATGTGAAGTCACAGTTGCAGACTGTCCAGAAACTACAGTTGGTACAGAATGCTGTAGTGTTGACTGGAGTGCTGACTGCAGTGGGTCACAGGAATCATATCACTCTGGTCATGTTCCATCTACACTGGCCCCCAATTTGCTTCCAGGCTCAATTCAAGATGTTGGGATTTTGTCCTTTAAGGCCCTATTCTTAGGGTTGCCTCCAGGTGGTGGCTGGCAATCTCCTGGGATTATAACTAGTCTCCAGGCAACAGAACTCAGTTCACTTGAATCATATTTATATTTTGTAGAGTATATATTTCATAGAACTATTTCATAGAGATCAGTTCACCAGGAGAAAATGACCACTCTGAAAGATGAACTTTATGAAATTATACTCCATTGAATTCCCTTCCCAAACCTTGTGCTCCTCGGGCTCCACCCCCAAATCTCCAGGTACGTCCCAACCTGAAATTGGTAATCCTACCTGTACTGCCTGGGCCAGCATACCTTAAGGAGCTCCTTCTTCTGTATGAACCTACCTACCCATTCACTCCAGCCATCCTTGGTGGCCCCCATTATCTGAGATTAGACAAGATGGCAAGCCAAGAAAGGGCTTTCTCATTTGTGGCACCAAAATTTTGGCATTCCCTCCCCAGGGAGACTCATCTGTCTCTTTTTATCAGTGTCTTCCACCAGAAAGTAAAGGCCTTTTTTGTTTCATTGGCATACCCCCAATAATGGTTACTGGCCCTCCTCCCTACTTCTGGTGTTCTATGTTTATGTGGGGCCTAATGCAGTTTTGCAGAGCCCGCAAGACAGAGATGTTCAGGCAGGCCTATGGCTGAGGCGGCAGAGATCTATTGTACTGGTCTCCCCCTGCATGGTTCCACCCTGCCTGGCTCCTTCTCGTCCACCCACCTCCCACAGTTACCATCTACTGCACATATGTGGTTGATCTAGGAGTAGCTGTATTTAATGGGCACCACTGATTGTTACTTGATATGTTATTGTTAACTGATGTAATATTGGATTTTTAATGATTGCTGATATTAATTTAATGATTGTATTGTATCATTTTACTTTTTGTTGTCACCCACCCTCAGCCTCGTGGTGCAGTGGAAGAAGGACTAGAAATCCAATAAAAAATAAATAAAATGTGTTTGTATAGAATTATATTATAACTTTAAATATTGTTTTTAATCATTCAAATGTTTCAACATTTTAATGTTCACCTTCTTGGGGACCCTGAGCATGTAGAAAAGCAGCATTAAAATGTTTTAAATAAATATACAAGATCTGGTCCTTTAATTCCATGTTGATTGGTTGAATTCAATGAGGCCTCTGAACATTTAAGCTACTAGAACGATATCTGGCATACAAGTTGTGGATAACACTCTATGCTTCAGCCCTAGATGCTCGCTGGAGAGATCACAATGGAATAGGAAAAGCACATCTACAGTCTAAATCTCCATTTGAATGTTGAAATACGAGCTTGATCCTAACACCCCTGTGAAGAAAAGTGCAAAAATATAGCAGGTTGGGCCAAAGCTACCATAAGCACAGCAGATCTCACAGACAGAATCCCTGATCTTTTCTCCTTCTCTCTGTAGGTCCTGGAGGCCCTTGAAAACCCACTTCTGATGGTTGGGTGGCCCAACAGGGGATGTGGTGCAGTGGGAAATTAAGAACATAAGAAGAGCCCTGCTGAATCAGACCAGTGGTCATCTAGTCCAGCATCCTGTCTCACACTGTGGCCAACCAGTTCCTCTGGACGGCCAACAACAGGGTATACAGGTTGTGGCCTTTATCTGCTGCTGCCTCCTGGCACCAGTATCCAGAGGTTTACTACCTCTGTGGAGGCTCTCTTTAGTCACCGTAGCTAGCAGTCACAGATACACCTATCCTCCATGAATCTGTATAATCTCTTTCAAAGCCATCTGTGCCTGTGCATCTGCTGGCAGCAAATTCCACATTTTAATCACTCGCTGTGTAAAGAAGTATTTACCATAGAATCACAGATTTGGAAGGGGCCATACAGGCCATCAGCCTAGAGCAGTGGTGGGCAAACTCATTAGTCAAGCGAGCCAAATATCAACAGTACAACGACTGAAATTTCTTTTGAGAGCCCAATTTTTTAAACTTAAACTATATAGGTAAGTACATTGTTATTGACTTAGTTAGGGTACTCCTAAACTGGCCTTTGCTAAAAACATCCTCAATCTGATTGAGGTACGTTCGCTGAGGTCAACCCCTTCCAACTCTCCCATCCACACTTGTCTTGTATACTTGTTTCGTCTCCTTTCGTTCATAATATCCTAGTATTTTGAACGAAGTTTGTACCACAAAAGTACACTAGCACACTTGGTGTCTGTCCTACGGCTTTGGAATTCACTTCCTCTACAGTATCACCAAGGTCTGAGCCTTAACATTTTCCAGAAGTGCTTTAAATCCTTGCTTGGGATGGCTTTTAATAGCTGACTTCTATATAATATTGTAATATTCTAAATGCCTATTTTATTTTTTAGATTGATATAATTATTTTAAACTGGCACAAACCCCTCTGGGGGGGTTCATTAAGAACTGTGTTTTAAGAAAACTGTAATAAAAATGTCAAAATACTACAGAAATGAAGAGCTATTATTTATTTATATATATTTTAAAAGGATTTATGTCTTTCAACCTGAAGGTTTCTGAGTAAACCAGTCTGCTCAGAAGTGTCCCATTTTTTTCACTCTCCAGGAAAGTGGTTTAAGGATTGCAGGCTGAGATGGTTAGTATTGTTGCCTTGATTGCTAATGGGAAAATGCAGCACCAATGTAGCATAATGAAGGAATCCCCTTTATTTTGAAGAAATACTTCAGTACTTCAGATGTGAGCCACTCACTTTTGCAAATGCAGAGACAGAGGAAAAGGACTCTTTAAGGACTCTCCTGCAGTGTCCAGCTGATTTGGGTGACTCTCACAAACCTTCTTTTTCTTTTCAACCCCCTCCCTCCCTCCTTCCTCAGGCATGGTCTTTCTCCCTCACTCAAACGTGCACACAGGCATTTTCCCTGTCTTTCACACAGATATATAGGCACACGCATACACACACGTTCTTTTTCTTTCCATCCACCCCCACAGGCTGTTTTCTCTTCACAACTCAGACATATACCGGGGCTTGCTCTCTCTCTCTCTCTCTCTCGAACACACACACACACACTCTCTCTCTCTCTCTCTCTCTCTCTCTCTCTCTCTCAGGCTTAAAAAAAACAAAAAACCTCCCTCAATTTCTACCAGAAACTTTACCTACGCCCTAGGAAAACTCCTCAGAAATGTGAAAGCTGAAAAGCACATGGTAGCTTACATTTCTAAAGTAAGAGCGGGGGAGAAAGACTGCAAAAAAGTGGCAGCCAAATGGGGAAAGCGGGGGGGGGGGGAGTTTGCTAATATAGGGAATTAAAAGAGCCATTGGAAGCTGAGAAGGAATTGAGGCTTAGCTTTCCTCGGCAAGCAGGCTTCCTTACTGTTCTGTGTGTGTGTGCGTGTGCGTGCGGGCGGGAAAGCCAGTCTCCACGTGCAACCCTCCAGCTCCTCCATGCTGAACTCAGGGAAGGTGGTGGGCGGAGCTTAGCTCCCAGGACATCCTTCCCTCCCAGTCCCAAACCAGCCAAACTTAAACCCTCTGCTTTCAAAATGGAGGGGGGCGGCAAGGGCTGGTTGTTCGGGGGGAGGGGCTTTAGCACCTCAGCCCCCCGAACTTGACGCCTATGGACGGGGGGATGGAGGGTGGGGAGGGAAAGGGAAGAGCCACACTCAAGGGCTGGTTGTTCGGGGGGAGGGGCTTTAGCACCTCAGCCCCCCCAAACTTGATGCCTATGGACGGGGGGATGGAGGGGGGAGGGAAAGGGAAGAGCCACACTCAAGGGCTGGTTGTTCGGGGGGAGGGGCTTTAGCACCTCAGCCCCCCTGAACTTGACGCCTATGGACGGGGGGATGGAGGGGGGAGGGAAAGGGAAGAGCCACACTCAAGGGCTGGTTGTTGGGGGGAGGGGCTTTAGCACCTCAGCCCCCCCGAACTTGACGCCTATGGACGGGGGATGGGGGGAGGGGAAAGGGAAGAGCCACACTCAAGGGCTGGTTGTTCGGGGGGAGGGGCTTTAGCACCTCAGCCCCCCGAACTTGACGCCTATGGACGGGGGGATGGAGGGGGGCGGGAAAGGGAAGAGCCACACTCAAGGGCTGGTTGTTCGGGGGGAGGGGCTTTAGCACCTCAGCCCCCCTGAACTTGATGCCGATGGACGGGGGGATGGAGGGGGAGGGAAAGGGAAGAGCCACACTCAAGGGCTGGTTGTTCGGGGGGAGGGGCTTTAGCACCTCAGCCCCCCTGAACTTGACGCCTATGGACGGGGGGATGGAGGGGGGAGGGAAAGGGAAGAGCCACACTCAAGGGCTGGTTGTTGGGGGGAGGGGCTTTAGCACCTCAGCCCCCCGAACTTGACGCCTATGGACGGGGGATGGGGGGGAGGGAAAGGGAAGAGCCACACTCAAGGGCTGGTTGTTCGGGGGGAGGGACTTTAGCACCTCAGCCCCCCCGAACTTGACGCCTATGGACGGGGGGATGGGGGGGAGGGAAAGGGAAGAGCCACACTCAAGGGCTGGTTGTTCGGGGGGAGGGGCTTTAGCACCTCAGCCCCCCCGAACTTGACGCCTATGGACAGGGGGATGGGGGGGAGGGAAAGGGAAGAGCCACACTCAAGGGCTGGTTGTTCGGGGGGAGGGACTTTAGCACCTCAGCCCCCCTGAACTTGACGCCTATGGACAGGGGGATGGAGGGAGGGGAGGGAGAGGGAAGAGCTACACTCAAGGGGTGAAAGAGCCGCATGTGGCTCACGAGACGCAGTTTGCCGACTGCGGGCCTAGAGCATCCCTGACACGTGTTTGTCCAGCCTCTGCTTAAAGACTGCCACTGAGGGGGAGCTCACCACCTCCCTAGGCAGCCCATCCCACTGTTGCACAACTCTTACTGAATAAGTTTTTCCTAAGATCCAGCTGGTATCTTCCTGCCCTTAATTTAAACCCATTATTGTGAGTCCCATTCTCTGCTGCCAACAGGAACAGCTCCCTGCCCTCCTCCAAGTGACAGCCCTTCAGATACTTTCATGTCCCCTCTCAGCCTCCTCTTCTTTAGACTGAACATTCCCAAGTCCCTCTGCCTTTCCTCATAGGGCTTGGTCTCCAGGCCCCTGATCATCCTCATTGCTCTCCTCTGCACCCACTCCATTCTGTCCACAACCTTTTGAAGTAAAGCCTCCAGAACTGCACACAATACTCCAGGTGCGGCCTGATCAATGCAGTGTACAGTGGGACGATCATATTTTGCGATTTGGATGTTATACCTCTGTTGATACACTCCAACATCGTATTAGCCTTTTTTGTCACTACATCACCCTGGCTGCTCATATTTAACTTACAGTCCACCCATACCCCAAGATTTTGTTCGCACACACTGCTACCCACATCCAGTATGCGTGTTTTGTTACCCAGATGTAGAACTCAGCACTTATCCTTGTTAAATTGCATATTGTTCACATCCACTCATTTTTCCAGATCTCATTGAATTCTACCTGTATTTCCTTTTGTCCGTCCTGAATCTAGTGCCCATCAGCTTCACTGGATGCCTTCGATTGCTCTTCTGGTCTTGCACAGAGAGAGAGTTCACACAAGGCTAGATAGGCGATTTCTGCCAGGTCTCCCTTCCTATTACAGCCACCCAGAGTGCACGCTGTGCTGTTCCTGAGGGTCCCCCAACTCTCAAAAGGAGTTTTGACAGGGACTGAAGAAAGAAGTGGATAGCAGCCAGGATCCCTTCCATGAGCTGTGCTCTGCTTACAGTAGTCTTTACCTAGCCCATTGCCATTCAGTACCTAAAGCAAGGCTCCACAAGCATTGTATTTTGTCTGTTCTTAGTAACTGCAATGTAACTCATTGCACGACACTATTCCTGTACTGTACTGTCTCACTGTCTTGGTGTTTGTCAGAGCTCTCTCAGCCCCACCCACCTCACAGGGTGTCTGTTGTGGGGAGGGGAAGGGAAAGGAGTTTGTAAGCCACTCTGAGACTCCTTTGGGTAGTGAAGGGTGGGGTATAAATCCAATCTCCTCTTCTTCTCTATCTTCTGCTGTCTTAATGCATCATTGCAACAATGCTCTTTGCATGACTGGGCCACACTCAGAAGAACAAACACCCACGCCTGCCACCACCAGCAGCTCAGGGGTACTAACTTGGCTGCAGAGCGAGCACAGGTAGCTGCTCCAAACTGCTCCTCCAGGTGGCTCAGGACCTTCTAACCAAGTCAGGACTTCAAAAATGCAATTGCAGCATGACGTATCACCGTCTTAGCTAGTATACAAAAGCATAAGTAAAATCTTCCGCCGGGCTTCGCCGATGCTACTTACCACTGAAGGGGTTGATGTTATTTGTGATTCGTGACATGATGGATTCTTTGAGCTCTCTTTTCTTCACACATTGTATACCCAGGTTCTGAAAGCTAGAGCACAAACAAGTAACCGTCAGCAATTTCAAACCACCGTCGGCAGCCCAACCCTGGCCTAAAAGCAAATTATTGCAAAAATTCCGATGGCAGCACATTCTTTGCAGCAGGATTTCACTGAGAATGACCATGAAAATCTCATGATATTCAGCAAAGTCACAAAGGTGCCACCATGTTGGCATGCATGTATATTGTGTTCTGACAAAGTGCAAAATGGCGGGGGGGGGGGTTGTGAGGTGCAGGAGCAGAAAGGCTGCCAAGGAGACTTACATAAATTTGAAACCATGCAGTACAAGAAACTAAACACACACATATGCATCCCAACCATACAAGCACAGGAGATAGACAGCTGGCATACCTGCACTACAAACTTGTATCAGTTTCCATTCCACTTTAATTGTCACAGCTTCGTCCAAAGAATTCTGGGAATTCTAGCTTGGTAATGGTGCTGAAAATTGTGTTCAGAGGTGCACAACTATGGCACCAGAAGAGGAAGGAGAGAAAGGCCTGTGTGTAGTTTGATAACCAAGCCTTTTCACACCAAGGAAATACTCCTATTTTGGAATGGTAGCACACAACTAAGAACTTTAAAAAATGTCCTTTGGAATGGCTGGACACACTGCTGGGATCCCTGCAGAGTGAGTGGGGGAGCCATACAGACTCTTTATCCTTTACTAGTCTCATGACCATATGAAGCTGCCCTACCAACTAAACCTATTTCTTCATTTAGCTTAGTGCTGTCTACTCTACCTGGCACTTGCTCTCCAGTCAGGGAGAGCCAAGAAAAGTTTCCCAAACACTTGTCATCTGGGATCCTTTAATGGGACATACCAGGGATTGAACCGGGAACCCTTTTAATGGAAAGAATGTGCTTGTAGCTATTGGGTCCTAGGCTACCACCTAAGGTTCAAAGATGACAGGAAGAAGAGCCAGAGTTTCTGAACATGACTGTGCTTAAAAGGAATCCTCTCCACCCTTGAGCGACCTGCTGCTCTTTGAAGCATGTGTGCAAACAGAAGCAGGAGGCATAGAGCCCCACAGAGCATTGCGCTCATCTGACCAACACCTACTGGCTGTCCCCAGCCCCAAGGATGTCCGGTTAGCCTCAACCAGGGCCTTCTCTGCTCTGGCCCCAACCTGGTGGAACAAGCTCCCACTTGAGATCAGGGCCCTGCGGGATTTGTTACAATTCCACAGGCCTGTAAAATTGAGCTGTTCCGCCGGGCTTTCAGTTGAGGTGACGGACATTCAAAATCCATATCTCTGGCCTCCCCAACTGAAATCGCTGGCTTCTGATCAGCCTAAACTGAGCATAGTGATCAAGGTTTTTGCAATGATTGTTGTTTTATTATTGTTTTAAAATGTTTTAAATTATCTAACTCACATTTTACTGTTTAATTATTTAACCTATATGTTACTGCTGTCACGATTTGTGTGACCTTGTAACCTACCCTGAGCCCATTCAAGGGAAGGCAGGATAGAAATCCAATTAAATAAATAATAAATAAAACAGAGCCCTTGGTCTCTGTGCATGTCCCTTAGCATCAGACCCTTCAATAAAGAAACAAAAAGGAGAGGTAGCTGTAGAGGGGCTCATGATACAGCATGCAGGGGCTCATGATACAGCCCACCTGCAAGTCCTTACCCATCAATTGCTCTAGAGGAGGGGGACCAGACTAGCACGTGAGGCAGTTTTTGCAAGTATTTGGATCCTGGCTTATAAAAAGCTTTAAAGGTAAGCCCCAGCACCTTGAACTGAGCCTGCTTCCAGATGCTAAATCTTCATAGGAAGATGGAAGGCATTTGGCAATACAGAGAAAGAGGTGGAACGGGTTTCAAATAATGCATCCAACCTCTGCTTCAGGTTGGTTCCAGAGACAGAGGGATTGGTTATGATTCATTAGAATGCTATGGGAGACATGACAGACAGCATGCAGACTGCATTTATGTCTACCCCAAGTGACCTACACTATAAGCACTGTGGGGTACTGTCTGTAGAAAATTTTGTTGTTTCAAATCACAAAGACTTAAACCAGGCTCACTGATCAAAACCAGCCTGTTCAAATAATATCAAGGCTGCTGAGAGGAGGTGAACTAGGGGTACAAAACACCAGGGATCTGGATCACCCTGGGATCTGACAAGGTGCTACTGTGGTAATGGCAGAATATTGACATTTTTATCTCCCTCTCCCTCTAGGAAGCAAAGAACATCATACATGCTTTTCCCTTCCTCCTTTTATCTTCACTGTGAGATATGACGTTAAGCAGTGTGCGTATGTGTGTGTGTGAGGTTGTTTCAGAATTGGTGTCATATGTACCCCACCAGCCATAACCTATCAACATATACAGAGTCACATTTTATACCCAGTTCATTATCCAAGATACCTTCAAACATAAGTCGAGTAGGGGACTTACACAAGTTTCATAAGTCTAGTATCATGCTCTCCAAACACCAGCCCAGGCTAGTTCCTCCCTCAGTGATCTGAAGGCACAAGGGATCTAGAGCTCAAGGTGTGTGTTTACGGCCTCTCCAGATCATGAAGATCTTGGTTCTAGTCCTGTATGAATGAATGTTTCAGAAATCTGAGTGGAGTACCAAGAAGCCTTGAGCATTTGCATGTTTATTTCTGTACAGAAAAAAAACCCTGTTGTACATGAAAGCAGGGGGTGAGTCAACTTCACTCTTGTAGCGTATACTTTTTAAAACAAAAAAGAATCCCTGTGACCTACTGACACAGCTTAAATTTGTATGTGTGTTAAGTCCTATCAAGTCGCTTCCGACTTATAGTGACCCTATGAATTAATGAGCTCCAAAACATCCTGTCGTTAATGGCCTCGCTCAGGCCTTGCAAACTGAGAGTCGTGGCTTCCTTGATGGAGTGAATCCATCTCATGTTGGGTTTTCCTCTTTTCCTGCTGCCTTCACCTTTTTCTAGCATTACCTGTCTCTCCCAGTGAGTTGTGTCTTCTCATACCGTGACCAAAGTACAACAGCCACAGCGTAGCCATTTGAGCTTCCAAGGAGGGCTTGAGAATGCATCCTTGGGGTGTCATAAAAGTTAAGACACAGTGGACCAGAATATACTGAACGCTTACCAACATTTGTGCTTTGTAGCATCAGACCTCCATCAAGAATTCTCAGCAAGGGACTTCCGGTCGGAGAAAATGGCGAATTGACACACTTTGCGAGTTGTGCAGAGTGTACTGCGGCATCTGACGACAGTCTGGGCTCTATTTGGCCCAGCGCAGCACTCTCCAGGCGGGGGAGTGGCAAGCAAGCAGCGAAGCCTGAGGGGGGTTGAGATCGGTGGGGATAAGCTTCGGAGGAAGCTTGTTTACACTTTGATCTCCCTCCGTGAAGAGGGCAGTTGCAAATCAACTCTACAGATGCCAGCCGGGCTGAGAATTCAGCATAAATTCGCCATCTACCGATCTCTTTATCATCTGATTAACATCGTTTATAGAAGAAGCACCGCGAAACCCCGAGACTACAAGCAAGGTAACAAATAAACGATTAAGCGCTTACCTGTTTAAAGGAGACTGTGATATTGAAACGTACGGATAAGCGTTGAAACCTTTAAGGAATCACTTCGCTTGAATTAAAAGTAAAAAGAAAGCTTTCCGTTAGAGAAAAAGGCTGAAAAGAGACTTTGTTTTGCATTCCTGTGGTCAGCCAAGTCTAAACGTTACGTAGTAGAAACGAAACTAACTGTGACTCTGTGATACAGGAAGTGGGCTAGAGTGGAGGTTTTTAGAGGCTGCTGTGTTTGAAGCGGAGGGACATTTTATTGTGTGACACCACCTTTACCGGAAGTTGGATTACAGAGACGGACAGGTGAGCAGGAAGTTTGAAAGGAGCCTACTCTAGCCGAAAAACCATAGAGAAATTGCGCCCGACATTTTGGGGAGGACTAAAATTTAAAATGTTATTTTCAAGCCGAAAAAGCGCTTAAACAAGTTCTAAAGGTGGCGATTTGGCTTGAAGATTGCTAATATAAAGTCTGATTAACATTGAAGTGGCCTCCAAGACGGATTTGAGAACAAGACCTAGAGCTGCTTCATCACCCAGTCCAAGAATGACTGCAAAGGAAAAAAAGAGTGGCAAGCAGCTATAGAAGCGATGGAGAAACGGATGACGGAGAATCTTGGAAAACAAATAGAATCACAGTTGCAACAACAATTGGAGCAAATAGAGCAAGTGCAAATCCAAGTACAGAAAAAAATATGGAAGAATTGAAAGAACTGGTACTTGCAGAAGTGTCAGGGATTAAAAAAGATACAGAAGAACTTAAAAAGGAAGTCAAAAGTCTGGTGACAAAATCTGAAGATATGGAACAAAAGGTTAAAAAAACCTTGTCAGAAAATGCAAGGTTGGAGACCATGATGGATTACAGGGCTACTCAGAATCACTTGAGATTGAGAGGGATAGAAGAGGAGGAAGATCAAGATCTACGGGCCCTAGTAATTAAGACATTGACAACTTACATAGGGGAAGATGAAGGAGATTTGGATGCAGACTTTGACTTGATTTACAGAGTAAATTCAGCTTATGCCAAAAGAAAGCAATTACCCAGAGATGTAATTGTTCAATTTGTGACAACAAAGATGAAGGAAGACGTTTTCAAGAAACAATTTTCACAACCGTTGGAAATTAATGGAAAGAAAATAATAATCTTGAGAGAAATTCCGAGATCAATTCTACAAGATAGAAAGAAATTCAAGAAATTGACAGACAGGCTAAAAGAAATGAATATTAGGTTCAGATGGGAGATTCCATATGGACTTACATTCATGTACAACTCGGTGAGATCAACTCTTAAATCTGAAGGAGACTTATATAGATTTAAAGCGAACAATCTGGACGATTTTAAAGATATTTAATTTAACACCATTATGGATTACAAATTTTTATCTTGGAACGTAAATGGATTAAATTCACCAGGTAAAAGAAGACTGGTGAATCATTGGCTGGAAAAACAAAAATGTAATATAATTTGTTTACAAGAAACACACATAAGAAAACAAGACGACAAATATCTGACTAATAAAAAATTGGGAGAAGAATTTCATTCTTCAGCAGTTAACAAGAAAAAAGGAACAGTGATTTATATTTCAAAAGATTTGGATCCTAAGCAAATTTTTTCCGACAAAGAAGGAAGGTATGTTGGCGTGGAAATCTGTATGGATAGAAAAAAGACATTGCTTGTTAATATATATGCACCCAATGGTGCAAAAGAGACCTTTTTCAATGATTTGACTAAAGAGTTGGAATGTTTAAATTATGACCAAATTGTTCTTGCGGGAGACTTTAATGGTACAGTGAACAACACATTGGATAGAAAGTCCAAAGCAAGTGGAGAGACAGTTGGAAAGTTACCAAAAAATTTCTTTCAATTGATGAAGCAAGAAAGATTAGAAGATGTTTGGAGGAAGTGGAATCCTAAGACTAAGGACTACACGTTTTATTCGAATAGACATAATTCTTTTTCTCGAATTGACATGATTTGGATGTCAGAGGAGATGGCGCAAAAAACTTATAAAATACAAATTCTACCGAAAACTAACTCTGACCATAATCCCCTACTTTGGATATCTAAAGCAAAACCTAAACAGCTATTTTGGAGAATTAATGAAGATTTACTGGATCAAAAACAAATTAATGAAATCTTAAAAAAGGAAACGAAAAGTTTTTTTGAACTGAATTTGAATAAAGGCACGGACATACAAGTTGTATGGGATACATACAAAGCAGTAATCAGAGGTATGCTTATCTCTCTGAACTCCAAAGATAAAAAGCAAAAGATTCAGCAACAGAAAGACCTTCATGAAAAAATTCGACAAAAAGAAAAGGAACTTAAAAAAAGACCAGGGAAGAAGAAAATTATTAAAGAGATCCACTTCCTGCAAGATCAGCTGAATGTTCTTTTAAACAGAGAATTATATTGGAATTTAAAAAAATTACAGCAAAAAGCATTTGAGGGTGCAAATAAACCAGGAAAGTTTTTGGCATGGCAATTGAAAAATAGAAAAGATAGGAACTTTATATCCAAGATTGTTGAAGATGGAAAGGAGGTGATGAGCCTGAATGGTATAAAAAGAGTTTTTTTAAATACTACGCCAAACTATTCCAAAAGAAAGGAATTGACCAACAGAGAATCAAGAAATATTTGGAGACGATTGAAGTTCCAGAGCTGGGAAAACAAATTAAAGAACTATTAAATGGTTTAGTAACGAAAGAAGAAGTGACAATGGCGATAGAAGACGCAAAGTTGGGCAAAGCTCCAGGACCAGATGGCTTTACAGCAAAATTTTATAAGAAATTTAAAGAGGAGCTAACCCCTATTTTAGTACTTCTGTCAAACGAGATAAGACAGACCAAGCGGATCCCAGATTCATGGAAGGAAGCAAACATTTCATTGATACCTAAAGAAGGTTTGGATTTGACTCAAGTAAAGAACTATAGACCAATATCGCTATTAAATAATGACTACAAATTATTTGCAAAAATAATTTCAGAGAGATTGAAAAAATATTTGAAAGATACGATAGCGGAAGAACAAGCTGGATTTTTACCAAACAGACAAATCAGAGACAATTTAAGAGTGGTGATAGATGCAATTGAATATTATGACAAACATCCGGAAAAAGAAGTTGGATTCCTCTTCTTAGATGCGGAAAAAGCTTTTGACAATTTAAATTGGGAGTTCATGCTGCAAGTTATTGAAAAAATGGACATTGGACAGTCCTTTTTAAACATGATTGTGGCAATATATTCAGAACAAAAAGCGGCTTTGAATATAAACAAAGAAAAGACGGACTTCTTCCGAGTCCAAAAGGGAACACGTCAAGGCTGCCCGTTATCCCCGTTGTTGTTTATTTGGATATTGGAAATATTATTGACAGCGATAAGAAAAGATGACAGTATTGAAGGACTTACAGTGAAAGGTTTTGCTTATAAATATAGGGCATTTGCAGATGATGTAATGTTTATGATTCAAGACCCAATTGAGAAAATACCACAATTGATGGAAAAAATTGAAGAATTTGGTTCAGTTGCGGGATTTTATGTTAATAAAAATAAAACTAAAGTGATGTGCAAAAATATGACGAAACAAAGACAAACAGAACTTCAAGAGAAAATACAATGTGAAGTAGTCACAAAGACTAAATATCTTGGAATTGATTTAACCATGAAAAATATTGACTTGTTTAAAAACAATTATGAAAAGGTGTGGCATAAGATTCAGCAGGATATGAAGAAATGGGATACTTTGAATTTATCATTGATGGGAAGAATCGCGACTGTAAAAATGAATATCTTGCCGCGTTTGATGTTTTTGTTTCAGACTATTCCAATACTAAAACAAAGGAAAATATTGGATTCGTGGCAGAAAGAATTATCCAAATTTGTATGGGCAGGAAGAAAGCCAAGGATTAAAATGAAAATTTTATGTGACGCAAGAGAGAGAGGAGGCTTACAACTACCAAACTTAAGACTGTATTATGATGCCGTCTGTTTAACATGGTTGCAACAGTGGATTAATTTGGAGAATAAGAAGTTATTGGCCCTTGAAGGACATGATAATAAATTCGGATGGCATGCATATTTATGGTATGGAAAAGTAAAAATGGATAAATTTTTTAAACACCACTTTGTAAGACAATCACTGTTCGAGACATGGACGAGATATAGAAAATTCTTCTCGGAAGAAAGACCACTTTGGATTGTACCAGCTGAAGTAATTAATCCGTATTCAAGAAATCAAGGGTTAGATTGGCTACCCTATAAAAGTCTTTTAAAATTTGAAGGGAAAAATTTTGTGTTAAAAGATAGATTCGATGTTGAATTTGAATATGATTGGTTGAAGTATAGACAGATTTATGATCTATTTAAGACCGATAAAAGAGAACATGGTTTTAGAGAAAAGAATATTGAAATTGAAACTGTATGGCTTGAGAAAGACAAAAAAATGATTTCTAAACTGTACAAGGTGTTATTGAAATGGTATACTGAGGATGAGGTTGTAAAGGAGCAAATGATAAAATGGGCAGTAAATGTTAACAATGACATATTAATGTCATCTTGGGAATACTTGTGGAAAAAATCAATGAAAATTTCAACGTGTGTAAATGTTAAAGAGAATTGTTATAAAATGATGTATAGATGGTATATGACGCCTAAAAAAATTGCTATTATAAATGAAAGTATGTCTAACAAATGTTGGAAATGTAAGAAACATGAAGGGTCTTTTTACCATATGTGGTGGACATGTGATAAAGCAGTAAAGTATTGGACTGAGATCCACAATGAGATACAAAAAATTTTGAAATGTACTTTTAAGAAAGACCCACAGATGTTATTGTTAGGTCTTAAAATGGAAGAAATAAATGTAGCCAAGAGAACACTATTATGGTACTTGACTACAGCAGCTAGACTGACTTTTGCTCAATGTTGGAAACAAGATAAAGTACCCGAAACATGGGAATGGATTAAAAAGACGTTGTTTATGGCAGAAATGGACAAATTAACAAGAAAATTAAACAACGAAGAAGACGAAACCTTTTTCGGAGACTGGAAAAGACTTTCAAGAATACTTGTTGAAGCATTGGGACGTAAAACGTGGTTTGATTTGTTTTGACAGTTATTGAGGAGAAGTGGAAAGAGACTTAGATCTTTAAATTGTTACCATTAGTAAAAGAAATATGCTTAGTAGTAAACGTAATTGTATAAGAGAAATATCAAGGGGGTTGGAGCAGTGCGGGAAGCCTTGTTTGGGGGGGAGAGGGAGAAAGAAAAATGGATATGTATTGGTTTGTTTAAATTGTATGAACATGTGATATATCCAATAATAAATTGTTTAAAAAAAAAAAAAAAAAAAGAATTCTCAGCAAGGAGCTCAGCGACTGCTAGGTGGTCCATGAGAAAGTGGCCAGCCATCCACCAGCAGAGACTGGGCTGCCTTTGAGAGAAACTGTGGCTCAATGAAAGACACACATGCTGTGCATACAGAAGGCCCTGCTGGGAAACACCTTTCACTGCCTGAGAGACCCTGAAGAGTCAGTGCCACAGTAGACAGAACTGAGTCTGATGAATCACTGGTTCAGATTCAGTAAAAAGGTAGCTACACATCTTCTGTCCACATAGACCTCCCCCCCGCCAATCATACTCTGCAGCTTCTGCCAACGGGGAAGAAAAGACTGCTTTATCTCAGCAGTTTTGATACTGAATTCAACTACCTCAATCACACCACAGAAGGAACAACCAGCTTCAAGGAGAGGAAATCTACTCTGTTCTCGTTACGGGGGAAGATTCTGCAGTTCTTCCTGTGACTCATGAACAGATGGGGTTGCCCCTTCTTAGTCTTGTAAAGTACCTGGAAGTTAAGATGGGGCTCCTTGGCCAACAACTGGTTTTTGCTAGAGGGCCAGCAAAACATCCTGACAAGCCCTACAACCACTGCAAATGCTTCCATGATCCAGGTCTGTCATTGGTTCAACAAGTAGTTGAGGGCACATGGCAACTGTAACAGGTCGTGCCAAGCAGTGATCCATTTTGCAGCACGCAGAGCTCAAGAACTGTCTCCACAGGTAAAAGCATGGCTGTGTCTGCACTAGTGAACCACACCTGCCTCCAATAAACACACTCACTTTCCTTTGCCTTTATTTGGGGGCAGTGGGAAAGTACAAAGAGTGTCCTTAAGAAACAGTACCTGAACCTTGAGGGACGAAGGGAAGGAGTTACAGTGAAAAGCAGCAGGGAGCAAAAGGATTAAGTTCACACACCCCTCCGCTCCCAAAGACGCTTTTCCTTAGAACAAAAGTGGCCGTGAAGTTTTGTGATGTACTCATATGTAATATCTAAGAAGGTCCTGGGAATGTCTTACACAAAAACAGGATTCAAATGATGAGATCTATAGTTTAAATAATAAAATGGTTCTGCTGAGCAACAAGTGGTTGGGGATTTTAAAAAGAATCTAATTAAAAACACCATTAACTGAGCATTCTCAAAATAGCACCTTCAATATGTACAGTATTTACTCAAACGCAAGACTAGGTTTTTCACAGTTATGCCATAAAAAGAGTGACAGAGTATCATCTTTTATCTGCATACAAGTTGCAGTTATATCCAATAATATTTTTTGTGTATGTATAACCTTTTTTAAGTAGGTCATCTTCCTTTCAAGTAAATACAGTACATTTAATCACATAGTTAAGAGTAGAGCTGTCACCACAGCAAGTTTTTAAAACCAACTCATGAAAATATGTTTGCATTTTAAAAGATATTACTAAAACTTCAAAACAGGTGCTTTGGGGGTGGGGATCTACTGAAGTACAACTATCACTCAAACAATATCAGGTAACTCTTTGTTAAAAGGAAATGTTTTCTTCTTTCCCCATCACAGTTACATACAAGAACCAAAACACCCTCTAAAAGGAAAATGTCTTTAAATTATACTCCTACTGATTTAAACTATTTCCACATTAGAACACTTTTGTACAGCACAATCATTCACCTTCAGCACCTGGGATAAAATCAGTGGTTCCACACAGCACTAATGAGAGTTGCCAACCTCCAACTGGGGCCTGAAGATCTTCAGTAATTACAACTGATCTCCAGATGACAGATCGGATACCATGGAGAAAATGGCTGCTTTGGAGGTTGGACTCAGTGGTTTTATCACACAAGGAGCTCAGTAGAAAGTTATATACACCATTGCAACATGGCAGCAATGCCCTTCCTCACAGGCACAACCCTACTGTATGATTAGTAAAGGTAAAGGTTCCCTTGCTCAAAAACCAGTCAAATCCGATTCTAGGGTTGCAGTGCTCATCCCCGTTTCCAAGCCAAAGAGCCAGCGCTGTCCAAAGAAATTTCTGTGGTCATGCGGCCGGCATGACTAAACGCCAAGGCACACAGAAAGCTGTTACCTTCCCACCGAAGCGGTACCTATTTATTTACTTGCAATTATATAGATATAAATCTGGTCCAGCAAAGGTTTTCCTTCTTTATATATTTCCTTTTCCTCTCTACAGTTACCTGTTCACTTACATAGGCTCTGGCATTCTTGAATCAACCCTCAATTACTGTACACATGTGGGGGATATACTAGTTTCATTGTGGACAAAAATGATTGTGCATTAATTCTATTGAGAAAAATAAGAGAACAAAAGATGGAGGGGGAAGCAGTAATTAAAGGCTCCCCCCTCCTGAATATGACTGGATTAATGAATGCCCTGGTCAACAGGAATTAAGCTGAGAAACAAAAATATCAAACAACGGGGAAATGCAAAACCTAAAAGGAGAAGTAGCCCTGGAAAACCTCAATACCGCTTTGCCAGTCCACACAGGACAGTCAGGTACTGCAACTGCATTTTAGGTCTGAAAGTGGCACATGGAACAGAAAGCACTTGCAGGCAACAGGTTGGCACTGATGTCATCTGAATTCTCCACGCAAACTGAAAAAATGAGCAAGCTAGTCTGAAAGGAATCCTCAATGAACCAAAGATTTAGCTAACATATTTTTAATCAGAACTTCCACTAAGGAGTTCAGGGCATCTGAATTGTTCTTCCCTGTTGATACCTGGCCAGTTTTGGCCTTTGAGGGTGAACTCATTGGGACTATGCCTGGCAGCAACTACTGGGTGACTTGCTACTATGTGACTTCCATGACTCACCCAGGATTAGGGTTGCTACATCCCTCCTGGTAACCAGCTGGTGGGAGTGGAGGAACATACCAGGAGAAAGAGAAAGGCCCACGTCACATTGCCAGCATTGCATAGGAAGTGATGTCATCACACCAGCGACTTCCAGGCAACCCTCTGGTATTTGGGCAGAAACTCCATGGTAGGATTGCCAAGTGGCAAAGTGGGGAAGAGTCGGTCCCTTTCCAGGACATTTGCGTGCAGGGCTGGCTCGCCCACTAGGCGAGCTATGCACTCGCCTAGGGTGCGCTGGCCTTCAGGGGCGCCAAACTGTACTCCCCTCGCGAAAAGCCCTCCGCCACTGTCACCAGCCACCACCGTCACCGCCCGTGAAGAGCACCCCGGCAGGGCGCAGGAGGTGGCAGCAGAGCTTGCCCACCCTCCCCCTCCCCTGGCTTGCCGGCGCGCCCGCAGCTATGGGGCACTCAGGTAAGCCTGCACTGGGATGGAAGGGGCGGGGATTTAAACCCCCACCCCTTCCTTGGCTTGCTGGCGCGTCCCGCAGCTGCAGGGCGCGCAGGCAAGCCAGTGCTGGGATGGAAGGGGTGGGAGTTTAAACCTCCGCCCCTTCCTTGGCTTGCAGCTCACCCGCCCTCCCCCTCCTCCTTCGGGGGGAGAGGAGGCGGCATGGTGGGTCCCCAGGCCCCACTGGGAGGTTGGCATCTGCGCCCACCTAGGGTGCAGAAACATCTCCAGCCGGCCCTGTTCGCATGCATGCAGTGATGGCGTTGCCCAGAAGTGATGTCATCATGCCGGGCATGTCGCCGGGCACTCTAGCAATCAGCCTGAAAACTCTATGGCTCTATGGCTGATTGCTAGAGCGTTGCCCGGCGACATGCCCAGCGCAATGACGTCACTTCCGGGCGACGTCATCGCCCTGGACACAGCCCAATCTGGCACTTTGGGGATGGGATTTCCCCCACCGGCCGGATCCGGGCCTGTGGGTTGGGGGCCCTTTGGGCGGGAAACCACCCCCTCGGGGAACTTGGCAGCCCTACTCTATGCCAATTTCAACCATAGAGTTTTTGCACAAATACCAGAGTATCACCTGGAAGTTGCTGGTGTGGTGATGTCACTTCCTGTTGACCCCAGCAACGTGGCCTGTGCCTTCCTCTTTCTACTGATACGTCTCCCTGCCGGCCAGCTGATCAGCGGCTGGGGTAGGCAGGGCCTGGCAGCGTGGGATCCCCACCTCCACTGGGGGGGGGGTCTGGCAACCTTACCCAGGGTTGGCTGCTTACTAATGTTCAACAGCAGCCACACCATGAAAGCCAGTGTGATATAGTGCTTAGAGTTTGGGCGACCCTGGTTCAAATTGGGTTGCAAATCTACAGTTAGGGATGGAGATCTCCAGGAATTACATCTGATCTGCAGACTACATAAAACACTTATTTGTTACTATTTAAATAATTTATTCCACTTATCCTGGAGAAAATGGATGCTTTTGAAGGTGGACTGCACGGCATTATACCCTGCCAAGGTCCCTCCCCTCCCCAAACCTCACTCTCCTAGGCTCCACCTTCAAATCTCCATGTATTTTCTAATCTGGAGGTGGCAACTCTAGATTCAAAGCCCTACTTGCCATGGAGGCTTGCTGGGTGACCTTGGGCCAGTCACACATTATCAATGTAACGTACATCACAGGGTTACTGTGAAGATAAAACGGAGGAGAGAATAATGATGTAAGCGGCTTTGATGACCATAGAGTTCCCCCCAAATGCTAGACCGTCACAGCGCGAGGGCCTTAGCATGATGACGTCACTATTGGTGAAGTCATTGGGTCAGCAGCATCCTTGGCCCGACCGGCAGAATGGCAACCCTACAGCAGAAAGGCAGTGTATAAATGAAATAAATAAATAAATACAGCTGAAGATGTAGGACTGGTAAATGGTGAGTTGCCTGATGGGTGGGAAGGAAAGAAGGAAGCAGGAAAAGCAGAGAGGTTATGGGGGCTTTCAGAGAACAGAAAGAGGAAATAGCAGGGGGAGGGAAAGCAGATGCCTCTTGCAAGTCCTTGTGGGTCACCCACTTGTTCATTTATAATTTGGCATAGAGATAGAAGTCATACAGAACAAACAGTGTGAATAACACATTTCTTTTTGTCATTTTTACATTATTATATACATAATTAATTGTTCATATGAATTGCTCTTCTAATTTTAAAAAAATTAGAACTCAAGGTTAGTCTGTTGCAACAAAATTAAACAGAAATCCAATGGCACCTAAAAGATTAACAAAGTTTATTCCCAAATAAGCTTTCGAGAATCAAGGCTCACTTCATGAGATGCATCCACAGCACTTGTTTATACTTATGCATAAATAACTGCTGTGATTGTACTCTTCAATACATCTAATGAAGGGAGCTCTAATTCACGAAAGCTTATTCTGGAACAAATTTTGTTAGCCTTTAAGATGCCACAGAACTTTTGTTTAATTATCCATTTAAGAGTAATCACTGTAAATTCAGGTAAAAAATATTAATAAAAATGGTGCAGATGCGTCAGACTAGATTGTGCAACTTTCAGAAAGGAACACTATTGATTCATGTCCTGATGTGGCGGTCAAGACAAATACTTCCACACAGTTTTCTGATCTCATCAGATTCTGGATAGAAGCAATGACAGCTGCCTACTTTGCATACAATGGATGGTATCGGATCACAAGGCAGCTTTACAGGGACTCCCCCCACCTACCACCAGCAACTTGATTCTTTCCCACATGGAAAACCCATGACATCACCCCCACCCTGGGGACAGCACAAAATAGGAAGTTGAATGCCAAACAGCAGCAAGTGCAATATCAAAATCAGGAAAATAAATGCAAACCAGATTTGTCGTACTAACTATTCTGTCTCCAAGCAGCTTCTTGGCTGTCTCATAATGCCTGGCATTACTGCAGAAGAAAAACCTGACTCTGTTCAAGAGTTATAGTTCTCAGAATTACTAGTCAAGATTTGAACAAGAGCAACAGAGAATCTAGTGGCAGCTCATAAGACTAACAAATGCAGAGTGGCATAAGCTAGTACTTCATCGGATGAATGGTTATCCTCAAATGACACATGCTTACATGGGCAAAGATATAGTGGGGAAAAACAAACATTAAAAAATGCACCCAAAAGACCATGATATATAACAGATGCAGTCTGTGACATTTTTACACCAAGCACACTGACATATACCAGAAGTATAGTAACCACGGCTATTTTTGGGCACGAACGCACAGGAACAGAGTTCCGGCTGGCTTCCGAGCTGGCCACGCCTACAGCCTCCCCCCCTCCCTTGGGTTCCCCATGTGCCCTTCACCCGGGGAAGCTGTCAGGGGTGTGGCCTGTTATGCTAATGAGTTCCTGCTGGGCTTTTTCTACAAAAAAAGCCCTAATAGTAACCATTCACACCACTGGTACTGGCAGTAATGTAATCTATACTGGCACAGTACAGCAGTCAAGAGAATGAGCTGTGAACTAGGAGGTCACTAGTTCAGACCTAGCTTCTGTAATGAACTTCAGCAAGTCACTCCCCCTCTCCGACTTAATCCATATCTAAAATATAGACCTACCACCACGGCAGTGCCTTACAGGAATGTCGCAAAGACTAGAATGCGATTAATAAGTAGAACAAGAGACTGGGTTGGATTCCAAGTACTGTGAGTGGAAGGATTTCTCCCACAATCCCCTGTCCACAGTACTCCCTGACAAGCATCTCCTGAAGGTTGGGGGATACTTAAGAACAGCATGTGGGCTGATTCAGGGGTCTGCAGTGGTAGAGAATCAGCAAAAATTACATTAAATTTTAAAAAAATCACACAACATCCCATCAGTCACTGGAAGTACCCTTCAGCTCTTGAAAAAAGAAAAATAACCAACTCAGTAGGGAAAACACTGGAATGCAAACTTGATTCTCTAAGAAAAAAATAATGAGTGAATTAACTGCCTTCAGGAGCAGCCATACCTTTTACCTGCCCTTCAAAACCAAAGAATGTTTAAAAACTCACTTCTTTTTTACAGCAGCATTTCGTGTTTTATTTGAATAACTTCATTTTCTTGGACTGCCTTAGGTGGGGAAGAGGGCAGAGGCACCCTTAATCTCCAGCACCCGTTTTTAGAGACAGACTATGTCAAACAGGGAATCTATGCTATGCCTTCTGTCCCCCTGTGTTCTGCTGTAGACTTCCAAATGTTACAGGCTGCAGGTTGTGGTGGGTAATGCAGCATGACCACAAACATCTTGAACTAAACAGATATTGCTCACAGGTGACCTGGCAAGGCAAACTGATGTCACCTTCTTCACCTCACCTGGTTTCTTGAGGAAGGTTTCTGACTGGCACATGAAGGGAGGAAACTGAGCCCTCCCTTCCCTGCTGCTTCCTAACTGTAATCAGGGCAGGATTTAGGAGGAGGGAAGCCAGATGTCACTCCTTTTTTTCAAACAGTACAAACAGTTCATTTTCACTTGTGCAGCTGGCAATGCTGAACTGCACAGCCAAGGTTGTATTAATGTTCAGGACTGGGAAGAGGAAAATTGATAATATCACTATCCATTCAACAATCAGTGGGCATGTTGAATGACTGCACCATCTCTGAATTCACATGAAACAGCCTTATGCTGAATCAAACCATTGGGCTGTCAAGGTCAGTATCGTCTGCTCTGACTGGCAGTGGCTCTCCAAAGTCTCAGCCTGAAGTCTTTCACTTCACCTACTACCTGATTCTTTTAACTGGAGGGACTGAACAAGGGACCTTTTGGTTCCCAAGCAAATGCTGTACCGCTGAGCCATATTTCCTCCCCAGAAATATAAAACTGAACATTAGAAGATGAGTAAGCATCAAACTCACATGAACTCTGCTTTTATTTGGGGGGGGATTGTTAGCAAATTATATATTGTCTTATATTCCAGAGTCTTTAACGGGGCTACAAATGCATGAAGGAGCAGGAGTTGGATTTATACCCCACCCTTCCTTTGGAGACTCAGTGTGGCTTACAATCTCCTTCCCTTCCTCTCCCCACAACAGACACCCTGTGAGGTAGATGGGGCTGAGAGAGCTCTGAGAGAACTGCTCTTGAGAGAACTGCTCAGAGAGAACTGTGATTGACCCAAGGTCACCCAGCTGGCTGCATACGGAGGAGTGAGGAATCAAGCCCAGTTCCCTACCACAAAGTTGGATTGTATGACTCTCTTCCACTGTGCTTTCTTCCAAAAGAGAAAGATTTCCTTCAGTGCCAACGGACTTTTCTTAAAAAAGTAATGCTCCCTTGAAGGAAGGCTACCTGCTCCAGATTGGAAAATTCCTAGAGATTTTGGGGGTAGAGCCTGGGGAAGGCACAGTTTGAGGAAGGGAGGGAACTCAGAGGGGTATACCACCATACAGACCACCCTCCAAAGCTGCCATTTTCTCCAGCAGTTGTAATTCTGGGAGATCCTCAGACTCTACCTGGAGGTTGGCAACTGTAAGACTTAGCAGAAGAGAGTCATAGTAGCCAACCTACAAACATCTGAAATATCTTATAGTTTATACCCATATTTTTTGTTTGCTGTGTTCTGAGGTAACACGGAAACTCACAAACTCTCCAGAGAGGTTTGGCAGACAGAACATTAACTGACCAGAAAAGACTACGAACATGGCCATGAACTGAACTCCATTTCAAACTCATCACTTCTCCCTGCCCTGGACTGTTCTCTCCCTTGCTTACCCACAACTGCCTTGGTCTCTAGAGGGGGAAAGTTACCACAGCACTCTACAGCTGAGGGCCTAGAAAGAGGTGGCAGCATTTCCATCTTGGGCCCTACAGCTCCAGGGCACTGTCCCCACAGGAGACAACACAGGACCAGCAAGGGAGTGATCAGGCAAAAAAAGGGCAAAACTGAGAGACTTAAGACCAGCATACAATCACTGGATAACTGGGAAGGTGAGTCCACAAGAGATTTGAGGACTATTATGTCTCTCTTTAACCACCTACACCAATGCCCATTACTAACCTCAAGACTCTGCGGTCTGGTCCAAATTCAGCTTCATAGTAGCCATTTTCGCAATCTTTTCCGACCAGCCGGTGGGGATGGGGCCTGTAGGGCTCATTCTTGGTTACCAATGTTACTCTTATTTTTATTTTCCCAAAGTAGTCAAAAATCTATTAAAGAAAGAGAGAGAAAGAGGTTATTACTATAGCAAATACGGTAGAAGACAGAGTCAGGATACAGAATACAAGATGATCTTGAATGGCTGGAAAACTGGGCTAAAACAAGTAAAACAAATTTCAGTGGGGATAAATGTAAAGTTCTGCATTTAGGTAGGAAAAATCAAATGCATAATTATAGGGTGGGGGAGACTTGTCTTGGCAGTAGTATGTGCGAAAAGTATCTAGGGGTTTTAGTAGACCATACACTGAACATGAGTCAGCAATGTGATGCGGTAGCTAAAAAGGCGAATGCGATTTTGGGCTGTATCAACAGAAGTATAGTGTCCAGATCACACAACGTGATAGTATCGCTTTCTTCTGCTCTGGTTAGACCTCACCTAGAGTATTGTGTTCAGTTTTGGGCACCACAATTTAAGAAGGATATAGACAAGCTGGAATGTGCCCAGAGGAGGGCAACAAAGATGGTGAGGGGTCTGGAAATCAAGTCCTATAAGGAAAGGTTGAAGGAGCTGGGTATGTTTAGCCTGGAGAGGAGACAACTGAGAGGTGATATGATCTTCAAGTACTTGAAGGGACCAGGAACCAGAATCTAGATACTTAGGGATGGAGCCAGTGCTGTATCTGTAAGGGGAGAACCTGGTGGGCTATGGATGGGGCCTGACAGATCACGGGGCAAACCAGGAGGCTGATTTTATCTTCCCACAAGCTTCCCAGTCAGCCCTGCATCTAGGGATATTTTGGGGAGGGGGCCTCAGGGGGGAGCTAATTAAATCAAAGTTAATTACATTAATTCAATTTGGGGCCAGCCTGGGAGGGAGGGGCCCAGAAGAAATGCTAGGGGGCCGGGCCCCATGTTAGCTATGGGCCTGTTCCCACTACATTTTGCATGGAGAAAAGAGGACAGATACCTGCTTAATTGCTCTCGGCTGGCAGCCTGAGGCACATTTACCTGTGCATAAGATCCACTGAACAGAGTGTGACTTACTTTCAAGTAAACATGCATAACATTGGGCTGCCTTTAAACTGTCTTGCCCTTGCCCGCTGATAAAGACCTACTAATAAGGCCAAGGTGAAAAATAGATGTACCTGGATAGCTGGGAAAGTCCGGTTGGTATCAGTGCTGTGCTCGCCTGGAATGCTGCCAGCTGACCGCCCTTCACACTGGTAACGGAAACGCATGCCTCTCTGTCTAGGCTGCTCATATATTTCTATGTATGGCTCGTGACCACCTTTAATGTGAGAAAGAACAATAAAGTTAAAAGAAACAACTCAGCTTAACCCAAGGATTCAAAATGGGCTAACAGTTTGTTACCAAGCTCAAATTCGAAGCACCTTTTTTGGCTTCTAAACTGGTTTTAGGGCTAGGGTTGCCAGCCTCCAGGCAGGGCCTGGAAATCTCCCACTTTTACAACTGAGCTCCAGCTGACAGAGATCAGCTCCCCTGGAGAAAATGGCTTTTTTGAAGGGTGGACTCTATGGCATTGTACCACCCGGAGGCCCCTCCCTTCTCCAAACCCCGCCCTCTCCCTGATCTACCCCCAAAGTCTCCAGGTATTTTCCAGCCCAGACCTGGCAACCCTATTTAGGGCCCAGATCCAGGTTCTACTACTACCTAAAGTATGGTGGTTAGGCTCTTGAATTCCTTGCCTTAAGAAGTCTACTGTCCCTGTCAAGGTGAGGATATGGTTAGTTCAGTGTATTTTGACATAACATAGCAACCTCGCCAATTTTGCTGCTGTGATTATATCAGTTTAGTCTTAAGGAACTGCTGTCTTATCATCAACGTTATCCACTGTCTTTAAACCAGGTTCTCTCTGGTTATTGAGGTTTAATTACTACTGTTAACTGCCTTGAGGGTTCCAATATGAAAAGGTGGGAAGAGCAGGGTTGCCAACTCCAGGCTGGAGATTTTTGGAGTCTGGGGAGCACCCTTATCAGGGTATAATGCCAGAGAGTCCACCTTCCAAAGCAACCATTTTCTCCAGGGGAACTGATCGTTGTAGCCTGTAGATCAGTTGAAATTCTAGAAGATCTCCAGTCACCACCCAGGGGTTGGCCACCCTACAAGTATTTTAAGAAATATGCAAATAGATTTGAAGAAAAATAAAGAACAAAAGAAAATAAAGAAGAAAAATGAGTCCACATCCGCTGGAATCTCTATAAACAAGATAGAACATTTAAATGTGGAAGCAAAAAGGGGGGCAGGTAAAAGAGAAATGTAAATATTCTGGAATGACTGGTTATTTGCTCATAAGTAATATCACAATATAACAAATACACAGCAAAGAAAACAATAGTGGTTAACCAAGAGTGTATTCAAATGAAAATATCACATCAATTACCGTGAGTCATAATAACTACGAGAATATCCTCAATCACATTCAGATTAGTTGGTGGCAAGATTAAATAGCACTGAATTAATTTGTGTTCATTATTGTCTGTATTATAGTTACTGATAACTGAGAAGGGCTTGATTACTGGGGATTGGTCGGCAGAAATAGTGG
The DNA here is from genome assembly GCA_029375565.1 of Gekko gecko. Classification (NCBI taxonomy): domain Eukaryota; kingdom Metazoa; phylum Chordata; class Lepidosauria; order Squamata; family Gekkonidae; genus Gekko; species Gekko gecko. The sequence goes on from JAPDNY010000001.1 coordinate 39,397,729, forward strand.
AGAGTAAGCTCAGAGAAGAAATGGAAAAGTCTGTGGAAAAGTCAAGCTCCACCTCCTAACAAAAGCTTTCTCTGGTTTCTGAAGACATGGAATATTGACCACAGGAGGGCCAGAAGCTTGTTTTTAAGAGGAGCACCAAACTGCCAGCGTTGCCCCAAATTCTAGCCTAGAGTAAACACATGAATGCACACAGCTTCACTAGAACCAAACTGGTTTGTAAATATATATACATCTTGTGAAACAAAAACAAATTAAGCATTCTACATCATTCCATCATATTATTTTCTCTATACATGTGGTGTCTTGTACCACAGCCTTATTCATTTTTCAGCTGTTTCTCACATCTGCGCCCACAAACCTCTCCATCTATATTCTGAGGCAACACACACACACACACACACACACACACACACACACACACTTTTGTTAATGGAAGAGTTTGAAATATGAAAATGTGTACTGCAGAATTTATTGAACTGGATAAAGAGAGGAGGATGCTTGAGGCATAGCAGTATTTTTTTAAAAAGAGATTAACCACCTGCAAATTAGGACCATTGTTCTTGCAATGAAAAACAAAACCCCAAAAGGTTAAAAAAGCTAGTCACCCACCCACATCCTCCCAAACACATCAAGGTGTGCCCAACCACACCCACACACATTATTTGTCTTGTCAGTCCAAGGCATTTTGTAGCAACCCTGTAGTAAGAGTCTGAATCTGAACCGATATTTACCACATAGTTACAGTATTTGATATTAATGATCTGTGACTGCCTATGTCTCCTTATATATAATTGTACTTTGGTGCTGGCACTTTGTGAACATTCCACATGCTCCCAAATCAATTGGCTCCGTGATGTGTCACTCAGAAGCTGTCCCTATCCACTGGCTGCGTTGCCTGAGTCTCGCCTCCAATATTCTAAACAGTTTGCTGTTCCTCTCCCCCCAATAGCCAGTCAGAACACAGAGGTAGTTTGCATATGCGGCCTGATTGGCCTTTGCCTCTAACACTCTAAACCATTTGCTGTTGCAATTCATAGAATGTGTCCTGAGGTAAAATACATATCCCAATCTTCCCTTAAACGGTCACTGGAGTTGCCAAAATACATATCCCAATCTTCCCTTAAACAGTCACTGGAGTTGCCAATCTCCCTGTGGGGCCTGGAGATCTCCCAGAAATCTCCATGTTCCCCAGCCACAGCACATAATTTCCCCTACAGAAAATTTCCCAGCTATTACAATGGCTGCTGTGGGCAGTGGACTCTATGGCATTATACCCTGTTGAAGTCCTTCCAACCCCAACCCCTGCCCTCCCCAGGCTCTACCCCTCAAATCTACAGGTCTGGCCCTCCCCTTAGTATTGCCAGCCTCCAGGCAGCACCTGGAGATCTCCAAGATCAGTTCTTCTGGAGAAAATGGCTGCTTTGGGCAATGGACTCTATGACATTATACCCTGCTGAGGTCCCTCCACACCCCAAGCCCTGCCTTTCCCAGGCTCTACCCCTCAAATCTACAGGTATTTCCCAATCCAGAGTTGGCAACCCCGTAACTGGTTATGGAACTGCTTTCCAGACCCTTGGAACCCAGAAGACATGGCATAGGAGGAGGTGGTTTCCTACCTTAGCTGCCACTGCATAACCTCAAATCAACGTAAGTCAGGGGTGGAGGGAACCATACCTGTTACCATGAGGCTGACCTCCCATACTACGCACTTGGGGCAGCAAAATGACTTGAGACAGCCCTGCCTTATAACTAACCAGAAGGAAATAAACACAGCTTGCCTCCCTCTATTTTCCCCTTCCCTCTGCTGCCCCACCAGCCACAGTCAGGATGCTCACCTGGAACTCCCTTCTAGAGCTTGTTGTATTTCTTCCCACAACCGGCCTTACCCCTAGTCTTCAATAATGCTCAAAGAGTAGTGGTTCATATCCTACCATTGCAATTTGCAATGCTTGAAGCCTTCCTATGGCCCAAGGATTCTTTCCCCCCAGCCTCTTCCATCAGTTTCCTGGGCTGGAAGTAGAGATGTAAAAATTCTGGAAATTTTGAAGCTCAGAAAAACACCCAGTTTTTTTCCGTTTTTTCGGGGGAAATGGACATTTTTGGAAAAATTGAAAAAAATGCTACATTAGCACTTTTTTTCTTTTCCAGATTGAAAGTCATGAAAAAGAAGAAGGAGGAGGAGGAGGAGGAGGAGATTGGATTTATACCCCACCCTTCACTACCCAAAGGTGTCTCAGAGCGGTTTACAAACTCCTTTCCCTTCCCCTCCCCACAACAGACACCCTGTGAGGTAGGTGGGGCTGAGAGAGCTCTGACAGAAACTGCTCTTTTTTCAAGAACAGCTCTTACCAGAACTATGGCTTGCCCAAGGTCACCCAGCCAGGTGCAAGTGGAGGAGTGGGGAATCAAACCCGGTTCTCCCAGATTAGAGTCCGCGCACTTAACCACTACACCAAACATAAAATATGACTGTGGACAATTTTACCTGGCATGAAATTATCACAACTAGCATATTAAAAATATAGTGTATCCAAACAATTATTACAAACAGATTTTACTTTTTAAATAATATTTATTTGTAATTGTAACAAATGGAGCAACAATCTCCTAAACTGTTTACTAGTTTATGAGGAAGAGACAAAAAAACTTCCACAAAACAATTTTTAAAAATCCAGAAGTAACAATTATTCATATTTCCTCTCCACAGTATCAAATAAAAAAAAACAAAACATTCTCATAAAAAGAACTGAAGAGGGGGAAGTGTATAGAAGGGAGTGTGGGACTAAGTTTCAATGAATGGGCATGAAATTTCATCAGAATCATTTTCTGAGCTGTAATGATCAGCTTTTCCAATGCTTTGAGGCCTAGTGAAGCCTGAGTGCTAGTATACTCACCCACTTGCAAAAACAAAACTGAAACCTTTTTCTTTTCTTGTGACAATAGCACCTCCTAAATGTATCTTGTTCTTGCACTGGAGAGTTCAGTTTGTAACCTAGGACTTGCTTGTCCTCAGTGCACAGAAATTAGATTAATCTGATACCATACATATTTTTTTAGAAATGATTTGGAAAATATTAGAACATTTTGTCTTAAAATATTTTATTCATCATGTTAAAATAAAACTTTCCATAATCAATTTTTCTTTTCTTTTTTCAATTTTTCCAATTTTTCGGGAAAAAACAAAAAAGGCTTCAGGAAAAAAAATGGGGGGAAATCATTTTTTTCTGAATTTTTCAGGTTTTTTTCCAGGCCTTCACATCTCTAGCTGGAAGAAGGCTTCAATTTAGGATAAGTAGGATGGCAGAATACAAGCCAATATATATTTCAAATATGAAGCAACAACTTGTTTTGGGGCTGTGAGCCAGGGCCCTGGACTTTCCTAGGGCTGCCAGCCTCCAGGTGGGGACGGTAGATCTCCCAGAATTACACCTGATCTCCTGATGACATATATGAGTTCTCCCAGGGCAAATGGCTTTGGAGGGTGAACTCTATACCTTCTCCAAACCCCATCCTTCCCAGGCTTCAGCATTCACATCTCCAGGAATTTCTCAAGCCAGAGTTGGCAACCCTAACTTCCAACTTAAAGTCCAATGCAGCCACAAGGGCTACAATTTAAAAGGGAAGATGGGCACAACCAAACACCACAACCAGCAAACCAAGTTGTTTCACTGGAGCAATGGGGCTTGTGAATAGGAGTACTCATACATTTACCACAGCAGATGATTTTCGTCATAGAAATGACACAATAGAAAATTATGTAATCACTCTGGTTCCCCTCCCCCTTTTAATCACAGCCCTCACAGCAGCATCCTTTTATACAAAAACTCCAGGAAAAATAATTACATGACTACAAGTAATATGTATTTCTGCATGGCGAGAATCCTATCACTAGCACTTTCAGTTGTTCTGGAAATAATAGTTCTCTCAACTTTCTTAATTCATTATTCCTTCCCTGTGAGGCCAAGAGAAAACCTTACACTTTCAGGTCTGGGTCCTGATTATTAATAAATATAAACTGAATTAAATAAATAAAATAAATAACATATTTACTTGTTCATTTTAGATGAACATTTTCTCCCCAGTAAGGACTGAGAGCAACGTACACCACCACTTTCCCCTGATCCATTTTGTCCTTACAGTCCTATAAGGCACATGAGGCAGAAAGTGTGCAACTAATCCAAGGTCACTCAGCAAGCTTCCATGGCAGACAAGATCTCTCACACTAACCAACTGTGGTTTAACTTGGGGATGGTTTGGGCAAAGGATTTTAGATCCAAAGGACCTGAAAGATCATTTTGTGGGAAGGGGATGTGAAGCAGACTGTTTTGCATGCAGAAGCTTCAAAGTTCAATCCCTGGCATCTCCAGCTAAAAGGATCAGGTGGTCAGTGATGTGAAAGACCTCTACCTCAGATCCTGGAGAACTGCTGCCAATATTAATAGACAATACTGACCTTGCTGGACTAATAGCCTGATTCAGTCTAAGGCAGCTTCACATGTTCATGTGTGTTCACTTCCACTTCTCTGAAACTTTCGGGAACAGGAGTCTGACAGAATTCTGTTCTGGGAGCCCAGAGTGTCTGAGGTAAGCTCACTGGTCCAACTGACAGGAGTTTTCCAGCCGTCACCCACAGGTTATAAATTGCCTGCCCATTAGGGCTGCCAACCTCCAAGTGTGGCAGGGAGTCCTCCTGAAGTTACAACTGATCTCCAGATGACAGAGATCACTTCCCCTGGAGAACATGGCAGCTTTGAAAGGCAGACTCCATAGCATCACATCCCTGCTGTGATCCCTTCCCTCTACAGAACCATCCCTCTCAGGCACTGCCCCCAAATCTCCAGGAATTTCCTAACCTGAAGCTGGCAACCCTACTGCCCACTGATGTTCAAACGGCACCACTGTTCTAAAGACACGCCCAGCAGGGAGGGTCTTTCATATTAATGGATTTTCATGTTCCAAGATGCTGCTGTGTACATTGCTGTTTTTATCCATTTCACTGATTGGTTGGTTTACTTCATACTTGTTATTGCTGCTTTTATATTATTATTATATATTATTTGTATTTTACCATCAGTGTACATTGTACCAGTATTGTAAGCAACCTGGAGTTGCATCCCCCCCCCCATAAAAAGGCGGGATATAAATTCAACAAACAAAGAAAATGGCTGGGGCATATCTCCTTGCCCTGTGGCTTATCTGCATGCAAGAATTGTATTTATTTATTTCATATGATTTATATCCCGCCCTCCCTGACAGCAGAAACAAGGCGGGTCACAACAAAACAATAAAACAATCCCCACAAAATCTAAACCAGTTAGTATCTAAATGATGGCCAATAAGATTCCCAGACACTGGGTTTTTACAGCCTACAAACTTAGAGGCTGGGGTATTAATAAGTGGGACCAGACCACAAGCATGACACAGATGATAACACAGGTGGCATGATAACCAGCCACAGGCAGTTTAGACTAGGAGAGGCCAACAGAATTTGACACCCGCCACCTCCATCAAAGGCCTGGCGGAACAGCTCCATTTGACAGGCCCTGCAGAATTGTAGTAAGTCCGACAGGGCCCTAATCTCACTAGGGAGCATGTTCTACCAGGTCGGAGCCAGAACTAAAAAGGCTTTGGTCTGGTCGAGGACTACCAGGAGATGATGCTGAGATGAACGTAAGGCTCTTCTGGAGATATAATGGGAAAGGCGGTCCTGCAGATATGTTGGTCCTTGACAGCATAGGGCCTTAAAGGTTAGCACCATCACCTTGAACTTGATCTGGTACTCAACTGGAATCCAGTGCAATTGGCAGAGCACTGGGTGAATGCGCGCCCGCACAGACATTCCTGCATAGAACGAGTTACAATAGTCCAGCCTGGAGGTGACCATTGCATGGTTCACCATGGCCAGGTCGCAGGAGGACAGATAGGGAACCAATTGCCTGACCAGCCAAAGATGATTAAAGGCCAATCTGGCAACGGCCATGACCTGGGCCTCCACTGGAAGCAAGGCATCCAGGATCACACCTAAACTCCTAACTGCTAGAGTGGTGTTAATGATGCCCTGCCAAGAGTTGGGAGTCAGATTCCTGATCCGCCCCACCCCAGTCACAGGACCTCTGTCTTCAATGGATTTAGTTTCAGTCGACTCTACTGTAACCAACTAGCCTCTACTTCTGGAAGGACTTGGGTGTGGAGAGAACCCTACCCCTACTACATGAGGTTATGCAATCTGTGAGGAGCTTTGCTGCATGTATAAACTGACCCTTACAGGCAAGGGAAGGGGGTGACTTTACTGCCATAACTGACATACATGGAGGAATTAATCTGGGTACAGAGTCTGATTGCCTTGGTACAACAGTTTCGGGCAGCTTACTCCAAGCCCTGAAAGTAGTACTGAGTGCTACTGATCCTGCCAAGGAAAAGCCAGAGACCTTACCAGCTCTTTGCCTTGTTCCATCCTTCCTATCAGCCTTCCCTTTCAAGGCCCTATATAAACTTCATTCTCCCATTGTGCACTTTCACCTACGCACCTAGCACTTAAAGGACATGGGCTCTTTGTCTTGCCCCTGTGGCTTCCTGGTCCTACAAACCTTCCTCTGGTTCCTCATTCCCACCAGTAGCACTACCCGTTCTACTTCCTTCCTAGTCTTCCTGGAACTGACCTCAACTTGCCTTTCCAACCCATAATTTTACCTTGCACCTCAGGAAGACAGCTCAGTCACACTACATCAGTGGACAAGGATGTGAAGACCCAGGTCTCTTCTACCAAGAAGTCCTGATCTTGCTTGTGAGGAGACACTGGACGCAGCCAGTAGGCTCCTTAATTGAGTAAATGCTTGACTGGTGAAGGATGGAGGGGACTAGGTACTAGGTACCTAATCTGTTCTTGGCCATGGCCATCAATGGATGCCTCTTTTGGCCACGATTATCCATGAAGCTATCATTGTAGGTCTTTGGCATCTTTACAGTAAAAACCCTCTATACTATGTGTGGCAGAACATGCCTACCCTTGCCTGCAGGCCCTATTCTGCCCTGCCCTCCTAGGTTTTTCTCAACACCTGGAAAGTCTTTTCTTCCACTCTCAGGGTGGCTCACCACCACCACCTGATGTTTGCATGGAATTACCCACTAGGAGGGTCAGGACTCCCAGCTTCACTTCCAAGTTCTGAGGCCTTGCCTCAGTGTCTCCTGCTGCCCAGTGCCTGGTCACCATGGGGGCAGTTTACTACCTAGCACCGCTGGAGGAGTAGCCACATGCCAACTGCCTGCCTTTCTCCTGGCGCTTCTTTAAAAATAGCATGTCCTAGACAGTGGAGGTCTATGTGGTACAGAGAACCACTGCCAGTTTCAAAAGTTATAAAGTATTTATTAAAAAGAAAATGTTCATAAGCATACTTTTACCACAGCACTGAACTGAGCAAGGGATATAAATAAATAGGTAAAACACAAGTCCTCTATCCCTTTCTCTATACATGCCCTATCAGCTGTTGAAATACAGGACAGACTATTTAGCTCATAAGTTATAGGTCTCTATACAGTTTGCATTACCTTGATGCTCCCTTTAGCTGTCCAGGCCAGCCACATGGTCAGTGGCTAACTCCTTAGTTGGGAGTCCTGCCTCCTCTCATGGCCTCAGCACCTGAGGAAAATAGATCTCCGTCCTGTTGCAAGAATTTTTTTTCTCATATCTATATCTCTACCCTCTGAGTAAGTCACATAAGGTCAGAGAAGCATTTCCCAGGGCTTCTTCCTGGAGAGTATTCCTGGATCCATTCTAGCCTGATGTCCTCCAATATCTGTTCCCTGCTTGGAGAAGGGCAAGAACTTGACCCACCCATTACCTCTCCTGCCAGATTAGCATTTGTATGGAAGTGAGCTGAGGTACTCCATAAAGCAATTGAACTGACACCCCCCTCTCCTTCCTGGTCTCTGCCCAGAGGGGAAAAAATTGTTAAAATGCACCATGGAGGTTTGGCTCATTTCAAACCTCTGGGGGGGGGATTTCTTCACACTATGTGTTGTAAGTCAGAGTGGGTAATCAGCTCAGTTTTAGACCAGGAGTGCCAACAAAGACTGTGATGGACAGTGACTTTAGTGTTTTCCTTCTATGTTTATGGTGTCAAATGAGAGAATGCCCAAGAATCTCTTGCAATTTCACAAGTACTTCCAAGGCACACATTTGCTGAGCACACTCACTCCAAGGCCAAGTCAGTGACAATGCAGCCTGCCTCTAATATGACAGAGCAATGCGTGAAGAGACAGCATGACCCACAGTTCAATGAACCCTGCAGTGCACTTTCGCTTGGACAGAGGGACTGACTGGACCATGGACCCCTCAACAATTTTGGGCTCCAGATGTTTCATGCCTACTTTTTTTTTGCTTGTGTTTAACACAGTGCCTCAGGCCCATGACAGATTAGCACTTCAGTGGTACATGGCAACTACCAACAGCAATGGTGGGCAGTTCAGAAGAACTGCACCTTTAAAACATGTTAGGTTGCAGCAAAACAATAAATAGTGACATTGCACTTGTGTAAGTGGTCCTTGCACCATGTTCTGGACATTTACTCACAGGGCACTTTCATGAGGGTTAAGGTAACAGACTAGGATGCAGCAGAAGGGGTTGTAGCATGAAGAGGCCATGGCTCAGTGGCAGAACATCTGTTCTGCATGCAGAAGGTCCCAGGTTCATCTCCAGTTTAAAAGATCAGGTAGTGAAAGACCTCTGCCTGAGAGCCTGGAAAGTTGCTGACGGTCAGAGTAGATAATATTGACCTCAATGGACCACAGGTCTGAGTCAGGAAAAGGCAAGTTCATGAGTTCAAGGAGGAATTGACAGAAATCTTTACACAAAATGAGCTGGGGCAATTTCTGCTGGTTTACCCTTGAGCTGTGGCTCCTTGCACTGCATTCCACTGTGTCCCCATGGGTACCTCTGCTAACAGAAGCAGCTTTTTAGGCGCATAAGGTGAAGGGAGAGAAATTCAGCCCATAAACAAAAGCAGTTCATAGAATCTAGTCTATTAGTTCTAGGCTAATTTAACCACCATGGCTTCTGGCAAAATAATATCAGGGATTGTAATTTGATATAATTTGGTGAGAATTTTCCTTTAGAGACCCCACAGAAATACAGTTCCTGGAGATCTATGCTGAGAAAAAAATGACTATTTTATCCTTATTGCAGACTATTTTATCCTTATTGCAGATATATCTACAGCGTCAGGTCACTGAATAGCTTTGTCATTAATATGGGTCTTTTCTACAGAGCTCTGGGACACAGCTGCCAGATTTTACAAAAGTCGTAAATGAATGGAGTATTAAAGGAAGATCAGAGGTTCATACGCTTCCTCTTATCAGTCTGACCATCAGAGACAGAAAATGAGCTAGGAACAAAAACATGTCTTTACTGAGAAGTTAGAAACTTCCCTTTTTTTCAAAGTGTGGGTGGGAGGAAATCTTTTCAGAGATTGCTAACAAGGTGAAAATGCATTGTATGCAACAGGTGATAACAACACTAGATCTCTGTGGCTTTAAAAATCACCCACACTGTTGTACAATTTGCGCATATCAAAATCCTGGAGTCTGGCTGCACTTCTGAACAGATTCTGTTCTTCAGTAGCCGGATTAAACATGCACACAGAACCGGTTTATGGAACAAAGCATGATACAGGTTTGGTTACATTTTTTGGATTTCCTTAGCAACATCAACCAACCAATTGCTAATTAATGAAGCAGTGTAATTTGATACGTCCTTAGGAACAGAGGAAAATGCTAAGTCAGGGTGGTAATTAGACATTATCCTAAGTGTTCTACAAACACAGTGCCCCCAAACATTTGTGATTCAAGCACTAGAAATCTGAAATTCACATTTTGAGATTCAGATTAGGATTTCTTCATCTAATACCAACCACTGAACAGACATGTTGCTTTCCCCTGAAGCTGATTCCAAAGTCACATTTGGAGGTATCACTGTCCAGTGCTTAGAATTGGAATCTTTATTAACATCTTGAGATCCCAGAGTGGGGTGTGTGTGCGTCAAGCACTGGCCCTTGCTAAAAAATTAAAGCCTCCAGCTATGTCTCCAAGATCTAACAGTGTAGAGAATTTCAGCAGAGATAGAAGGGTACAACTTCTGCTGATGCAGCAAGATTTATGCTTGATAAGACTCATTTATGATCTACACTGTAATGCTCTAGAGAGAAGTAGTGGCAAGCAAGACCTCTTTGGAGTGATTGGCTGAGTTTATCTGATGACACAGAATTCCAGAACAGAGTTAAGAAAGGGTTTATGTCAGTGGCTGGGAAGAAGAATGGGCAAGTATTGTACAAAATCATGCTAACCTAGCAAGGAATGAGCAGCCAATCACTCGACCTAGCAAGGAGTGAGCAGTTGATTGGATGGTTGCCTCAAAAGGACCAAAGTCATTTGCTCAATGAATCAGTGCGGCACATCATACACTCAGTCTGGTGGTGTGTTCCTCAGACTCTCTTACCAAATCTTATCCATTACAAATTGGAACCAAAGGATGTGAAAATGAGTATGAATCAGGGAGAAGGTTTGGTGCTTTCAAGAAACTAGGATCAGTTCTTATTTTCAAAAATGTGGCATTGCAATGGGAAATCCAGCTGCACCTTCACTTGCTAATCTTTTTATGCAACACTTTGAAGAACCATATATCCTAACATCTGAAAACCCTTTTTTTCCTTAACATTAAAAAGTATCTAAGATATATTGATGAAATTTTTTTTTTAGTGCAGATGCTTAAATCAGTTTCATCAGTGGTTCAATTCATTACATGACAGCATAAAGTTTAATATACACTACAGTTAGCAGTCTATTAACTTTTTAGACACCACTGTATACAGGGCCCGCTCGCCTAGGGCGCCGGCCCTGCAGGGGCACCAAAATGCCCCCCGCCCTCTCTGTGAAAACCCCCCTTCCTGCCCAGCGCCGGCAGCCCCGGCTTTCCTGGGCACCTCGCGACTGCGAAGCACCCAGAAAAGCCGGCGCCACCACTGGGAGGGAAGGGGCGGGCATTCTAAGCCCGCCCTTCCCCGGCTCTCCTGGGCGCCTCGCTGCTATTTTCCTATTTCCTATTTTTATTTATTTTATTTTATTTCCTATTTTTATTTTTCAATAACTCCTCCATGGCTACATGCTCTGCCCAGGCTCTAGTCTGTTTGATCGACCTGAATGGATAACCTCTTTGCATGAATTGTTTCTCAAGTAAATGTGCTTCAGCAGCAAAATCTTGTGGAATGGATGAATTCCTTTTGGCCCGTATGAATTGTCCATAGGGTAAATTATGGGTAACTTATGTGGATGGAAAGATGTAAAATATAATAAAGAATTTCTGTCAGTTGCTTTATGGTATGGCCTGACCATTAGCCTGCCTTGATGAACATATACAGTGAGGCATGTCCTACATTCAGTCTGGTGATGTGTTCCTCAGACTCTCTTATCAAATCTTATCCATTATAAATTGGAACCAAAGGATGTGAAAATGAGTATGAATCAGGGAGAAGGTTTGGGGCTTTCAAGAAACTAGGATCAGTTCACCTATTTTTTTAAAAAAATCTCACCCACTGAAACTTGCAGTCTTGGTTCTGTCTGAAAGAGGAGAACAGGAGAAGTACAAAAAAAAAGAACAATGATTTTCAGAGAGAATAGTTGGCTAGCTACCAGGAATGAAGATAGAAGAGAATGCAGTATGCTCCTCTTTTTAGATGTTCTGTCCTTTAAAAAAAAAAACAAAATAAAACTGAGCCACTCATGTTTCTTTTCCAGGCATCACACACACAGAGAGATGCATGCACACACACAGAGGGCTTTTTTTAACATTAGAGGAATTGGGGCTCAGTTGGTGTAGTGATTTGAATGCCCCACAAGGATCTGGGAGACTGAGATTCAAAGCCCCACTCTGTTGTGGAAGCTCATTGGGTGACCTTGAGCCACTCACACGCACACACTGTCTCAGCATCACCTACTTCACAGAACTGTTGTGAAGATAAAGTAGAGGAGGAGAGGATGAAGTTATAAGCTACTTTGAATAACCAGTGGAGAAAAGAGGGAAATAAATATCTAAATAAATAGCATTATCAAGACTCATTTTTCAGGTATCGTTATGGCCTCTCACGAAAGGAGCAGAATCTCAGATTGAGGCGAGAACTGAAAACTAGTTACTTTCTGTTTGATTGATTCCTTGCCCAACGAACTCCACCTTGAGGAAAGGAGGGCTTTGCCCCTTGACCTACCTGTTTCCATCCCCGTGATTCAACTTCATTAGTTGTCACTCCTAGCCTATTAAGCTCCACCTCTGATCTGCCAAGTACCGCCCTTTATTCCCTAGGCTCCTCCCATTATCTCAGGGTCTGTGGCTCAGGACTCCTGATTCTTTGAGGCTCAAGAGTGCCTGAAAGTCACATGCTGTGATTTCACAGACTTCCTCATATTCCCATATGAATGGCAGCTGGTTACTGTTCCTCAAAATAGTATGTCCCGATGCTGATTTTGCCTAACCATCTCCCCCACCCCCAATCAGTATGCCTGACAGGAAAACCACACCAAAGTGGAGCTATACTTTTAAAGCACTAGTGTTGCTCTGATACACAGCGATTTCCTTCAACAACTGCTGCTTCACTCCACCTCTTCCTCTCTGAAAGGGCTGCCGGGTTATCATTTGAAACCCAGTCCTCAGTTTTCTTGGGTGGTGTTCACAAATCCTATACTGGGGGATTTCATACCAGTCAAAGCCTCTGCTCTACCCCCTCTTCTCTCACACACAGCAGCACCAGAAACCAATTCAGCTAAGAAAAGTAAAACGATACCAAACTGAACAATCCAGCAACAAAAAAGACCATTCAGGAGGCAGTTCCGTGACACAATGCCACCCTTCAATTTTATTTAAACCAGAAAGCATCAATGGATTTGGAATAAAAAGAGAAAGTATTTATCTTCCACAACCATACTCCAGCCCATCAAATATTTACAGATTCCTTTCTAATTAGAATGCAGTTTTTGCTCCCAGTATTTTAACATTCTCTCCAACACTAGCCACAAACTTGATTTTCATGACATGAATCACGTAGCTGGTAAGTCAAAATGAGTGAACGCCATGAATTTGTGAGAATCCCATCCTTAGACCCCATCCATCTCCTTTCAAGCATGGAGGTGAATTTTACAGCATCTTGGCTGTGTAGAGTGTTTTCCTTGTCCCCAAAACAAAGAATATTAGGGCACATTAGTTTCCAGTTCTAGCATATTTATTACCTATGTTGTCCCAGCACCCCAGCTGATCCAAAACAGATGATAACCAGGAACTAATCTTGTAATTCTTTTGATCTGTTAAAAAAAGTGTCCTCACTATTTTGAATGCTAATTTAATACACCTATATATACAACTATGATATGTAATTGCATTTCATCATCTGAAGAAGTGCGCATGCTTAAGAAAGCTCAAACCTCAAATAAAACTTTGTTGGTCTGAAAGGTGCCATTGGACTCTAACTTTGTTCTATTGCTTCAGACCAACATGGCTACCCACCTTGTTGACACAACAAAATGTCTGAGGCCTAATACATAAGAGTGGTATAGAGTGTGTAAGACTAGGACCACTAAGAGCTGGGTTAAAGTACCCCATATCATGATACTAAATGGGTGATCTTAGGCTAGTTACTATATTTCAGTTAAATCTACTTCACAAGGTTGTTATTGTCAAGATACAATAGGGGGGAACTATTGACACCATTAGCTCCTTGGGAAAAGGGCAGTACAGAAATAAATAACGTTTCAGATGTAAGAGTCAAGAACTGTCCTAACTGCATAGTCCACAACATCCAACATGCTTAGGGTAATAGTTAAAACCAGAAGACACTAGTTACAATGATTAAACTCTTCTCAATTCAACCACTTCTCCCTCAGTGGTGAGGGGCTAGATTTCCCAAAGGAATCCTGGGAGTGGTAGTTCTATGACAGGGATTCAACAGAGAATCCTCAGTACCTTTAATGATACAGTAAGTATGATCTTAGTCTTGAGACTGTGTTCAGGAAACTTTTAAGAATGGATATTTGAATAAATACTAAATATGGATTTGGTGTTGTCTGGTTGCTAACTATGGATCTATACTATGAATCTGAAGCTGTGCATAAGAATTTTGCCTTTATAATTCTCATATCTTGATTTTTTAAAACAAAATATTCAAAATAATAAAAACCATAAAACATAGAAATAAAAGTTGCAGGATATGGTTGAATAAAAAACAGTTTTCTGTCTTAAAATGCTCGTAAATAGAAGTACATGCTCTTCAAACCACTACTAATGAATTTTGTTGACATTTTGTGTGAATCCCATCTACACCCACTGAAAACCCTAGCTTTATTTTCCTTACCAAGATTAGTAGATATGCAGCAAATAGGTTGTGTGTATAGGGTTAAAAGGTGGAGAAAATGTATATTCTAATATCAGTTGAAATCAATGGGTCAGTGTCAGTACCAGACCAGTCTGTCACTAACCTGGGATACCAGATCAAATTTCAATAGGGAGAGAAGCAAAGATTTTACAGGGGGTGGGGTTAAACAAGCAAAAAAGTTTGTTGTAATTATTCTTCAAAGCAATTCACAATAATTATCTAAGTGCAATCTAGAGAATACAAATATTTACCTTATTCACCCCAAGTAAAGATATTTAGGCCCATTTATAACAGGTGCCATCAACAAACTGGCTACTATAATATAGCGGCTGAAAGATTAAGCCAGAGACAAGGAGGTACCTGGTTGCTATACACTCACTAGACAGCCTTAGGCAAGCCCCTCACTAGCTATCCTTACAGGGCAGTTGTAAGAATTACTGAGACAGAACATGTGAAAAGTGCTTTCAACTCTCTGAAGTGTTATTTAAGTCTTAAGGACCATAACAGGTATTATTAAATAATACTTATTAATTGCCATCAAGTTGTAACCCACTTATGGTGATCTCTCAAGAGGTTTTCAAGGCAAGAGATGAGCAAAAGTGGGTTGCCCCTGTCTTCCTCTGCCTAGCTACCCTGCCTTCTTCAGTGGTTGGTTTCCCATCCAAGTACTACCCCGTGGCCAGCCCTGCTTCGCTTCTGAACTGTGATGAGCTCAGGCTAGTCTGGGCTATTCAAGGTGCTATAATAGCTAACAGCAGTCTAAAATGGTAGGGAAAAGATCCTGATAGTTATTGCATCCCCAGACTTTCTCCAAGGACCTCAAAGGCGCATTTTAGCTTCACGGCAACCCTAGAGAACAGGCTAGGAGGCCAGAGTGATGTGCTAATCACCGGAACTCACTGCTCATCAGAGCAGAACAGGAATCCAAAGCTGGGGCGGTCAGAGGAAAAGCAAAACACTTCACTGATAAGGTTATCCCCGTTTAAACAACTAACTGCTTGTGGACACAAAACCGGGAAACTTCCCCCTCAGCCCCAAAAAAGACGAGTTTCTCCTCCGTACAGCACATGAGTAGAGCCAGTAAAAGAGCGGGAGCAACCCCAAGCCATTACACCCGAAGGTGTAAAAACGCCGTCTCCAGCGGGAGCCACCCCTTTCCCTCCCTGGGTGGTGCCCGCTGTGACTCAGCTCGGGCTCCCAGGGCTCTGGTTCCTTGCAGGGGCTCCGTCGAGTTCTAACGCGTGTGGACAGAATTTTAAAGCAGCACGAACTAGATTCCAAAAAGAAACGCATGCCACCACTCGAAGAAGCGTGGAAGTTTTCGTGGACCAGAGAGGCCGGCCACTCCCTCCTATGGCAGACGCCGTCTATGCACGGGTACCGAGGAGTCGCGTAGAAGATCAGCCACTCACCGGCCATGCTGCCGATTCCTCCTGCCCCGCCCGGGACCCCTGCTTCCTCGGCCAGGCCCGCACCCGCGTCCGCTGAGCTTTCTTCCTCTTCTCCGTCTGGGCTGATCTCGCTGGGTCCGGCCGCTTACTACCTTCCTCCTCCGCCCGCACCCCGGGAATTTCCCGGACTGACGAGACGCTGGCAAGTGACGTCAGGAAAGTCAATGCCGAAGCACTAGAGGGTTGCGCCGTTGCCTTCCCCTCCCCCGGCAGAGGTGCGGGGCTCCGTCTTTGCAGAGGCAGCCTTTTTCTCGGCTGCTGCCCCCGGCCTCTTCGCAGCGCCTACCGCAGATGAGGTCAGCGCTGCAGGGATTGCTTTGGGTTTATCTCCAGAGCCTATTTCTGATGTCAGTGGCGGGATTCCACCTGCGACGTGCGTGACCAAGAAAGTATGCTGAGCGCTGCAGGCCTGAACCAAGGCTTGGTGATTACAGAAATGCACTTTGCTCATCCTCAGAGGCATATTTATTTGGAAATTAGTTGGGGTGGGGAGGGGAAGGTAGCAGCACCTGTTTAGGCAGGGCGGCCCAGTTCTGAAATGCATGGCACAGAGTTGTGCCTCTGAGCCCATGCAAAGTGAATTTCCATCACCCTTGCTCACATGCAAGTGCTTCAGACTGCATCGCTACTTGGAAGTAAGTTACAGTGAAGTCAGAGGAAATTTCCTATCTTCACGAAAGCTTATACTTTGAATAAAACTTTGTTGGCTTTAAAGGTTCCTGTGCCATAGGTTAGGCTGATAGTGAGCCAGCATAGTGCCAGATTCAGATGTGGAAGACTTGGGTTCTAATCCTCATTCTGCCATGAAAGCTGCTGACACCAGTCACTGTCTCTCAGCCTAACCCACCTCACAGGGTGCTTGTGAGGATAAAACAGCAGAGGAGAACAATGCTGTCAGCCATTTTGGGTTGGGGACAAGAGTGAGGTATAAATAAAACCATGACAGAACCAAGGTCATCCGGTGCGTTTCATGGCCAAACAAGAATTTGAACCGAGATAGAGAAACTGAAAGTAGCTTACCTACATCTATTTAATACCTTATTTGATTAATTTACTAGCAGTCCTAAACTGTGATTTTAAATTTTGGGGGTTTAAATGTATTTTATGTATTTTATCTATATTGTAAGCCACCTTGAGCTCTGTGTGGAAAAAAGGTGGCTAATAAATGTTTTAAATAAAAATAAATAAATGTTGAGGGAGTTCATGGCTGAGGAGGGATTTGAACCAGAGATCTTCTGATTCATAGCTCAGTCTCATAGCCATGATTCCACAACAGGAATATTATTCAGCACTGGTGAAGGTAATCAGATCAGTTTCAACTGCATTCCCTTCAAAAGAAGTATAGTTTAGAACTGCCTTCGTGCAGTCCAAATTCAGAGTCTGGTGTTTCTCAAACATTAAGTTCTTGATAGAGTCACCAACTGACTAGAAAGACCCTGGTTTCTTCTTGAGCCTTTAAAAGCAGCTGCAGAAATCAGCCAGTGAAGCTTTTAATGTCATGAAGATCACCATTGTCCCCTCCTCATGAGCAGACGCTGGTAAAAAAGATGTGGGCAACGCGTAGCTTACCTCAAAACCTCAATACTTTGGAAGTGTAAAAGGGTGACCTTCAAAAAAATGAAAAGTCAGTTGGATGGGCGTGATGGCAATGTGGGTCTCTTCAGCAGTGACGTTACCAGACATAACATGAAAAAAACCCACACCCAGTGTGTGAGAGTTTGCTCTTTAAAACGTGTGCGGCTAGAAAACCAAAGCTCAAGAAAAGGTGCAGCAGTAATGCGAGATGCAGCCACAATTAAAACTGACACCACCTTTTGACCTCCATGGGACTCCTCTTGTATAAGCAATGCCAGCTTTGCAGCTGCACTATATTTCAAGGGACAGAATGGTCAATATTTCCCTCCTCCTCCAAAATCCTGTTTGCTTGAACTGAGTGCCTGTGAACACTCCCCCTTCCACACACCCCAGAGAAAAAGATATTCTCAATAAAGGATTCATGATTTAAGTGTCTCTAAGCACATGCAGAGCGCTTTTTTTTTTAAAAAAAAATTCAGCATGGGGCACAATGCGTTTCCACTATGAAGGAAGAATTTTTAAAATGTCAAGATAAAAGCCCCTCGGAGCACATAAAGAGCACTCCGTCCTCTGAACGGATACTGTTTTTTGTTGTGGAAAATATTATAGAAATAGAGGAAACAATTAAAACAGTAACACACTAGGCATATGTGTATGTGTGGCTTTATAACCAACCAGGGCTTGAAGAAGGTGACCCAGGAGACTGGATTGTGAAAGAATGAAAGAAACTAAACAATAGTTCTGAGTTTGGGACAGACAGAGAGAAGCAGAAAGAGACTGATGTTAGCCTGCTGAAGCGCGCTCTGTCTCTGTCTCTCTCTCTCTGTCTCTCTCTCTCTCTCTCTCTCTCTCTGGATCTGATATAAGACAGTGGATCTGCTGTGTAGTGGGTGTGCCTCCTTGGCTCATAGTTGTGCTTTTGCTAACTGACCAGTTTCCTATATTCTCTCTCCTTCCAAGGGTTCTAGCTTGGCAACACTAGCCTGGAACTTCACTTTTCAGGAAATGTTTCTGGTGTTCCTGTCATGTGAACCAGGTAAGTGTGCTATGTGCAGTCATCTCAGAACATATGATCTCTATTTTGTCTGCAATGGGCAACACATATTTTTGCAGCTTTAGTACATACTATCAGAAAACCAGATTTTCAGTGGTACGCATTCACATGGAGCAAGGCTGCAAAAAATCCCCTTGCCCTTTTCTAACAAAAAGGCAATTGCACATACTGAGATGGTCAGATCAGAAACTTTTCTGACAATACAGTGGTTCTCTGGGTTAGCAGAAAAGTAGACCAGAGACTTGAGAAATCTCCTGTCTTGGATGGGGTTATGCTCCTCTTAAAAAACCAGGTTCACAGCTTGGGAGTGCTGCTTGACACAGCAGTCATCTTAGAAAACCAGGTGGCTGATGTGGCTTGGAATACGTCAACTGCACCCATTCCTGTTTCAGTCAGATTTAGCCACAGTGATACATGCCTTAGTTACATCTAGACTGGACTACTGCAATGTGCTCTGCTTGGGACTACCCTTGGAGAATGTTCAGAAGCTGAAGCTAGTGCAGAATGCTGTGGCTAGACTGCTAAATGGGGTCAGAAGCATATGTCCCTGATACTACCACAATTACACCAGCTACTGATCCACTCCAGAGCCCAATTTAAGGTGTTGGTTTTGTCCTTTGAAGCCCTACATGGCTTGAGACTGGAGTATCTGAGGTACCATCTTTTCACATACATTCCTAGCCATGAATTCAGATTGCAGGGAGAGGCCCTTCTGACTGCCCATCTGAATAAAGAAGCTTGTCTGCTGGGCACATGAGATCCTTTTTGGTGGCAGCACCATGATTATGCAGCAGCCTAACCCCCTCACTGTTGATTTTCAGGAGGCAGTTGAAGACAGTTCTATTTAGGACTGCATTTGATCAATTTAGTCTTTATTTATTGGAAGTTCTAATTGGAGTTTTATACTGTGACCCTTTATGTGTTTTTATAATTGTTGTTTCATTCATCTTGTTTTTATTGTGTTTTTATAACCACTCAAACTGAGCATCACTGTTGAGGCGAATCCACCCTGTTTTGTGTCTGATTAGGTTTTATGAGAAACATGGTTTCAACTATTGCAACGTTATGATTTGTGACCTTTATGAGCCTGCTTGCAGGGAGGGCGGGGTAAAGGTTGAATTAAATAAATAAATATTGTAAGGGGCCTTGAGTTCTTCAAAGGAGAAAGGCGGCTAGTAAATGTTTTAAATATATAAATCGACATAACAACAGCAAATGGCTCTTGTCACTCAGGGAAGCAGGGAGTGCAGAATAGCTTAATGGAGTAGCATAAAGAAAGATGGTGCTTTCATAAGCAATGCTCCCTCTAAACTGTGGAGCCTTGTGAGCAAAAATTCTATTTTGTGAACTACTGGCATTAAAATTGTGAGTGAGCGATTTGGCTACTGCATAAATTAGTTTGCTCTGGAGCCATCCTTCCTGAGCAAAGACAAAAATTTGTGAGCCGGAGGCTAAAAAATTGTGAGCTAGCTCACACCAACTCAACTTAGAGGGAACACTGTTCATAAGTATCACTTAAGTGACTTGGCTAGGAAGAACTCAAGTTGCAAAATGACACTGATACCTTATCAGTGATGTAAGCATAATGCAGTCTCATAGCAGCAGCAACTATCGGATCATCTCATTAACTTCCTACGCAAGCAAAATGATGCCCAAAATTTTACAGTAAAGATTGCAGACTTTCACCATATATGGAACAAGAAATGCCAGATGTTCAAGCTGGATTCAGAAAAAGAAGAGCCCACTAGAGATCATATTGCAAATTTAAGCTGGTTACTGGAGCATTAGAGAACGCCAGAAGAAAATCAGTCTGTGTTTTATAGATCACAGCAAAGCTTACAACTCTGTGGCTCATAAGAAGCAATAATAGTTTAAAAGAAATGGATGTGCCACCACAACTGATTGTATTGATGTGCAAACTGTACTCTGGACAAAAGGCTACTGTTAGGGCAAAATATGGGGAAACGGAATGGTTTCCTGTTGGCAAAGTTGTCAGATGAGGATGTATTTTATCTCCCTATCTCTTCAATCACCCTGACCTGGGTGGCCCAGGCCAGCCTGTTCTCCTCAGATCTCAGAAGGTAAGCAGCATCAGCACTGGTTAGTACTTGGATGCGAGACCACAAAGGAAATCCAGGGTTGCTATGCTGAGGCAGGCAATGCCAAACCACCTCTGTTCATCTCTTGCCTTGAAAAGCCTGCAGGTTTCCCATAAATTGGCAGTGACCTGACAGCACTTTCCACCACCATATGTTCAATCTATGCGCAGAACTTATAATAAGGAAAGCTTGATTAGATTTAAATAGATTTAAATGAAGTGAAAACTGGTGGAAGGAACATTAACAATTTGAGATATGCAGATGACACCACATTACTGGCAGAAAATAGGAGACATAAAACAACTACTGGTGAAGCTTAAAGGACAAAGTCAGGGTTACCAGTTCCAGGTTGGGAAATATCTGGAGATATTGTGGGTGGGGACTGAGGAGGGTGGGGTTGGGCAGGGGAGGGACTTCAGTGGGGGATACAGTCTACCTTCTGAAGTGACCATTTTCTCCAGGTGAGCTGATCTCTTGAAATCCCACTGAGGGCTTCCTATGGCAGTATGCAAGGATGCGCATACTGGGAAGGGGGGGAAATGGCACAGAGTTGGGATGGCCTGATCAGATCATCCTGACGCCATGAGAGTGTGCTGGCGCAGTCACACAGGGGAAAGTCCATCCGTGGCCCATAGCAACCCGTTTGATAGTGGACTTTCCCTAGTGTCTTTTAACTCCGCTCTTGCAGCGGAGCAAAACGGGTTGCCGATGGGTGCAGGGTGCTGGCCAGATCTTCACGTCTGATCACACCCGTTAAATCTGCCCAGTATTCGTGCCTATGGCGTGGCTAATTGTGCATATGATAGCTGCCTAAATGTGTTTTCAGATCGATCACAAATCCCAACATGAAAGTCAGATTTTAGCTAACCTGGGAAATCAGTGTTAACCAGAAGCCATTCGAATAAGAACAAAGCTACCAAAAATCATGCATTAGAAGCTTTAGGAAACATTTCTCTCTCTCTCTAGTAGCTGTAAACAACATGCCTGGTTCTCTCTTCCTCATTTTGTCCTCACAACAACCCTGTGAGGTCATTTAGGCTGAGAGACAGTGATTAGTCCAAGGTGGCCCAGCAAGCTTCCTGGCAGCGTAAGGATTTGAACCCAGATCCTAATTCAATTTAATACTGAATACCTCTCATGGTGTGTGTGTGGGGGGACTACAGTTCATAAAAAGTGATGATCAGGAAGAGTTGTCTTTCCTCTGACACACAACTTAAAAAAAATACATCATGAAATGATTTCTAATTAATTAAAATACACAATACCATTGGGTTTTAAATGATATAATCCCAGGTATGTTATAGCAGATAACTTTCTTGAACATGCAGATTTGATTACAAATGGTTATGTCATATACATGCAAAAGCTCTCATAAGATCAACAACATTGCGAAACACTCTTTCAACTGTAGCAGGCAAAGCAACCCTTTACTAAAGCAAACAGAGTACAGAAAGCGATGGTGACAGAAATATCTATGAAAGCAATATGGACAGGACCCAATTAGTAGGAAGGCTGAAAACCAGGCCTATCTTCCTTGTTCCTCATAGCATAAAAGCAACAGAGCTTTAAATGAACAAACTGGTAAGGGATGGAATCCCTGGTTGGGCTGTCTGTTAATACAGTTGGAACTCATTGCTCTATCAGAACTACTACAGAAAGGGTTGCCAAAGTCCTGATGGGGCCTGGAGATCTCCTGGAATTACAACTGATCTCCAGATGTCAGAGATCAGCTCTCCTAAAGAAAATGGCTGCTGTCAAGGGTGCAGTCTATGGCATTGGGTGTCCTTCCCCTTCCCAAACCCTAACTACATATTAGGAGGAAAATTGGGGGTTCCAGGCCCATTTTTCCTTCAGAAGACAAATTGAGATGGGAGAGGGCGGGCAAGAATAGGTGACCCACTAGCAGGCGGATCTCATTTTCTCCTCCCCCACTATTTCTTCTTTCCCTTCCCTGAAAGCTCCTGAAGCCTGCTCTTCTCACTTATTAGCCAACCTCCCATTATCTCCTCCATCTCTTCAGTTTTCACTCCTTCCCTAGCCCAGCAGCCTCTCTCTGGGAGAAGTCTGGCTGAGTTGCGCTGGGCCCAGCTGCATAGTGGGGAACTCTGAAGGACTTATGTAGGACACCTCATTTCCCCCTATATCCCCCCCCTCAATTTCCTCTTCCTCTCCTCCTGGCAGCCTCCATATCCTCATGTTTCCTTGCTTCCTTTGGTCCTTCCCATCTACCACCCAACCTTTTTATTCACAACCTCTATTTTCAGCTATAATTATTATGTATTTACTTCATTTATACCCCATGTTTCTCCACAATGGGGGCCAAAGCAGCTTACATAATTATCTTCTGCTCCATTTTATATTCACAACAGCTCTGTGAAGTAGGCTAGGCTGAGTGTGTCTGGCTAGCCCGGAGTCACCTAGTGAACTTCCACAGGACAATGGAGGTTTTAACCTGGATCTCCAAGATCCCAGTCTGAATCTAACCACTACACCACACTGGCTTTTTTGGAGTGGCTGCCGTTAAAAAAGTAGCAAGGAGCCAGGCCTGGGTAAGTCATGTAAATTACACAGTAGTAGCTTGGCTTCAATTAATGTTTCTTCAAAGGTCAAAACAGCCTTGGAAAGGCCCTCCTCCCCTGCCTTTTACTAACAGAAACCAAGGCTTGAAGGTGGCAATGCTTTTATGGTTGCATAGCAGCAGCGACTGAGGATGTATGTTTCTTAAAGCTACAGGCTCTGTTTCTATCATTTTGGGGGGTTAACCCTACATATATTTTTTCAGATTTTTCTGCAATCTGGGGCTTTTTAAAGGCTGTAGAAAGATCTGACTTGTCTATCCATAGCCCTAATCTCTAGATTTAAATATCCAGAGATGGGGCCATGTTGAGAACTGGGTATATTAATGACATTTATGAATCTAGCTACAATCAGGAAGGGGGAATGTAATACAGGGCAGCCATTGTCAGTGTGTGCACTGAGTGTCTTATAGGAAGTAGTTGTGCCCTCTTAGAATGATACACATGTAAGCTTAAAGCATATGTAAATATTTATGTGCGTGTGTGTAATATATTGCATGGGCTGATAAACCATGGACAGATAAAACAGACCTTTTGACAAACCTGAGAAAAGCCCCAGATTTGCAGAAAAACCTGAAATCTAAAAGAAAAAATACATTGGGGAGTTACATTGGATGTGCACTGGACTGGTTCAAATAATTTCTCGTGGACTGGACTCAAAGGATTGCCACTGGAGACTAGTTATCATCAGTGTGCGATCTATCCTATCAGGCTCTACAGGGCACAATCCTGTCCCCCATGCTTTTAAGTTTATGTAAAGCCCTTGGACAATTTATTCGTCATTTGGGAGTTGGCTTTCATCCATATGCTGATGATATCCAATTCTATATCTCCTTATCCAAATTTCGTGGTGATGCGGTAGAGGTCCTGAATTACTGCCTGGCTGCTGTGGTTAAATGGCTGAGTGAACAAATTGAAATGCTTGTCTGAATTTTAGATTATTGCTCTGTTGATGTATCTGTTTTATTGCATTTATTCTGATATATTTTAACTTCTTGTAAGCCATCCTGAGCCTGCCCATGCAGGGAAGGCAGAATATAAATCGAAAGTATACATAAATAAATCCTGGAAAGACAGAGGTATTGCTGGCTGTGCAGGTGGTGATCTTGAAGGACATTGTGTTCCCTCTTTTCCATGAGGTTCCACTGACACTTGGTGACTCACTTAAGAGCCTAAATGTTATAGTGGACCCAGCATTAGTGCTGGAAAAGCAAGCTGATGTAGCTGCAAAAATGCTTTCTTACAACTTGCCTGGAAGGGCGCCTTACCTTAACATAGCCAATCTGGCCACCCATATCTATGCTATGGTAACATCACTACTAGACTTCTGTAATGCACTCTATATAGGTCTTTCCTCAAAGACAACTCAGAGACTCTAGTCGGTGCAAAACACTGCAGCTAGATTATCAGGAGCTAGATGGTACATGCATATTATTGCCATTCTTCATCAGCTTCCCATCAGATACCAGGTTCAGTTAAAGGTATTTGGTATCACAAAACTCTTATAGCCTTGGTCCTTCATATCTGGAGGACTACCTCTCCCTCTATGCTTCACCACAACAAATTTGCTCATCTGAACTGGGCCTTCTGCAGGTGCCACCCTGCTAATGGGCAAAATTTCAACTGCCCATACATGTACATTCTTTGTTGTGGCCCCCAACTTATGGAATTGCCTGCCTGATGAGACCCAGAAAGCTCCCATTCTCTTTGCTTTCCACAAACGCATCATCCCCACCTGAAGGTACATTTTGCCCTATAACTGGACCACCCTGCTGCTCCAGCAGTGTATGTGTGCACCTTGTATACACATACACCCTCACATTCTTTGCTCACTTCTCAAAATGCTGCCTGTTTTGCTGTTCTACTTGCTGCTTCTGTGGACCAGTAATTATTGCCCTTCCCTAAAAATCTCTCCCCTTCCTCCCTGTTTTCTAGTTCTTCTTTGTGTTTCTGTGCATGAATGTGTTATAGTTTTATTTTCCTTTTAATAAAAACCTTTCTGGTTGAACATCTGCCTAGTTTGAGAGTTCTCTGAAGGGAAAAATCCTGGTATACATAGGTGAAGAATCCTGGTTACCCTCCTCTCACTCTGTCTCCTTTGCTAATTCCCCCAACTAATTAGGAGACTGCCTTTTTGGGTAACAGCTGTACTGTAATGAAATGGTTCAAAAATGCTTTGGTAAAGATACAGGGATTGTGAATTATACTACTGTGTATAGTACATATTGTATGTTGCTGTAAGTATAATCCTGCTGCATAATTTTTGTATTGTTTAATGCATCACATTACTGGTTATTTGTTTCAGATTTCTGCAGTCCAAATCCTACTGCATTGTTTATTGGACATCTGATCCTGCTTGCTATCTTGACTTACACTGTGTAATCAGCCTTGAGACTAGGTGAGAAAGGCAGACTACAAATAATATAAACAATATAAATAGCTATTAAGTAGCAGCATAAACTTGTTCTTTTACCTTTTTTGGTATTTGTTACGTGCACGTGTGTGTGTGCACCTGGAAGTCATGGCAACCTCTGGTGACTAACTCCTACTGGGGGCCTGGAGGATATTCAGAGAGGTGGCTGAATAAAGCCTGCCCCTGCCTCCCAAGTGCTGGTATTCCAAGGAGGTCTCCCATCCAAGTACCTGCAAAAGTCAACTCTGCTTACACTCTAATACGCTCTTTTTGTGTGTATTTGAGGTGCACAACCATGATGAACACTCCTGTTTCTCAGTTGGCATTGCCATACCCATGGTGATAGAGAATAACTTCCCACAAACCCAGGGGTTTTCAGCATCCTCGGGTACTGAAGGGCTTCAGTTGAACTCAAAATATTTATTTAAATAATTATATCCAGTTTTTCTCCATAATGGGGAACCCAAAGCAGTTTATAATAATTCAGAAACAGAATATACACAAAATAACCAGTTAAATCTTGGACCAGCTTATCCAGGCCCACACACTGTGAGTAGAGTTGCCAGTCCCCAGGTGGAATCTCCAAGATCTCCTGGAATTATAACTGATCTTCAGACTATACAGATCAGTTCCCCTGGAGAAAACGGCTGTTTTGGAGGATGGACTTTATGGCATCATAACCCGCTGAGGTCCCTCCCCCTCCCCCCACCCAGCCTGGCCCAGGAGCCATCTCCAAATCTCCAGGAATTTCCCAATGCAGAACTGGCAACCCCAGCTGTGAGCCACAGTCTAAGACACAAGAGCCCTTACACCTCTGGCCACACCCAAACGTTATACTTGGAACAGGAAAGAAATACAAGGTTAGTTAAGAGGTCATGCAGCTGGCAGGGATGTCCACCACAATCTTTGCCTCCCTGTTCAGACTCTCAATCCTGTTGATGGCAGGGGGACTCATTGAACATAAGATCAAAGCCATGCTGTGAAGTGAGAAAGCATCCACTGTCATGGAGGACAGATGATGGTCTCTAGCATACATGCAAACATCAGTATTTGCAAAGGGTACAGCTGTATATTGATTGTAGGACTTTGCTTAATGACTACATGTAGGCCTGGTAATACTCTCTGGCCTAGCCCTTGTGCTTGTTTTGCTGTACTGCAAAAGTACCACAATTTATTCATGCATATGCCCATTGTTATATATAGCCCTACTGTTATACATGCTGGATTGTCTGACATATTTTAGAACTAAAGTAACATATTGAACTCTGGGAGTTCTGTTGTGCCCGTGGGAACAAAAACTTTCTAATATACAATGGCATGCTGAGATTTCCATTAAAGCCCATCAAAGCTGCTTGTAGCTCAACATCATAAGCTAGAAAACATCCAGAAAGGCCATGGATCAGCGGTAGAATATATGCTTTCCAGGCAGAGAGGCCCATGTTCAGTCCGTGATATGTTCCCCATTAAAGAATTCCAGGGCTAGGAGAAGTCATTTGCTATCTGATACTCTGGACAGCAGCTACCACTGAGAACAGACAATAAGCCAGATGGATCTAGGTGGGCAGCCATGTTGGTCTGAAGCAGTATACAAAATTAGAGTCCCGTAGCACCTTTAAGTCCAACGAAGGTTCAAGCCAGATGGTCCTCTTTCATCAGTCATGTTAGAATTGTTGGAGCCTAGCAAAAGAAGGCACTGGCAGCCCCCAGGATTTTCACTTAATGTGGGGATTCCAGGAGAGAATTATAGTATTTCTGCAATATCTTAGTTAAAATATGCAAGGAGCATACAAGCTTCTATCTTTTCCCTGTAGGGGCAATAAGCAAATGGGGAAAGAACTTGTTTCAAGGAGGTTGAGCACTTCCTCCCTCTCATTGCTCACTTCACTCTGCCACTTTCACAGGTGTATTTTAATTTTTTAAAAATCAGGGACAAACTATAGCCACTCACTGAGGAGTCTGACCTTCAGAACTAAGATTGAGTAGACTTAGGCTAATATTTGTGTCATAACTCCAGTAGGTTGCCACCTTCAGCTGCCACCACTCTGGACTCAGGGTTGACGGTGTTTAAAGTAAGAAGCGGTGCGCATGCTGTTGTTTTGCAGAGCTATATACAGTTTATTTACAGAATTTACACAGTCTAATAAGGCTTAGCATTCAGCTCTCTCTCCAACAAAATGGTTCGCCAGGCGATAGGTAACCACACAGGCACACATAGGGAAGAACTGTACAGAATATATACACATACACAGCCAATCACTGAGCAGATGCCGAGTCACGGTGACATCCTCAGCAGGCTGATGCAACTGGTCCATCATGTGACTGTGGAACTGTCACATAGATCATCCTGATCTTCATGACTAGCTGTCATCTTGCATGGCATTTAGTTTCCAGATGTCAACAAGGATCCCTTGAGAAGGCCCAGACTACCCTCCCAAGCCCAACCAAAATGCCCCTTTTAAAGCCGAGAACTATAGGCGTGATGACCAGGCAGAGAACAATTAAACAAATGGTTTATTAATACAGTTATGGGGCAAGGAAAACAACACAAGGTGCTTTAAAATACATAACAGTGTTTAAAGGCAAAACAAACAAATCTAACAAGACTAACTATTTCACTTAACTAGTTACTATTTCAAGACCCACAGCCTTCTTATACCAGGCCTGTGGGCTGTGGCTGTACTCTGTCCTAAGTGAGGGATCTTTCTCTCAGACCAGTCCCCTCAGTTTTACTCTGTGTGAGGCAAGAACACAGAAGAGAAAAGAACCCAGTCCCCTCAGTTTAACTCTGGGAGAGGAAAAAAAACCAGTTTCACGGCCCACAAAGCTTAAGTGCCATCTCCTCACACAATCCCTGAACTCCGATTGGTTACAACTGTCGCTAAGCATTATGGGGATTGTAGGCTGTCTGCTTTCCACTCCCACACAGGTCTCTAGAGGCCTAGGCCTCTAGGCCTTGTCTCCCAGTCTCACACAGATCATGATAATTTGTTTTATTCAATACAAAATGGCTTGCCAGAAGAACAATTGTCACCTGATTAAAGACATTTTAATCGATCATACCAGGTTTAGCTTGTCAATTGATTAATTAATGGCTGGAGCTTGTCATGTATCAAACCAAACTATAATTCTGAATATATGTACTTAAAAAAAAGATGAATAATGGTCACAGATGTAACTGAAAGCATCATCACAGAAGAGGAATTCTTTCTTGGTTGTGTGAGAGAGGCCTTTCCAAG
This sequence comes from Gekko gecko, assembly GCA_029375565.1. Classification (NCBI taxonomy): domain Eukaryota; kingdom Metazoa; phylum Chordata; class Lepidosauria; order Squamata; family Gekkonidae; genus Gekko; species Gekko gecko. The sequence goes on from JAPDNY010000001.1 coordinate 39,426,538, forward strand.
ACTGGGCCTACCATAAGCAGTCTTTGTAGGGTTTGTTAATTTGAACACCCTTCCCCCTCACCCACAAAAAACTCAAGCACTGTAGAAAGTATGAAAAAATAAAATCCTGTCTTGAAATCACTGTATCTAATTCTCAGCATGGTCCCATATTTAAATTAGGAGACTGGAGCCATGTACAGATTTGTCAGGTCTGACAGTCTGGAAAAAGCCCCAGGTTTGCAGAAAACCCTGAAATTAAATAAGTGGGAGATTAACATCCCACAAATAATAGAAGCGGTACCTCTAACTTTAAGAAATTAATGCCCTCTCAGTGGCCATTGTGGGTGTTGCTAGGATTCTACAACAGTTCTGTCAGCCAATGTTCCCTCTAAGTTGTAGAGTCTTGTGAACAAAAATTCTACTTTGTGAGCTACTGGCATTAAAGTTTTGAGTGAGTGAGTGATTTGGCTACTGCATAAATTAGTGTGCTCTGGAGCCATCCTTCCTGAGCTAAGACAAAAATGTCTGAGCCAGAGGCTAAAAAACCATGAGCTAACTCACGCTAACTCAGCTTAGAGGGAACACTGCTGCCAGCATTCAAGTCTTGGTTTCTGTCAGTAAAAGGCAAGGGAAGGGGGCACGGTCCTTTCCAGGGCTGTTTTGGCCATTGAGGGTAGACTTATCAGGGCCAAGTCTGGCAGCAGTAACTGGACAATGCCATGCAGCTTACATGACTTTCCCAGGACTGGCTGCTCATTACTGTTCAACAGCAGCCACAGTACGAAATTCAGTATGTTGTAATGGTTAGAGATTCAGAGTAGGAGGTGGAAGACCCAGCTCTGAATCCAAACTCTACTGTGGAAATTAACTGGGTGATCTTGGGCCAGTCATACTCAGCCTAACCTACCTCACAGGGTTGTTGTGAGGATAAAATAGAAGACAGGAGAATGATGTAAGCTGCTTTGGGTGCCCACTGTGGAGAAAGGTGGGGTATAAATGAAGTAGACACATAAATTTAGCAGAAAATAACAGGCAGATAAAAGGTAGGCTGGGTGTGAAAGAGAAAAGGAAGCAAGGAAAGATGAGGATATGGGGCCTGATAGGAGGAAGAAAAGAGGAAAATAGTGTGGGGAGGGGGATACAGGGGAAAGCAATTCCACACTACACAATTGGGTCCAGCTCAGAATGGTAGCTGGCATTGTACAACGGTACCTGAGTTTTCCTGGGAAGAGGCTGTCTGGGGGAGGGGAGAAGGGAAAGCTGAAGATAGAGGGGCTGACACAGGTGGGTTGGCTGGTGGGTGGGGAGGAGAGGAAGAAAGAAAAGGAGAGAGGCTATGGGGGCTTTCAGGAAAGGAACAGAAAACAACGAGATGTCCCCCTCCCGAAGTCCTTGCATGTCCCCCACTTGTACAAGTCTAATAGTACAGTACTGGATAATACTGGTTTATGGTGGCTTGGTCAATTAAGAAATTTCCCATGCATATTTCTACCATTACCAAACAGTAATTCTAAATTATTAAATGGAGGGGGCACACCTGAAGACAAGGCCAGCATTGCCCAAGTGCTTGGAGTCATTCTTGCCCCTACTGATCCCTTGTCATGCAAGAGTTTACTGTTTCCCCCACCATGTGTCAAAATTTAAACTGCAAGGTCCTTTTGCTGTAAACAAAAAGCCACACAGGATGGAGAAGCTCCACGAAATGGAGGAACGAATGGGGAAACTGGACAAAATCTCCTCCTTTGCTCTCTTCACCAGCAATACTTTTGCTGGCAGAAGGGGGGGGGCATTTCACCCATCTTCACTGTAGATGCTTGTGTGGTGTGGCCTTTTATTTATGCATGGTCTCCACACCCCAATTATCTTTCTGCAGTCAAAAGGGGCTTCTAGGACAGGGGAAATGCAGGGGGAGTCCTTCTGCTCATATTCTGTTCATCTAAAACTTAGGATTTCTGTATTGCACACAGAACAACAGCCATAGTAATCAAAATGGCTCCCCCCCAGCTTCACTGGTGAATTGTATCTGCAGAGAGTCAGAAATGTGACTTGACATAGCTTGACATTTTCACACTTCGGTCTCTGACGTTTCCGTGACTGCAAATTTGTTCACAGCCCACAGTGTGTTCAAAGATCAGTTGTGATGTGGGAGGATCCTTCCTAATTTCATACGCCTGATCTGAAGAGGCAGCATAAAGAAGAAAAAGATGATGACGGGGCAAGATGAAGGAGGCAGAAAGGCAGGATGGACATGATCCTTTGCTCCCAGGGACAAGGCACACTGATCCTAAACCCGGCTCAATTGCAATGCAGAACCTGGTTTTTAAGCCAAGGCTATAGCCTGGCCATTTTGAGAGCCAGCATGCTTTTCAGTGATCATGAAAAAAGCTGGAACACACACTGCCAGCCATCTCTTTGGGCCTACAATACCTGCTCACTGGAAATGCCTGGGCTCAGGTACTGACATAACAAAATAGTACAGTTCAAGCAAGGACAGACCCAGTGCTGGTGCCCAGATGCTTTACTGGTGAGAAAGTGTCACTGTAGGAGTCAAAAGGCAATCTCTCTCTATTAAATGTGAAAAATGAATTAGAGCAAACAGTCAAACATAAACAGTTTGAGGAGCCCAACAAAAAGGCTGAGCAGAATGTATAACTAATAAAAGCAAATCAACTTATTTATCTTGTCATATAATCCTACCTCCCCACGAATGGGCTCAGAGCAGACAACAATAGGAGTTAAAATATTTCACGAACTGACAACGGAGGAGAATAAGTGGGCCATGACATAAAAAGGTATTTAATTGAACAAGGAGTTGAACATCAACTCACTGTCCCATACACACCAGAACAAAATGGCAAAGCTGAGAGGAAAAACCGCTTCCTGACAGAAATGCACAGATGCATGTTACGAGAAGCAAATCTACCAGAGAAATACTGGGGAGAAGCCAGCAACACAGCCACTTATCTAAAAAACAGGGCCACAAAAGGGGCCAAGAACATACCGTATAAACTGTGGTATGGGCAGAAACCCAGCATGAAACATAAGGGTATTGTGGTCAAAAGCTTTTGCTTATATCCCAAAAGAAAAGCAGTTCAAGTTGGATTTAAGGACTGAGCAAGGTATTTTTGCTGGATACGCTTTGGGATGTAAGGGATATAGAATCGTTGATCCAAAAACACAAACTACATGAATTTACAATGTAGTCTACACAGACGAAAAAGGAGAATCTAAAACTACAGGAAAAATGGACACTATTGAATCCAAACTGATGGAAGAAAATAAAATGCATTTGCCAGAAGCAATGCAATCAATCACCTTGGAACCTACAGATGATACACCAGAAGAGCCCCAGGAACCAGAAGGAGATGAGGAACCAGAGGTCAGACGATCAACTAGATCTAACAAGGGAGTACCACCAAGAAAACTCTCCTACTTGACCAAAATAGTGACAGCAATGGAACCTTCCACATGGGAAGACATAAAGAGAATGCCTGCTGATCAGGCAGAAAGACGGAGAAATGCTACAGAGGAAGGACTTAAATCTCCAGTAAAAAATGGACATTCACAGAAGCACCTCCAGGAAGGAGGGTAGAATATAAATGGATTTTCTAAATGTACGGTTGTTAAACTCCAACACTATTTTGCAAAGCTGAGATTCTACAAAGAAAAATGAATCTTGTGGACTTGCATAATAGACCCTGAGAAGGGGTGTTAGAATATATAAGGTCTATAGTGCACCTACTTGAAGAAAGTCAGAAGAACATCCTTTAGGGGACAACTGAGAGACTGCTAGTTAACTTAGCTAGATTAGGGACTTCCCAAGATTTCAAAGTATGTCCTTCCAGTCTGGTGCCTCTTTGACTGCTTCTTTGGAGACTTCTTGCTCCAACTGATCCCTCCCCCTTTGTTCCTGTTTCTCACAGCAGATAGTCAGTTAGTTAAGCCTCTCTCCCTCTCCTTTGTTCTGTCAGAGTTTATTTCTTCTTTAATAAACAGAGCTATTTTCTTTAAACAGTTGGTGCTCCATTCCTCTGCGTGTTTAAACTCTGTCAACAGCAAGAACATCACAGAACATGTTCCAACCTAGCCTTCTTCCAGATGTACTACCAAGATATGAGCAGGATTTTTTTATAAGCATGTATACCCTCCCCTCATGCATTTTGAAAAGGTAGAGAGGCAGGAGGGCTTAATCTAGCACATACTACCATATGCTATTTTTCAGTGCATGGTACTTCGCATTTGTCAATCCCATTTTTTAATATTCAAATTCCTTCACATACATGATAATCACAGGCCTATATACGTTATTCAGATTCATCCTACTTTGCCAGTTCATCAACACTGTCCACATATACTCTGGACAGGCCATTTAATTTTTGACTGGATCTTTTCACACCCATTCTACAACCAGGGGGCAGTCTTAGGAATTCTGGGGGCCTGGGCAAATGTCCAGGATGGGCCCCCAGAATCCCTGCAACCCTTCACCATTCCCCCCGGGGCGAAGCAAGGGTCTGTGCTACCAAGCCAGCTGTCTGCGCCCTAGATGACATGGGGGTGGACAAGCCCTCTATTTGGGGAATGGAGCCATAGGCGGTTGCCACCAGTGCAGGGCCCAGGGCAACTGCCCCAGTTGCTCATTGGCTAAGACCACCCCAGTACAACACATTTATTGTACCTTGTCCTGGGAAACTGGGCTTTCTCGTTTCTTTATAATATCTCTCCCAGTTCCTCTGCTGTTTGTAGCTCTGAACAGAAATTTATCTGCCATTTGCCAACAGGGTTCTGCCTCATGAAAACTTATACCACAACAACTTTCAGGTCCTAAAAGATATTTTATTTTTTAGCAGCAGCAAACCAACACAGCTATCCTTCTGGAATACATTACTGTGCAGTCTAAGAACCTTTATCCTGATAGGGAGAGGGAAGGGCCACTGAGGCAGAAGCAAGGGCTTGCCTACTGGTTCCTGGCGTATACATAGCACAGATGCAATTTAAACTAGAAAGATCCTGATTCACATCTCAGCCACTCTGCTATGCAAGCTGCTGGGCTTGAGTTCCTCTTTGTGGTAACAAACAGGATGGGGTTACCTGCAAAGCTGGCCTGGCTGCACACACAATTCTATGGGTTGCTTGGGGTAGCACTATTTTAGAGAGGCCAAGAAAGCAGGATGTGATGTGAAAGATACGTGTTTTGTAGAGTCACACAGAACTAGGCAGATAAAGGTGGGTAGCCGTGTTGGTCTGAAGCAACAGAACAAGGTTAGAAGTCAGTGGCACCTTTAAGACCAACAAAGTACCCAATGAGTACCCAAGAAAGTACCCAACGAGTGCTTGTAAATGGCTCTGCGTCTACGTGGAGGGAAGCCTCGACTGGAATGCCGCAGGGCTTGGTCCTGGGCCCGGTGTTGTTCAATGTTTTTATAAATGACCTGGAGGAAGACATAGAGGGGATGCTTATCGCATTTGCAGATGACACAAAGCTGGGTGGGATTGCTAATTCTGAAGAAGACAGAGTCAGGGTTCAAAATGATCTAGATAGGTTGGAACAGTGGGCTGAGACAAATAAAATGAACTTCAACAGAGATAAGTGCAAAGTCCTACACTTAGGTACAAAAAAATCAAAGGCACAGATATAGAATGGGAGGGACTTGGCTTGACAGCAGCACATGTGAAAGGGATCTAGGTGTTCTGGTTGATCACAAGCTCAACATGAGCCTGCGGTGCGATGTGACTGTGAAGAAAGCTAATGCAATCTTAGGATGCATTAACAGAAGCATTGTGTCCAGATCACAGGAGGCTGCTATTCTGCTATGGTCAGGCCTCACCTGGAGTACTGTGTCCAGTTTTGGGCAGCACATTTTAGGAGGGATGTTGACAAACTCAAGTGTGTCCAGAAGAGGGCAACCAGGATGGTGAGAGGGTTGGAATCAAGGGTGATTTCACTAAGCTGCCGCGGGTTGCGCCGCGTTGCCCAGATTTTAGTCATTCACACCGGCCGGGTGCATTTTGACCCGCGGCTGCCGATTCCCCGCTCGTAATCCTCAAAAACAGGATTACGAACTGCGGAAATCGAGCATGGTCAATGCAGCCGCGGCCGGGTGTGAATGACTAAAATCTCGGAACAGCGGCAACCCCAGCAGCTGTGGGAAATCACCAGGTCTTATGAGGAAAGGCTGATAGAGTTGGGTATGTTTAGCCTGGGAAAGAGAAGGCTTAGAGGGGACATGATTGCAGTCTTCAAATATTTGAAGCGCTGTCATATAGAAGATGGAGCAGATCTATCCTCTCTTGCTCCGGATTGCAATACTAGATCTAATGGGTGGAAATTACAAGGGAGTCGATACTGGCTAAATATCAGGAGAAACTTCCTACTTGTAAGAGTGGTTGAGCAGTGGAACAGACTGCCTCGGGAGGTGGTGGATGCTCCTTTGCTGAATGTTTTCAAGTGGAGGTTGGATGACCATTTGGGTATGTTGTAGGGCTATCTTTTGGCTATGCTCCTGATTCTATGATTCAAGGTATAAGCTTTCGTGTGCACACAATGAAATGGAATTACAGATCATAGTTGTATATATAGAGAGAGGGTGGCTTGTTAAATTAGCATGAAAAATAGTGAAGATGTTTTTAACATCATTTTCCCCTCCAATTGAACCTGAACAGATGATAACCAGAAACCATACTTGTCATTCTTTTTATCTGTTAGAAAACATCTTCACTAGTTTGCATGCTAATTTAACAAGCCACCCTCTCTATATGTACAACTATGATCTGTAATTCCATTTCATTGTCTGACAAAGTATACGTGCACATGAAAGCTCACACCTTGAATAAAACCTTGTTGGTTTTAAAGGTGCCACTGGCCTCTAACTTTCTTACATAGAACAAGGTGCAAGTCTGCAATGGAACAATCAGATGCTGGTTACTGGAAGGGTTGTGGATCCTCATGTACATTTTTACATTTTGGGAAGCTATTATTTCTGTGTTAGAGAAAATACTGGGTTGGTCTGTGCCCAATACTCCTGAACCTATATTACTTAATTATTGGCCCACTCAGACACTTGTAAAATCCAATGCCAAACTGGCTTCTTTATTATTAATAGCTGCCAAAATTCTTTTGGCCCAACAGTGGAAATCAAATAAATTTCCAATGCTAAAACAATGTTTTTTGAAAGTTTGGGATACTGCTGTAATGGATAAAATTGCAATGCATCTAGTTATACCTGAAACACCTACAAAGAAGTTTGATTTTGTTGAAAAGGGGTTCCCTTTTTTTTGAGTATATTACATTAAATTCCAGTGATATTTGTGCTCAACCAAAAAATATTTGGATATTGAACTTTGTTAATGTTGTTATAACTAAAAATTGCAACCAATGTTATATTGCCAAGAAGGTACATGTCTAATTTTTAAAGTTACATTGTATTTATTTACTTTTTGTTGTTTGTAAAGTTAATAAGAGTTTATATCTAAAATAAAATAAAAATGTCTAAGTTTAAAAAGGACAAGGTGTCACCTCTCAAGACTGGTTGGCCAGATGAGACTCTCCCCTCTTAAAGGGGAGGAGAGTTTTGATTCAGGGGGCTGCAAGTTGCATACTCCTAGACTGCATTAAAACATCGCAAGCTAACCACAGTTTGTTCATGATATGCATGAACCTGCCAAGTCCTTGTTCGGTCTCTCCCGTATGTCTTAGCACAATTGAAAGACAGTATAAAGAATGGATAACAGTTGCAATAACCCAACGAGACTCAAAGGAAACTGAAAAAAAGCGCTGAACAATTATAAAGTGAAATATATTGTCCAATGCAATTATCTCAAATAGTACAAAATGGTAAGTATAAATCATGGTGATTATTCGTTTCATGGTTGTTAATGATGTTCTCCGGAATGACGTATTGTTTCGTTGATACTTCCTCTGAATAACAACGTGTCTTGTGGTTAATACAGCTTCAATGGTGTCTCAAAAATACTCTTCTCCAAGAATTTTCAGTCTATTGTAGTCACATGCACTCAGTGTGTTCTGCATGGGCAAGTCAAATGGTTGCTAGCGCACTGAGTGAATATGACTACAATAGTCTGAAAATTCTTGGAGAAAAGTATGTTTACGAGACACCATTGAAGCTGTATTAACCACAAGAAATGTTGTTGTTCAGAGGAGGTATCAATGAAATGGTACGTCATTCCAGAGAACATCGTTAACAACCATGAAACTACTATGAATAATCACCATGATTTATACTTACCATTTTGTATTATTTGAGATAATTGCATTGGACAATATATTTCACTTTATAATTGTTCAGCGCTTTTTTTCAGTTTCCTTTGGGTCTCATTGTTGGGTCAACACAATTGAAGACAGACATCTTCAATCTAACTCCAATTTGTATCGATATCCAAAGTCACATTTCTTCCCCAGTAGCCATGATTCCTAACCAATAGTAAATGTTAAGAATCATGATTAGTAAGATTGAAGTCAGCCACAGGTTGAAGAGACTACATTCTGATATCACGGAAGACTTCTGACTTCAGTCTCTATATGCCACATATGGGAAGCAGGGAGGGAGAGACCATGATAGCCCAACAGTAAATCAGTTTGTCCCCAATACAAACTTTGGTTTGCTCATGACACCTGAATAAAGCACAATTGTAAACTTTCTGCTCTTTGCCACTTTGAAGGAATGACAGAGTAAAGGAGAAGAGTTAATGGGGTTTTACTGAATTCTATATGTTTTTTTTTACTATATGCTGCCCTGCACTCCTTGCAGGAACAGCAGAATTAAAAAATGCAAATAAATACACCCCATTCTGCCACCTCATTCTGCTCTTCTGTCTGTGGTTTAAATGTTGCACTAATTAAGGCAAAGGAACTCACTCATGGGATATCTTCTACCTTGGCCACTACCCATGCAAAGCAGCCATGCATTACAGTCAGGCCTAAGACAGGAACAGTGAGGTCACACAAAGCTATTGGTTGGGAGATAGGCTGCCAGGCCACCTTGCAGACTAACAGTACAGTTCTTCCTGACTGTACCCAGCTGGCTGGTTTCATGCCAGCAGAGCATCTAGGAAGGTACAGATGAAGCTGAGAAGGACCACCACTGGAGATAGATTACATACTTAGGTGAATATTTAATCTTAGGCAAAACTGGAGTATACTGAAAACTGTCTGGGGATGGACTGTCATTAGTAATCATTAATTTTAAAAGATCAGACAGTAGGCTTGCCTCAAAAATGTGCTATGGAAAGATATAGAGGAACATTGATGAGGGTGTCTAGAGTCCTTCCTCAGGGATAATGCATGTATGCGCAAGTTACATTTATACATTTCTTTTGCATCTCAGTTCTCAGCCTAAGCTTCTAAATCATCTAACAACAGAAGGTTAAAACCACACACATCAGGTAAAACACCATGTTGCCCATGATAACCTTTTCTGGTGCCTACTAAGTGTTTTCAGAAAGTGTCTGAGGCCAGGCGGGGCTTTGATTGGTTGTGCATGTTTTTATTGCTTTGGCAGCTGCTACCACCACAGCATAAGGATCTTCACTGTGTGACTGAAGGTAAGCTATAGTAGCCATTTGCTGACAGGCTCTACCTCCCATGGCATCCATTTTGTGGCTGCGCCCAGCATGCTGTGTCAGAATTCCGAAGGTGGTCCCAGGCTCAAAAAGGTTGGGGCCCCCTGACAGTGCAAAACACCCACCATTAAAAGTTGGGCAGGGAAACCGACAAATTTATCCATTAAGAAGAAGAGATGAGATTGGATTTATACCCCACCCTTCACTTCCCAAAGAAGTCTCAGAGCAGCTTACAAATTCTTTTCCCTTCCCCTCCCCACAACAGACACCCTGTGTGATAGGTGGGGCTGAGAGCTCTGACAGAAACTGCCCTTTTTCAAGAACAGCTGTGCCAGAACTATGGCTTGCCCAAGGTCACCCAGCAGGTGCAAGTGGAGGAGTGGGGAATCAAACCTTTTTCTCCCAGATTAGAGTCCGCACACTTAACCACTACACCAAACTGTGTGGAAGAGAGCAATGAAACTTCCCCCCTGCATCATTTTCCAGACACAAGTGAATATTCTTATAAACTAGGACTTCAACTTTGTATGCCAAATGCACAAATCCTCTGGCCTCAGAAGGGGGTGGAGATCATGAAAAACTTGCACTGAGTGAAAAGGTTACATATTTTTTCCCTACCACATATCTTCAAATGCATCCCAAAACAGGCCTTTAGACCTTGCTACCTCCCCTACCCCCCAAAAAAAACTGTTGCAGAACAATTTGGTAATTTCATTTTAACTACTAGTGGAAAAGGATTTCCCAACATTTTAGCTCATTACAAAACTGGCTTGGTAGAACCTCTTCTGCTAAAGAAACCCCTACACCTTCTTCTAGATGTGAAGGATTTGCTATATTTAAACCCTCAAATGATTGCTTTTCATAAATTTGCCCCAGCACCTGTTTCCTGCACCACACAGATGCTGCCAGGTTGAACCAGATCATTTAGCCCAATATCTGTTTCTGCCTGTGGTTTGTACACATTTGTTTATTTATTAAAACAGGAGTTCCAATCCAGCAGTCTGCAGTGGTCTCTTGAGACAGTCTTGCATTGTTATCACCTGGGCAAACTTATGTCAGTGGTGATAAATGCCAGTTCAGCAAATACCCAGAAGGGTATAGACTCTTCAAACCTAATGACAAATTAGTCAGTCCTTGCCATTGCCTCCAGGTCTGCCCCAAGGGACTTCTTGTCAAACAAGCTTTGGGAGATCCGTTGCTCAGAACTCAGTTCCCAGGGATGTGGCGGTCCAATTCAGATTGGGGGGTTGCCTTCCCTGCTTTCCCGCCCTGCCAAGGAGTGGATTACTATTAGCCCCATGAGGGAAACAGATATGTATCAAGAAGTCCCAGTAGGGCAAATGGCACTCTCTTGGGGCAGTTTCATGTCAATGTAACTGTGTGTGCATGGGGGGGGGAAGTGTAACCCTCTTCTCTCATGGTGCAGTATCCCAGTCTAACTTAGACCTCCGCACACACTTGGGAACTGAGTTCTCAGAAAACTCGCTGCACATATCTGATAGGATGTCCTCATGGTAGACTGGACATAATGTGGGGACTATAGCATGTAATGAGCCTCAACCCTTACCACAGAAGGAAGGGAAAAGGCAACTCCTTCCATTTAATTATATCAGGTATCCAGCAGAGTTAAGAACGTAAGAGGAGCCAATGTTGGATCAGGCCAATGGCCCATCCAATCTACCACTCTGTCACACAGTGGCCAGAAATACCAGGGGGTCCATCAGTGGGGCCAGGACATTAGAAGCCCTCCTACTGTTGCCCCCCCCCCCAAGCACCAAGACTACAATGCATCACTTGCCCCAAACTGGGGCAGTTTCTGGACAATCCAACACACTTTCGGAATTCCTGTTCCACATCTCCAGCACCTTTGAATAAAACAAGATAGAGCATCACCCAGCCAAAATTAAACATTTTCCTTTGGAAAACCAAGTTAGATTAGAAAGTGCTTGATTTTGGTAGGATCTTGCTCCATGTTCTTACTGACCATAAACAGAGTAATGTTTTTCATTAGCTCATTTTCTCTCTGAAAATTATGCTTTAGGAATGAAGGCTCTAGGCTTTCAACATAGGCTTTGAAAACTGCCACAAAACAAAAAGAGGAAATGAAGAACAAAGCCCCCCCCCCCCCCGACAAGAAATGTGTGAACAAATTTTGCGCACAAGAAGAAGAGAGGGGGAAGTTTGTTACCCTGAACTTCTGTTACGGTGCTGAAGTAGAAGCGTACAGCCATACACACCAAGGTCAGTGAGCAACAAGAAATCTCTAACCTGTAGGGAACAAAGGTGGAATTGGGATGGGAAAAAGAGCTGTTCACCTCACACTGGCTGGAGGTGCTCAACAGATGAGGAAAGTACAAGACAATGTCTCATCCAGAAACTGACACTCAGTGTCTATCAGTTCAGAAATCAAGGGACTTGAGTAATGCCACCGTTGTGCCTCTTGCAAACAGGTTTCTTGACTGTTGATGTTAGGATGTCCTTTTATCATATACAGAAACTATAAACATGCTCTGGTCTAGCCATCTGTTTTATTTCCCATATTAGGGCCCAATCATCTGTCCCTCTTGTTCTCCAACCAAAAAAGTTTGCCACCTGCTAGCTCTGTAACTGGGAAAATAGTTCTTTACAAAGTGTGTGGGTTTCTTGCTTTTTCTCCAGGGCTGAGTGCCCCTTACAAGCCACTGGTTATGCATATCAATGCATTGACTCACTCTCTCTTGAATGTTTTACTTGGTGTTTAGTTGCCTGACTCTGCTCCAGATCACAGGTTTGGTATTTATCTTTCTCCCTTGGATCCTTAAGCACCTCTGACCTAAGCCACATTAAAAGCACTGCCCCCCCGCCCCGCCACCTTCTCCTGCTCCACTCTTGGTCAGATCAGTTGACCCCCCCCCTCACCTTGTTGATTCATGTTATTTCTCTTCACTGAACTTCATTTTTACTACAGCTCTGTGTGGGTCTCTGTTCTTTTACCCCTTGAAGTTTTGCAGTAGCATTTGGTCAGCCTGTCAAAGATCCCTGTTGTAGGATATGAGTTTAAATGCCAGTTCAGAGCAACCAAGATCTTGGGAAGGCTTTAATGGTATCATTTTCTGGGAAGTTCTGGGCCTGGATTTTGGCACAGGCCCAGAAGTCACAGACTCTTCAGCCTTTCTTCATAGGGCAGGTGCTCCAACCCCCTAATCATCTTGAGTGCCCTCTTCTGTACTTTTTGCAGCTCTGCAATGTCCTTGAGACATTATTTAAAGGGAAAAAAAGGTGAACACAGCCTTGCCTAAACTGCTGCACCTATCTGAAGAAGTCATTGGGGTGTCAGTTGAAAGTTTTCATCATGTTGGAGTCTTGGTCATCCCTGTTTGCACATGATGTTGACAGTTCCACAATCAGATGTGAAATATAGATATTCTGTACCAGTGAGGCAAACAACAGTTCCTCAGAGTGATTTTAGGTCAGGAAAAACAGCATTTCATTTGCCCAATGGGCTGGGAATGCAGGTACGTATAAGTCTTCTAGGGTACATAGTCCTTTTGTACAGTTTCTTTAATATCTTAGCAGTAGCCCTGTTTGTGAGTTGCAGTGAATGGAAGAATGTATGTATAATCAACTCTTAAGTTTTCTTTATCTGTGTGCTGTGTAATTTATGTACATGTACAGTTGAACGTGTGACTGAAACCACACATTTAACCAGGTACTAAGTCCCTGGTTTCATTTGGAAAGTGATTGCACACTGGCTCTTCCTTGCAAACAGATGTGTGCACATACAGGTAGGATGCACATATTTCCACTGTAATGTGTGAACAGGGCTCTTACCCCCCAGCCTTCTCAGATACTTCTTGCAAAGGCACAGCCAATGGCAGCGTGAACTTTGAACGTCTTTGACTGAACACACAGGGGGCTGCAAGGCGAAGGCAGTGGTTAGAGTGTAGCCATCTAGGAGACCCAGGTTCAGATCCCCAGTCTGCCATGGAAGCTTGCTGAATGACCTTGGATCCAGTCGCACACTCTCAGCCTAACCTACATCACAGGTTTGTTATGAGGATACAATGGAGGGGAGGAGAATGATGTAAGCCACTTCGGGGAGAGAGGCAGGGTATAAATAAAGTAAATAAATGCAGGGACTGTATGGATCCCCACTAAGCCAGATTGCCATGCAACACCAGTTTAACCATAATCCATATGATTATTCACGGTCACTACCCTGGCTGGCAGTAAATAGAGTGGGTAGTTCATCATCATCATCATCATCATCCCTTTATTAGCATTGCATTGTAAAAGGGGAACATTAAACAAATGCATAAATATTATAAGTTAAAATATCCTAAGATTACAGTATATTGCTTTGTATAAAAATGGCAACGTAAAAATGTTGCCACTGATTCGGTTATATTACCACCAATGTTGCTTAGTAAAAACAACAGTTTATATGCATCAGGAAAATCCATAATGCTGGATAAGATTAAAGATAATACTTTGTCTGATAGTCATAATAAGGACATTCTAACAACACATGGGACACTGTTTCAATAGCTGCATTTAAACAGGGGCAATGTCTATTGATAAGTGGTATACAGAGGGGGTAGTTAAGCCTACGCCACCCTAGTCTACTACCTGTGCTAGCTATAGTACCATAACAGAATGTGGCGGGGGGGCAAGATTGGGACATAGGCAGCTGCAGTAGATATGGAAAAAGATGCAGTAGTAATGGCCAAGGAAAGACCCATGAAAGAGAGAATGGCATTCCATACTGCTAAGGAGGGTTTAACATTGCCTTTTCTGGTTACCATTACCATAAACAAAACAATCTGGAAGAAAAATTGGTATTTTTAAAAAAGAAATGACTAAAGATGTTCTTATGAATGCCACTAAAACATAGTTCTGTGTTTTCTCCACATCCAAGTTACCTTGACATTTTGCATCTGTCTGAGAATTCACCTTTATTGGTTGTTTTGAACTTTTAACCTTAAAGACTTTCTGGAAGACCTCTTGAGACCATTACCACCCAATATAGAGGCTTGTGCACTTTGGGTGCTACAGGGCTTGTTTCTTATCTCACTAGGTACTTTTGGCTGTGCAATTCTACTCCCCTCCCCCATGAGCCCCAAAGTGCCTAGCGTAAGAGGAACTGACCTCTGCAGTAGAGGATCAAAGGTCTCAGATTCAGGCCGAGTGTCTGGTGCCAACTGGCTAAAGCTGTGAGCCTGTGTATGTGGGAGTAAGCCCCACTGAAGTAGATGAAAGTAAATATGAATAAGGCTGATTTGCATCTTCTACTGAAAGCATATGTTGCTGCTCAATAATTGGCTATTGGTTTCCCTATCAGTAGGGCTTATTTGAAATGTGGAGCTTTACAAAAGAAGGGAATAGTTAAAAGGAAGCTGAAAGGGAAACACAAGAGAGCCAAATCTCTGGAGGATGCTTGGAAGCTATTTAGTAAAGGTAAAGATTCCCTTGCTCAAAAGCCAGTCGAATCCGACTCTAGGTTTGCGGTGCTCATCTCCGTTTCAAAGCCGAAGAGCCAAGAACCACACTAATTGAAGCCCAGACAGAATGCATTCCACAGGTTAGGAAAGGCACTGCCAAGTCTAAAAGAACGCCTGTGTGGTTAACAACACAAGTCAAAGAAGCTAAGAAAAGTAAAGAGGCTTCTTTCAAAAAGCGAAATGTCTGCCCCCATGAATTGAACAGAAGGGACCGCAGGCTCTGGCAAAAGAAATTTAAGTCAATAAACAGGCATGCCAAAACAGAGGCTGATTTCCCACTACAGCTGCCTCGGGGTTGCGCCGCCGTTTGCCCCGATACTATTAGTCAATTTCACACCCGAAGCCGCAGGGCTGCATTTTGACCCGCGGCTTCACCCATTCCCGCAGTTTCGTGATCCTCAAAAAACAGGATCACGAAACTGCGGGGGAAATCGGGCGAAGCAGCGGGTCAAAATGCAGCCCTGCGGCTTCGGGTGTGAAATTGACTAATAGTATCGGGGCAAATGGCGGCGCAACCCCGAGGCAGCTGTAGTGGGAAATCAGCTAGATTTTGAGGAGTAGGTTGCTAAAAGCATCAAGAAAAACAATCAGGAAACCAGCCAGAGAAGCAGTTGGGACTTTGGATGACAAAGGAATAAAGGGATTACTACAGGAAGATGTGGAGTTGGCAGAGAGCTTCTGTCATGACCCCAGGGGGTTGCCACCTTCCACCTCCATCACCCTGGACTTGTGGTCCCTTGAGAAGGCACAGGGTACCCTCTCAAGCCCATCCAAAACGCCCCTTTTGAAGCCGAGAACCTTAGGCATGATGACCAGGCAGAGAACAATGAACACGAATGGTTTATTTATACAGTAATGGGGCACTGAAAACAAGACAAGGTGCTTGATAGGTATAACAGTGCATAAAGGAAAAATAATCAAAGCTAATGCAACTAACTACTTCACTTTAACTGTTACTACTTCAGGCCTACAACCCTCTATAAACCAGGCTTGTCCCTGTAACTCACTCTGTCCCCTAAGTGAGGGATCTTTCTCCTCAGACCAGACTGTCCCCTCACTGAGATAAGTCCACAGAAGAGCAAAAGAACTGTTTCCTCACAGCACATAGAGTCCATATCACAGTCCAGTTTAGCTCTGTGAGAGGAAAGACCACCATTTCCCACAGCTCACAGCTTCAGTCAGAGAAAACACCCCACCAAGAATGTAGCAATCGCTTCACAGAAGCCCTGTACTCTGATTGGCTAAAAACCGTCCCCAAGTATTGTGGGGATTGTAGGCTGTCTGCTTTCTACTCCCAGGCAGGCCCCTCCTAGAGCTTAGGCTTCTAGGCCCTGCCTCTGTCCTGCACAGATCATGACAGCCTCAATGAATTTTGTTTCTGTGTTCACTGCGGAAGTGTGGAACATGTCCCCAAGCCACAGCCATTATTTTCAGGAAGGGAGTCTGAAGAACTGAGCCAAATTGAGGTGATCAGATATGAAGTTCTAGA
Source organism: Gekko gecko (assembly GCA_029375565.1). Taxonomy (NCBI): domain Eukaryota; kingdom Metazoa; phylum Chordata; class Lepidosauria; order Squamata; family Gekkonidae; genus Gekko; species Gekko gecko. The sequence continues at coordinate 39,443,062 of JAPDNY010000001.1, forward strand.
CCTATTGGGGAAATGAAAAACTGATACATCTCCAAGTCCTGATGGCATACATCCGAGAGGGAACTCAAATGTGAAATGTTTGATCTAGTAACCTGTATATGTAACCAACCATTAAATTCAGCTGCTGTACCAGAAGATGGGAGAGTAGCAAATGTGACACCAATTTTTAAAAAGGGATCCAGAAAGAGAACCAGGAAATTACAGGCCAGTCAGTCTCAACTCTGTCCCAGGCAAATTAGTAGAAACTGTAATCCAAGACAGAATTACACACATAGAAGAACAGAGTCAGCTAAGGGGAAATCAGCATGGCTTCTGCAAAGGGAACTCCTACCCCACCAACATTTGAGTTCTTTGAGAAAGTGAAGAAGTGTGTAGACAGTGACCTGGTAGACGTTATATACTTGGACTTCCAAAAGTTTTGAAAAGGTACCTCCACCAAAGACTCCTGACTAAATTAGCAGTCATAGGAGAAGAGGGCGGGTTAAATGACAGGAAGCAAAGAGTAGGAATCAATGGACAATTCTCACAATGGAGAAAAGTAAGCAGTCCCACAAGGACTGGTATTTGGGCCTGTACTATTTAGTTTGTTCATATATGATCTTAAATTAGGGGTGAGTAGTGTGGCGGCCAGGTTTGCAGAGGACACAAAATTATTCAGGAGAGTGAAAACCACGGATGACTGTGAAGAGCTCCAAGAGGACTTCCACAACCTGGGTGATGTGGCAAATGAAGTTCACTGTTGGTAAGTATAAAATACTTATTATATTTTTGTTTTATCTGATTTTTGAGTTGTTTCATGTTCTTCTGAGTTTCCAGTTTTTATAACATGCAAATGCTGATTTTTTAAATATTTTTTTATTTAAAAAATCCCAGCTTCAAGTATAGCCTAATGGGGTCTGAACTTGCTGGGACTCAGAGGAAAAAAGATCTTGGGGTTATAGTGTATAGCTCAATGAAAGAGTCAACCCAGTGTGCTGCAGCAGTGAAAAAGGCAAACTCCCTATGTTGGGGATTATTAGGAAAGAGTTTGAACATAAAATGGCTGATCTTATAATGTCCCTGTATAGCTCTATGATGTGGCCTCATTTAGAATACTATGTACATTCTTGTCACCATATCTTTAAAATGACATTTCAGAGCTGGAAAAAGTACAGAAGAAGGCAACCAAGATTATTAGTGAATTGGAACACCTTCCCTATGAGGAAAGGCTGAAGAGTCTGGAACTTTTCAGATTTAGACAAAAAGATGACTTAAGGGGGAGAGATGATTGAGGTTTATAAAATTATGCATGGGTTGGAGAGTGTTGACAAAGAGAACTTTTTCTTCCTCCCAAAATACTAGAACTCGAAGGCATCAATGAAGCTGATGGGCAGTAGACTCAGGATGGACAAAAAGAATTACTTCTTACACAAAGAGTGATTAAGATGTGGAATTCACTTTCAGATGATGTAGTGATGCTCACAGAAATAAACCGCTTTAAAAGAGGATTAGATTGATTCCTGGAGGAGAGGTCTATCAATGGCTACTAGCCATGGTCGGATGGGAACCTCCACATTCAGAGGCACTAAATCTCTAAATCCCAGAGCCAGGAGGCAACATCAGGGGAAGACCTCAGCCTCTATGTCCTACTGTTGGCCATCCAGAGGAACGGGTTAGCCACTGTGTGAGACAGGATGCTGGACTAGATGGACCATAAGAGCAACGCTCTTATGTTATGTTCCCAGAATGCATATATAAGACATCAGGGATCAGCAAGACACTGAAGGACTTAACACAGTATCTTGAATTCACAAGCTGTACCTTAACAATGGAAATACCCCTCTTACTTAAGATACAGTAGTACTGTGTTAAGAGAGACGATGATGTAAGAAGTTACTATTTAAAGGCATAGGTGGTAGGTACAACTTTCATTTCCCCTGGCACACATGCACGTGTCTTTCGGCCTCTCAAAGTCACAATGGTATTGTTAACAAAGGGAAACAACCCCACCGCAATGCAGAGCTTACAATGAAACTTATGTTTTATGCACAAGGATTAAGAAAATGAAATGCCTAGGAATAACAAATGATATGATTACAAATATAGAAACTAAAGACATTATAAGACAAATTAAAAAAGTGTATAAGGAAGTTGGATGTTACAAGTCCATTTATTAGGGCGCACAGGGTATGTTTGACACTCCATTTGGGAATTGTCCTCCTGATGCAACTGCTGAAATATTTTTATCAGTTGACATCCCAAAACTAAGAGGAGTTTTTACTTTGGCAAGAATGAACATTCTTCCTTTGGCGGTTTTGGAGGGCAGATATAATAGAGTATCATACTTTGATAGAACATGCAGATGCTCATATGATAAAATCAAAACTGTCGAACCTATGATTATGGAGTGCCCTACATTCAACAACTTGAGGGGTAATTTAGTCACCCCTCTAAAAATATGGAATTGCAAAACATGCAAGCCCAAGTGTCATGGCTACTATCCGATGCAAATTATCATGTCACCCTCTCAGTGGCAAAATTCATAGGCTCAATAATCAAATAAGAGAAATACTGAGTAAGGTCTTTTAAAATAATTTTTGGTTCTAACTTCTGCTTTAAGTGATAGCCGTATGAACAGTACTTGATAGACGCCACCACCCCTTGGACAGCAATCCCTTGTACACTTATTTGGTAACACACCCCAAAGAACTGCAAAATTTGCTCCGAAATGCACTTGATAAGAGTTGGATTGCTATTTTCTAGCCTTGAAAGATCTTTCTTTTACCAGCAATTCAAAAGCAAACTAGGTTCTAGGCATAGTATTGGACCTGGATTCAGAACTCTACCTTGGATTTACACAAATGTCTTGGGCCTCAGTCCACTGTCTGCTATCATCTCTATTACTCTTCTACCTATTTGTTATTCCTCCATTCTGTGCACATGCAGCTTCCACAGCATCAAAAGGGGTCCTTGTCACCAAGACTTCTGAATAGAAGTAAGCGTAGGATTCTGTCCCGCAAATACGGCAAGTCTGCAGTTGGAGCCAGTGTGGTGTAGTGGTTAAGACCAGTGGATAAAACAGTGAACTGTGTTTGATTTCCCACTCCTCCACTTGAAGCTTGCTGGGTGACTTGGGGTCCAATTACAGTTCTCTCAGAACTCTCTTAGACCCACCGACCTCACAAGGTGAGGAAAGGAAGGTGATTGTAAGCTGCTTTGAGACTCCTTAGGGTAGAGAAAAGCAGGGTATAAAAATCATCTCTTCTACCACTAGACAGAGTTATTTCATTTTTAATCCTCCCTGCCGAAGAAATATTCAGCATTCAATACTCTCAAACTAATTCCAGGTATTCTTTAAAGTAAGCCTTGAGTGTGAAACTGGGGACACCCAATTCATGGTTGTAGCATAAATAACCATTTCAAAATGAGGAGCATCAACTTTATTAAGAGTGATCCGTAATAAAGCTAGCAAAGGAACAGCCTTCTTCTAACTTCAAGCTGTTAAGAAAATGCAGTAACTGGTACAGGAAGGATTGAAAAACATTTGCTTGCAATGTACCTATACTGGGAGAAGTCCCCCACCCCATCCCATTTATGAAAGAGAAACAGGCAAAGGAGAGAAGAAAATTGGTCGGTATTGTCTAACCAGACAGGAAAAGTAGAAGGGCTGGGAGGCCAGCACTAGGGAGTACTGCCTTCCATACAGGGGTTTGCACTACCTCCAGAGATGGATGGGTGAACCAACTCAATCCAAGATATTTTCCTTAAGGACATTTATCAGAATGAAGGCAGCTCACAAACATACATCGGCGGAAATACAGTTTCAATGTTGGGAAGATCTATGGACTAAAGGTATTAGATTTATAGCCAGTCAAGCACTAAGGGAAAACTGGTATGAGATGTTTTACCGACGGTACATCACTCCAATAGATATTGCAAAGATGGATAAGAATTACAAAGGGGTTTGCTGGAAATGTAAAAAAGAAGATGGCACTTTTTAATATGTGGTGGACTTGTATCAACACCAAAGGATACTGAAAAATATATACATGAAGAAATTCAATACATTTTAAAAACCAAATTCCTGATGAAACCAGAGACTATATTACTGGGAATCTTACCAGACAACATAGACAGAACCTCATAAGACCTATTTAAATATATGTTAACAGCTGCTAGAGTAATATTTGTAATGAAATGGAAGAAAAAAGACTGTCCTTCAACAGAGATCTGGAAAGAAAAACTAGCTGAATATGCAACATTGGCAAAACTAACCAATTATATAAACCAAAGACCATATTAAGAATTTCAGCAGAAATGGCAAACTTATTATTCATACTATGGAAACAACATTTTTTCCCCATTCTGGAGTTACCTGAATATTATCTTAAAGGTGATGAAAATATTGATTATAGGTTTTACAATGATTCAATTTTAGTATAGAAGCCTGTTCAATTATTAAAGATACAATTTCCTCTATCGTTAATAGATTATCGTTAACCTTAGGAACATTTTTTACTATTCTTTAAAGAGAGAATCTATCCCAAATTTCATTTCTGTAATATTCATGTTTTATTGTTTGCTCTTATATTTGAAATATGTAATACATTTGTTAATATAACTGATTTACTTGTTGTATGTAACAATTCATAATACTTTACACATTTGATGAATCTATATTTCTTCTCTATCCCTTTTTTCCTTCTGTATCCCACCCTTTTAAGAGAAAATAATAAAAATTTATATTAAAAACATTATCAGATCCCCACCCCACATCTGCACATGATCAGGCACAACATCTTACTTGAGAGAGGATCAGTTTTCAAATTCTTCTGCAAATCTGGGAGTTCCCGTTTGTAGAAATACTGGCCCAATTTGGTGGATTTCTTGATCCACATGGTGTGGCCCAGCTGGAAGTCAGATACACAACTTAAAGCTTTTTGGAAATATTGGTCACGCAGCTCAAAATCCCTTCCCTGAAAAATGATAAAACCTGAAAAAAATCAGGAGTACTTTAACAGTATCTGAAGAACTACCTCCATCTGCCTGTCCCCTGAGATCAGGCAAGGTCACACTGCTACTGCAATTTACACACCCTGAGACATGTTGGGTGGGATCTATGTAAAGTCCTCTGACAGCCATTATGAGACCTTGCAACTGGTCTCTCCTCCCCTAGGTAGTATCTACTTTTGGTCCCCTCTTTACAGGCTGACATCAGCTGCAGGTTTCATTAATTCTGCAAGTTTTTAAATTAGAATCTTCCCCCTGGTTTTAAATTGTGGGCTTCATTTTAAATGTTTTAGAATTTTACTGTCAACAGTGATGCTTATTTATGTTTCTTGTGAACTGCTTCAGGCATATTCTTATGGGAAAGGTAGCATAAAAACATTCTAATACAGACTTACTGGCTTGCCACAGGAACTGTTACTGGTAATTCTTGGTCTTAACTCTCCATTATAGGCTGTGCATTCCATATGGGATGGACCAGATTGAGAGCTCTGTCCAAGGATCAGGCTAGAAAAGGCTGAACTTCTGCATCATCAGATCCACTCCACTCTCCAGACAGCTTTCCAAGGGCTAAGCAGCTCATAAAAGAGTCAAACTCTAGATTCTAAAATAAAGCTGGCTCCCTACATCAGAAAACCTTTTTGAGTTTGGAGCAGGTATGTTCAAACACTAGATAAGCAAGACAAACTGCTATAACATGGCAGTGAATTCTCTGCTTAGAAGCTGAGCAGTTTCTTCTTTTTCATTTAAGAAAACTGTGAACCAGTTCCCCACCAACACCTGATATCACACTTGCAGTAAAATTTAATATGCCCACCAGGAGCCAGAAAAATTATTTTGCATGACAAGCTCTGCCTGATGGTCCATATTTGTCCATTTGTGATGCAGACAAAATTGTCTATGAAGTTCTGGTTCCCCTGTTGCCTACTGAAAAATGCATAGCAAGGAACCACAGATACTAGTAAATGTTTAGCATAATGCTTATACCCATTTCAGAACCTGCATGTGTTTCAGGAACCTGCCATCAGTTACAGTTCTCTAGCTTATATATACTAGATAGAACACATTAAAGTAGTAATTACTTTTATGAGTACCAACAGCTTCTAAGGTGGGCTAGTATTATAAACATATTACTGTAGGTACCAAAAATACAGCTTGAAACTAGGAATTTCTTCTTATAAAGGCAAATAACTGAGCTTTGATGAAGGAGGAGCTAAGGGTGCAGGTATGTGCAGTTGAAGGAAGAGGAGAGGTAGATGGGAAAAGATGCTGAAGCCTTCATTCTCCCACCTAGGGAAAAAGGTGGTGCATCTCCCTCGCATGCAAAAGAAAGGAGTGAAACTGCAGCAGCAGTTTTAAGGGGAAGGATAAGTAAGTTATTAGAGCTGCACTAGAGGATGGGCAGTGAGCTATTTTAATTGCTTGGAGAGTGACTGATCACTCCTGAATGACCTGCCCGCCCCACATTAAAAAGGTCTTACAAAAACAAGTATACTGTAAGGCATCCGAGCAAATTGTTTTAACTTTTAAGTATCTATACTTATCTATGGTCACCAGCATGCCTGGTGTCCATATTTCCTTTCCTTCTAGAAAGCTTTCTGTACTGGGAGAAAGCTTTGCAATAGTTGATAACCACATGAACAAAACAGCCAACAGACATTTTTAAGCTTCTTTGAAAAGATGACTTTTTCCAATACATACAAAAATACTTTAAATACAATTTTTTTTTTACAAAATACATTTCAGCTATTACTATAATCCAGAATTTTGTAAACTGTTTGTTCCCGACATTTCTAGCAGCCATTGTGGCAGAGTTTTCTTCTCCACAAACAATCCCTTCCTCAGTACACTGTGATGATTTCGAACTGAGCAATTAGTTAAGTTACCCAAAATTCTACAGAACCCCAAATCCCTAGCTTAAAGGTAACAGTGGGCTGGAGGTAGATCAAGAGCTTATGTATTGTGGGCAAGGTATGGAGCATCGTTTTGAGGGTTTTTTTTAAAAAAGCAGATGACACAGAAGCCTGATTTATGGCTTCAATCCTTTACAGCCCCAAATTTCAAATGACATCAGTTTGCACTTCAGTATTGTGGTGAATTTTTAGTGTCAGGTTGAGTTTTCAGGTATGAAACCAAGAGTATAATCCAGCCAAAAATAAAGCATTTTGAGTCCTATCATATTCATATTCCACTGAAGTCAACGGAACTTAAAAGTGCTTAATTGGGGCTAGATTGCACTCTATTTCATGGGCCTCCATGGGAGGCAGCTTTTATGAGACATTTAGACAGTGCAGAAATGTTAAGTGCCATGCTCTGTAACAGAATTGCCTTTGGAAAGAAATACACTCAACACAAATACACAGATCCTTATAATTCATAAGTTGTTCCACTTTAAATTTACCAGCTACTACCAGATGAAGCCCATCTACAAACACCAGTTTGTAAACCAGTCTCCTGTCTGATAAGTTGTGGATGCCCTGATTAAAGCAATGGAACATATTTATGAAGGAGATTCATGGTGACATTAGAAAGTCAAAGTTCTTGTGATGGACATGAAGAACCAGATGCATGGTGGGAGTTTTGTGCTTCCCAGATGTATGCTAGGTCCTCTTCTGCTTGTGACTGTGGTGTACAGGAAGCAGCTTGCAGCCCTCACCCCATGACGTTTTCCTGTCTTCAAACCACCTCATGGAGCCACTACTGACTTTCAGGAAACCAGATTACTTACAGGGCTACACGGTTCTATTGTGAAAATTACAACAGAGGCTCCATAAGCAGGGTGAGGATGTAAAGATGGTACTGGGGGTGGGTACTGATGTTTCTTCTCCCTGTGCACCAGTCACAGCTGGAAGGGGTCAGCACATATGAGGAGGCACAAAGCTCCACTTACACATCTGATAGAGTCCACATGGACAAGAGGGTTTTGTAACGTGTCAGCCTCTGGGTACTCCCACTGAAGTGAGTGGGATTACTGCAGAGCAAAGCAGTCTGTGTTTCCAATGCCCTTTAAGGAAAATAAGCACAATACAATTTTTTTTGGTATTTTTCTGTAACAAAAAAAGTTCTACTCAAGACAAACAATTCAAATACAAGGCTTAAAATAAAGCTGTGCATCTGCACAGTGAAAAAGAAGTTGACTCAGTCCAAGAGAACACTCAAAGGCTATGGTTTGTTGTGGAGAGTGGCTTGAAAATTCTGCAACAGATATGACAGCTCAAGACCTGCAGGGAAAGATGTTTACAAAAAATTAATACTCTTTAGAAAAGTATCAGAATAGTTACATTATGCTGTGACAGCCACTAGCACTCACAAGACCTTAACACAAAGAAGGGCTACTGACCTACCTACCCCTAGTATTCCACCTCTCCACGGTCTCAAGCAAACACTTCCCCAACACTGCTACCCAAGATCCTGGGAATTGAATGTGCAGGACTTTTTGTAGACAACACTCCGTTACTGAGCTATGAAACTTTATAGATAGTACTTGGCAAAGGCATATAATTGGAAGGATCTGATGCAGTCAAAACAAAATCAGCAAGTCCAGCACTGTTTTAGGCAGAAGTCTTTCAATCCTGCTATTAGAGACCTTTTGACTGAAGATGCCAGAGACAGAAATTACAAAGCATATCTTGTACCATTCTTACACACATGGCTTTGTAGTTTGCTGCAGCAGTTCTCTCCATGTGAAGCTGCCCTATACTAATCAGACCACTGAGAACATAAGAGAAGCCAATGTTGGATCAGGCCAATGGCCATCTAGTCCAACACTTTGTCACACAGGGCCAAAACCCAGGTGCCATCAGAAGATCTATCAGTGGGGCCAGAACTCCAGAAGCCCTCCCATTGCCCTCCCACCCCCATACCAAGAATACAGAGTATCACTGCCCCACACACAGTGTTCCATTGGTCCATCAAGGTCAGTATTGTCTACGCTGACTGGCAGTGGCTCTCCAGTGTCTTATGCAGAAGTCTGTAACATCATCTACTACTAGATTATTTATTTATTACTGGAGATGCTGGGGATTGAACCTGGGACTTTCTTCACACTATGCAGCCACTATGCTGCTGAGCCATGACTCTACCTAGTCACACAATAAAGATGAGTATGGCTATAGTAATTTAATCCTAGGTAGGTCTATGAGATAAAGGTCTTTGCTATGGCTATCAAACAAAGCATATTTATTTAGACATTTATACCCCCACTTAACTCCCCAAACTGCTGTAACATTGTTCTCCCTACCTCATTGTACAGCAAGCATCCATGGCAGAGTGGAGATTCAAACCCAGGTCTCTCAGATCCTAGTTAGACACTTCAGTCACTACACCACACTTGCTCTCGTTACAATAATTTGATCCCAGGCAAGTATTTGAAACAGAGCACTTTCTCATGGCTATTAGATGCTACAGTACCATTATAGTTACCTGGAGAGGCATCGCTACCGGTTAAGAGTCAGTCTGATGGAGTTTTTAATTACACGAACACTACTTGCAGGAACTGGAGATGAAGAATCTGGCAATTCTTTACTGGAAAGTCGCTGTAGAAGGCAAATGCAAGTGTTAAACCAAACATCCTGGAATTTAATTGTAACAGCAGATCAAAATAGCTGTAAACCCAGTAAGATATTTTCTTCTCTCTTTTTTGGATTTATAGGCCAACTCTCTAGAGACCTGTCAATGTGGCCAAAAGTAAAAACATTAAAACAAGATTAAAAAAAAACATCAAAAGCCAGAAATAAAATTATTTATGGTCCATGAAGCAGACATTCTGGTAGTTTAAAGGAGTGCTCATAAAATTTTAAGTCATAAAAATACTAAGCAGGCCAAAAAAACCATAACTACAAAAGACAAACTATAACTTCAATTAAAAATCTGAGCAGCGAAAAATCCTTTGAGCCGGGGCCTAAATGACATTAGGGCAGGTGAGCTTCAAGTGGGAAGGCATTTCAAAGGTCATCATTAATTCTACCAGCTTAACCTCTCCAGGTGGAAGCACAGAGAGCAGGTCCTTAACTGGCAGGCTGAACAATACGGAATAGACCTGTAATATCCAGCTGTTAGGTGTCATCAACATATTTGTCATTCCTCAATGATCTTGTGTAGATGTTAAACAGGATAGGGGCCAGGATGAGATAGGGACCCCACAGTATAAATGCGAAAGAGATGAGCAGCAGTTCCCAGAACCACTTTCTATAATTATGCAGCCATGTAATGGCAGCCTCATTAAAGTACAACGGCCCCACTCCCAACCCAGCCAGTGGCTCCAGAAACAGGGCTACATAATCTGTTTCCTCCAAGACTGCTTGAAGCTGTGTAGCTACCACCTGCTTGAGGACATTGACCCAAAATAAAGTGCTAGCCATCAGGTGCTACCTATTTATGTCATTCAAGTCCAGATTTGCCTTCTTGGGGGAAGGGTGTCTCATGACTTCTTTCCAAATGGCCAGGACTATACTCTCTCTCAGAGAAGCATTTGTCACCTCCTAGACCCACATGACCAACCTGCCCAGCTAGACAGAATGAGCCACAAATGGCAATTGCCAAGCTTCAGTGTGGTGGGCTTCACACTAAACAGCTTGCTTGCTCCATCAGGTCTCGCAAACTGAAAGCCATTCATACAGCACAGCTCCAACTGCATCCCAAGACTGAACCATCCCAACCATGGCATTTGAGTCACAAGCAGTTTTATCTGCAAGATGCATCCCATAAGTGCCGGTACATCTTCCAGGTTGACATCCTCAGCCCCCTGACAATACAAAAAAGCTTTGACAGAAAACATTGTGCTGATACACTGGTAATGGAGAAAGTCCCTCCACAATACCTAGATATTGGTTTCTTGACACCTACAGGATATGGAGCTGATATAGTTTGTATACAAATCTATTTATGCAAATTCTACTGGAAACATTTGGTTCGACATTAACAGTCAAGCAAAATACCCTTTAGGCTCCAGGAGCTACTGTTTTTAAAACACATCTCAATCTTTGAAAGAAAAAGGATAAATATAAGTTCAGACAGTACCTGCGATCTCAATGTGTCAGAAGGCAGAACAGGAATAGAGTCTTCATGACTGCACTGAAAATTAAAAAATACAGACAAAAAGATCCCACTATGCAATTCAATGCAAGGAACAATGAACAAGTTAATGCAACAGCTGAATTACTGTCTGAAACGAACAGCTTTACAAGTGAAGGGATGAGGTGATTCGTTTCTTGCTACCTTTTTAAAGTCTTGAGACATAATCCTATACACATCCATTTTGAAGAAATTCTTATGTCTAATGGTATGTAGGGCCAAACTAGACACCAGATTTTTCACAAGTTGCCCACAGAACATGTGCAGCCCCACAATGGGGCAGTCACTCCATCGGGGCTACCTGGGATTGAGAAAATAGCACAGGGTGGACACTGAAGACCCTCTTTTACCCATTCCATGGTCCCAACCAGGATTAGGGACCCAGAGTGTCTGATAAATTAATATCCAGCATCTGCCATTTGAGTGAGGGCAATGACAGTCAGGTCAGGGGAACCCAGACCCAACTAAAAAACCCCCAACACTTGGCCCTTTTTCTCCAAGTCAGTCTGTATAGGAACGTAACTGTAAAGTATCTGCAAGCTCAAAACATTTGGGGACTTGCAGGAGGAGAGAAGGAGAAAAATGTCTGAGTCTCTTTGGAGTAGTGCTGCCTTCTCATTTCTGCATCTCAATTCCACAGGAATTAGACAAAGGTGGTATTTCAAGGAAGACAAGAAACTGATTTGATTCTTTGAGAGTTTACTCTGGGGAGTGTGTGTGTTAGGCGGTTGGTCATTAAAATTAGCTAAGGAGCCTGCAGCCAAAAGGGTGATGCCTAGCCCCCACCACAGATGTACTGCTACAATCCAACACTATACAAAATCCACAATTACAGGCAATTAACCAGATCAAGTTCAATCTTGTTGGATATTTAATTGGCAGAGTGAATGAAGCACAGAGGAATAAGCATCACAGACACGTGTGTTTAGCTTCTAAGAAAAAGTTTACTACAAAATTAGGAAAAGGGTTACATGGAAAGAAAATCATAACAGCCTAACTATCTCATCTTTCTAGTTCTGCCCCATCTTTCTTTGTTCCCTCACTCTGTGTGTGACCCCTAAGAAGGAAGGAATAGAATCCCCTCCGCTGCAAAGCTCCATTCCTTGCGTATGCGCAAAATAGCATGTATTGTCTCCAATATATGGATTATCCAATAGTTAATCTTAATGTCACCTCATTAAGAATAAAACCTCCACCCTTCTGGTGGGAATAGTCTACCTGTCACCTAATTGGTTTTATGCAAAACTTGTTTATCAACTTACAGAAACTTTATCAGCTTACAGAAAGCTTAAACCTTTCATGACTGAAGGAATGACATTTGCAAAACCTGATTACCACTTGGGGTCAAGGAAGGAATTTTCCTCCAGCCAGATTGGCCCAGGAATCCTGGAGGCCTTTTTTGCCTTCCTATGGGCATAAGGCAGGGGGTCATGGGGTGGGGGGTGGAGTCATGAATTTCCTGCATTGAACTAGATGACCCTTGAGGTCCCTTCCAGTACTATGTTTCTAAAAGGCCCAAATAGTTACAAACAGATGACATCCCAATATTAAGCAATTTTATTCAACAGCAAAAACCTACTCTGCTTAAGGTTGCAATCCAGGGACTGATACAATATGTAACTTTAAACCTTGAAAGACAGCCTATGCGTTCCTCAGTCCTGCTGACTTATTTAGATACGAGATTATCTCTGGTCCATCTAACTCTATACACAGGGGTCTTTTCGTAGAAGAACAGCTGCAGGAGCTCATTAGCATATGGTATGCTAATGAGCTATTAGGCTATTAGCATATGCCACGCCCCCTGACATCATCGGAAGTGATGTCAGAAGGGGAAGCAAAAGGGGGAAGCATCTTCAAAAGCCTCCCCTTCCCTTCCCCAGCTGGTCTGGGTGGGGGAGCTAAGAGAGAAGGGGTTTAAAGTTTAAACTCCTTCTCATGAGAGTTGGGCCACAGAAGGAGGAAAGAGGGAAGGAAAGAGAGAGAGTAGAGAGAAGGAAAGAAGGAAGGAAAGAGGGAAAGAAAGAGAGGGAAGAAGGAGGGAAACAGGGAAAGGAGGAAAAAGAGAAGAGAAGAAGGTGGGAAAGAAAGAAAGAAAGAAAGAAAGAAAGAAAGAAAGAAAGAAAGAAAGAAAGAAAGAAAGAAAGAAAGAAAGAAAGAAAGAAAGAAAGAAAGAAAGAAAGAAAGAAAGAAAGAAAGAAAGAGAGGAGAGAGGAGAGAGGAGAGAGGAGAGAGGAGAGAGGAGAGAGGGAAGAGAAGAGAAGAGAAGAGAAGAGAAGAGAAGAGAAGAGAAGAGAAGAGAAGAGAAGAGAAGAGAAGAGAAGAGAAGAGAAGAGAAGAGAAGAGAAGAGAAGAGAAGAGAAGAGAAGAGAAGAGAAGAGAAGAGAAGAGAAGAGAAGAGAAGAGAAGAATGAGGGAAAGAGGAAAAAGAAAGAAGGAAAGGAGGGAATGAAAGAAATTCAGTGGCAATTCAGCCCCATTATACCCTATGGGCCATTGAAGTCAATGGTGAAAACATAGGGTATATTCTGGGGCTGGAGGGAGGGTTTGAGGGATAGGCTCCAAGATCACAGGATAGCTGATGGAGCCTCTCCCCAAGATACCCACCACGTTTCAAGAACATTGGACCAGAGGGTCCAATTCTATGGGCCCCCAAATAGGTTGCCCCATTTCCTCCATTGTTCTCTATGGTGGGAAAAAAGTTATTTTTTTCCCACCATAGAGAACAATGGAGGGAATAGGGGCAACCTGTTTAGGGGCCCATAGAATTGGACCCCTGGTCCAATGTTCTTGAAACTTGGTGGGTATCTTGGGGAGAGGCTCCATCAGCTATCCTGTGAGTTTCGAGCCTCTCCCTCAAACCCTCCCCTCCAGCCCCAGAATATACCCTATGTTTTCACCATTGACTTCAATGGCCCATAGGATATAATGGAGCTGAAATTGACATTCGGCTGCCTGAAAGACTCTCCGGGACGCCGGCTGGGGGCGGGGCTTGGCTCCTGAGCTCCCGGAGCTGTGCTCCGGTGCGCTCCCCCCGAAAAGACCCCTGTCTATACATTTATTGTGCTGAACAGCAATGGCTTTTCAGATGTCTTTCTCTAGCTCAGGGGTGTCAAACTCATTTGTCATGAGGGCTGCATCTGACATAAATGAAACCTTGTTGGGCTGGGCCATGCGTGTCATAAAATGTAATGCCAGGTAGTGGGGATATAAACTTTATAAAGGACACAAACACAAAGGGGTTTTTTTAACTTAAAATAAGAACATGCTTAAAACACTAGCACTCTTGCAATATTTTGTTTATTTAATAGTGTCCGATAACTGACACCTCTTGTTCTGAATTACTGCATCAAAATGTCTGTGCTGTTGCAATCTTGAGTATGCTGTTCAAGTGTGTATCTGTAAGCTGCAAACCTGCTTTTGATTTATTGACATTCACCACAGAAATCTCAAGCTCAGAGTTCTGAGTCTAGGACCCAGGTTAAAACATGAAATGGCTGAGTGAGTAAGAGAGTCTGGCGAAGCAAGCTAGGATGCAGCAGCAGCAGCAGAACTGGAAGAAGGAGATGGCCAGCTCCACTGTGGGCCTGATGGAAGCCCTCCAGGGGCGTGATCTAGTCCCCAGGCTGCATCTTTGACACCCCTGCTCTAGCACCTTCCACCTATTTATTTTATCTATCACGTTATATTTATTAACCATCTAATCTCCTAATGCCCCCTTTCAACTGGGACGGCCATGAAGCAAAGCAAGCATCAGCACTTCTGAGTGCCAAGAACTCCTCACCTTTCCTCCGTCTTTCAGCTTTTTAAAGCATTCTTTTGAACAAGGTGAATGGCTTCTCTTGTGAGTAGAGATGGGTGCAATTAATGGAGGAACAGTATTTTGCCTGGCAACTGTGGAGGTGCTGCAGGCACTTGGAGGCAGAGTTACTTCCATCGCCGCTACAGAGTCCAGCCCTTCCGAAAGTAAACAAAAGCCGTACTGAGACTCACTTATGGACTTGCAAAAGAAAATCCTCACTTTTTTTTTTTATACATACGTGAACCAATCATTGGAATGGATGCCCCCGATACAGAAAGCAAAGGCTGAGTGATGCTTGATGGTTTCTCTTGACTTGTGAAGATGCTGGTTCTTTGAAGAGCAGCATTCCTGTTAAAGACAAGGATCATGGAATTACAGCCTGCACTATAGGACTTATGAAATGATACTTACCATAAAATGCTTACTAAAACCAGAGCAAAGGTTTATTGTCTACTCTAACAGTGGATATCCAGGGTCCCAAGGCAGGGGTCTTTCAGCTCATTTACTACCTTATCTTTTTAACTGGGACCTTCTGTATGTAATGCTTTGCCATTGAGTCACTTGCATAAGAAACTGCCTGAAAGCCAGCAGTTTCCAACTTGATTCAGGCAAGATTCTTTCCCCAACATCTTCTACTCATCTCAAGTTCAAATCTCTGCTGCCAGGGACTGAATATGAAACTTTGTACATACAAAAGCATGTACTCAGCTCTGTGAATATACAGCCATCCAACACCCTTGTCCCAGGCAGGACTAGTCTACGATACAAACTCAGGACCTCTCACTCCTTAAGCAAGAATCATGTTAGCCACAGACCAGACTCCTTGGGCCTAAGCCCTACTCTTATGCTACCTCAGCATCACTTCAACAATACAGAGGGTCCACATTCCAGTGTGATGCTAGTATAAAAAGTAAACAAACATGTCATAAGCTTCACTCATGCAGCTCTCCAGCCTACCAACGTGGGATGGAGACAGAGCAAGATGGTGACCACACCATTCCTGTAACAAGCACTATGCCCAACACATGTGCAGGGGAGAGGGAGCAGATGGATAAGAACCAGAGTGGACTCCAGACATTATCCAACACAGGAGTAGCTGAGCACCGCAATGGCTTAATAAGCAGTGAGGCTTCCAACATGGCAACCAATATTTCTAATTTGTCAACCTTCAAGGTACAAGACCAGTGATTCCCAACATGGGAAACTCCTCAACCCTGCTCCAAAAGGTTTTACTGTGGCTCTCATGCCCACCTTCCAGTTTCTTTCAAAGTAGAAGTACTGCAGAGTTCAGCCACCCGGTTGAACAGTGGAGTGGCTCTGTATTGCGTTCCAACATCTATGTTCCTGTAACCATCCAAGCAGCCTTCGTCCACAGATGCCCTTTTCAACACAAGCCGACAAGTGTTCTGACCAATATCTGGCATGCTCTGCTGAGGAAAGTTTGGCTTAGCACTCTGTTGCACGTCTGAACTTTTAAAGTTTTCAATGAAACAGGTAAGACAGAAGTTTGATTATACCTTTTTCCTCCTTTGCAAGACATCTGTAGGCAAGTAATAATGAAGCTGTTTCTTCCTCACATGATTAGCTTCAATTTTCATACCTTCTTTCAACATGCTGATGTTATTTGCCTGCCTGTAAACTAAATGTCAAAAGAATTGAGAGCATGTCTGCAACTCAAGTGAAAGACACACTGCAATAAAAAGCTTGAGTCCAGTGGTGCCTTTAAGACCAACAAAGCTTTATTCATGGTACAAGCTTTCGTGGGCAATACATCCATCTCTTCTGCTGCAGCTGGAGCTAGACACAGCTCTGCAGTTCTGTCCTATGCTAAAGCTCAATACTATATTTCAACACCTGTGCATTAGCACCAAAGCTTTAGTTCTCAAACAGTTCCAATGGCCCTTGGCATAATGCACACTTAGTTCAGTTCATAGCCTACCTTTCTCACTGGTGCCATTTCTATATGGTTTACTCATTCCACATTCATTGCTGTTGGGAAGTGAGGTTTTTTCCAGCTTCCCCACAGCATCATGGGGCAATCCGTGCATCCCCCAGATTCCTGCAGCTCTGCTCAGAAGTTTTTGGAAAGAGCACAGTAAAGCCTGGATGGCTGCTGGGTGGGTGGGTGGGAAAAATCAGGTTTCTCTATCCACATGGCAGTAATTTCCCCCTAACCATGTAGTCACCATTTCTGCACCCACCAACAGGGGGCCTTTAAAAAAAAAGCACTAGAATATTGTTATGCTATTGTAACAATATGTAGAACGGGTTCTCTGAATTCTCAGTTTTCATTTTAAATGTCAGTTTCTACCCCCTTCCCTTGCAGAGGTAAGGAGGAAAGGAACATCTTTGCAACAGAATAGGCCAGGACTTTTAAAAATGAAAGCTGGCAATTCAAAGGACCCACAACACCCATCATTACAATGGCATAGCAATATATTCTACTGATGGTTTTCTAAGAAAAAAAACTGCAAAGGCCCCAGTGACCTAGGAAGGGGAGCACTGCTGGAGCAAGGAAGCCCTGTTGCTGTTGCACTTTATCTGCAGCCACGCCGGCAAAGGGGAAACCACACAAGCCCATCCCAATGTGGAAACCACCTGAGACTCAAGGCAAATTACATTGTAGAACAATACAATCAAATAGCACAAGACACCTAATGCAAGAGGAGTCAGATTACAAAATTATAAATCACGCAAGAAAGTATCAGACATGTCAAGCAATGCAGAAAATGGGATTACAACAATAGAACACAATGCAGTAAGAGCAAGGGATTGCATATGATACTTCTTCTCTACCCTATGTTGTAAACCTCACAGCATAGGGTGAGCACTGGAAGAAGACTGCTATTATACGAGGGATAGACTACTCCCCTTTCCACTGGAATCTGGACCTTAAAGCCTGGTTTAAAGTACACACAGATAAGGATGGAGACTGCACAGCCGTATGCCTCAGTCTTGGCCCACCAAGTTAGCATAGGCTCTAGTTTATACGTAGGCCCTGTTTAAGCAGTTTCTCTTCAGTGGAGACTCTTATGCTGTTCAGAACAGGATTTAGAAAAAAGATTTACCTGTATCTGTGAAAGACTGGATATCATAGGTTAAGTCAATATTCACACCCTCTGCATTCTCCGCTTTCTTAAAAATTATTCCAAGGAACCACATGGATACATAGCTGCTCCTGAAATGACAGCATGACCCAGGACAGCATGTAAACTGGTAGTGACTGGTTTAGACAATGCCAGTATTTACAGTTATAAGGGTTAAGTTTAATACGAGTTAGCTTTAGTACTGCTTATGTACAATTATAATCTCTTTGACAGATCTCTGGAGGTTCTTACATTATGTGGGAACTATACTTTACGAAGGCAATATGGGGTTGCAATCCCATGTTCCTGCTCACCTAACACAACTGGGGACTACTTGTACTGGAGAATCAGATGGGGATGCTTAACCTCCTCTCCCCCAAACACACAAATGCCTCCCTGTAAAACACTACTTCCCTTTACGATCGTTCCCTTTCCTGGGCTCTGACACTGGAAGACGCCTGGCAACAATGGGGCGACACAGCAGGGGACATTTTCGGGACAATTAGCAGATTCAAGAAAGATTAAGCATCCTACCCTCAACTATTCCTCCTCTTCAATGGACTTACAACAGCAAACACACATTTCCCAATATGAAATTCTGCCCCATTAATTGACGCACGCCTCATGGTGAAAGAAACACACAAAACTTTTAACTCACTCTTTGTATTGTTCTCTGGTCCCAGGGAAGGACTGTGGGTTTACATGTGCAATTGTTATAAATTCATTCCGCTCCAAGTTCCCAACAAGCACACGGATTTTAGATTCCACTAGGCCAACCCTATGAAATAAAATAAGGTTCAATATTTTGCTGAAAGGTGGCTGGATACTTTTAACAACCAGTTGAAATGTGACACCATGTGGCCCAAGTGAGTAGTAACACGATAAATGTAACAGACATTGTAAGTAAGATTTACATTGAGTACATCTGCTTTGCTAGTTGGTCCACAGTTCTCGATTTTTTTATCCCAGTTTCATAAGCCCAGAATCTAACAATTCATCTCAACTAACTGAAATGTTTTAATAATTTAAGTATGTAGAGCAGGGATGGCCAAACTTGCTTAACATACAGCCACAAGACATGAACAAATATTACACGTTTTTACTGGGAAATACGCAAATTTGCTTTTTATTAACATTAAATGAGGCTGCCAAAAATAATAACAAAAGTGGTAAAAGCAGGTACTGATATTGATATTTATTTGTCCAATGATATTTGATGGCTAATGATATTTAGCTTTCCCAGCCGCCCTGCCAGGAGCTGCACAATATGTGTGAAAGAGCCGCAGGCGGCTCCCAACCCACAGTCTGGCCACTCCTGATGTAATCTTAAGAATTCTTGCAGAAGTCTAAAGAATTGTTCTGGTTACATGCATCACCTCAATATCAGGTATCAACTGTTCTCAACATTTGGCTGATTAAAGTAAGAGGCAGGCATTTTCAATTCAGGTTGCTACAGAATTTGAAGACAAAAAAGTATGAGGGCAATGTTTTTAAAAGTCACCAATACCAAACTTTTTTTTTTTGGGGGGGGGGGCAGAAAAACACGGCTTCTTGCCATCCCTCAACTAGTGACAGAACAGAACTTCCCGTGAAGAATCCTTTCACAGTGGATTGATGGAATCCAGGACAGGTTACTCCTCCACTTGTCTAATTAATATACTCTTGCCTGTGGTTCAAGTCTTTCATCAGCAGGGAGTAGTAACATCCAAGTTTTCAGACACAATCTCTCCAACAGGGTAAGAGTTTACAAATGACTGGTGGGGCAAAACTGCATTTGGGTAGAAATAATCATAAAACTGAGCCATTCTAGGGACAGCTGGTAGCACATACATTTTTGATTTGTTTCCACAGGGCTGCATCACTAAAGAATTTCTTACCCTGAGAGACCTCTTAGAAGGAGCTGACAGCCTTCAGCCTTCAACCAGAAGTGCCTGCAGGCCACGAATCCATCTGCCATTGCCCTGGAAAACCACTGGAAAGCTTCTAGGATAAGAGACATTTTCTGCACAAACAGGTCTCCTCACTCCTGCATTTGTACTCCTCTACTGCTTTCTTTCATTTCCGCAGAGGTACGTGCAGTCAGAGGAGCAAAACACAGTTTGCTCCCTCCTGTGGCACAGCAAGGGAATTCCTGGAAACAGGGAAGTCTGATACTGCGCTGCAAGAGAGGACAAACTGTGTTTCTGCACCTTGGACTGCAAATACCTCTGCAGAAATGAGTGAAAGAGGCAGAGGAATACAAATGCAGGAGTGGGGAGACTTTTTTGTGTGGAAAACATCTCAGTCTGATAGGTAATGGCTCTGTGAGGTTGGGGGGGGGGAGCACACTCAAACCGTGGAATGGAATCCTGGCCACTAGGAAACTGAGACCCTAACAGATAAGGCTGTAGCTTCATAAGACTTAAATAGGAACAATACAGAATATCTGTTCTTGAGAAAACAGTCCCCATTCTTTGGCAGCGTGACTACAGTGACCAGTTCAATCACAAGTGCATCCAACTAGTGGCACCTGAAGGAATCAGCAGGCTTCTTTCTTAGCAGTTCCCGAGATAATTTTTCTGGCACAGGCCGGGCCAGCTCACCTTTGACAATCTCAGGCAACTGAGAGCATATGGCTCTGCCTCCTGCCTCAAATGTTCCCAAATGGCCGCCTCCGTTTGTGGCTCAAGGGGAGGGAAGTTAGCCATCCTTCCTGTTCACACCGCTGGCAAACCACTACCCATATGTTGGACAGCTGGCCTGAAGGATCTTTTGAGAAATCAGTTGCCAAGTTGCCAGCATTCTGCGTACTGGACCCCTCCACCCAGGCCACTCAACTTAACCAGGATGACGGGACTTTATAAGCCATTACAGAGGGGTCTTCCTCTACAAACTGTAGGTCCTAAATTCCTTTCCTGAAGAAAATCTTTTTAGAGAGTTCAAAGACCAAGGGTGGGTGGGAGAAATAAGGTAAGAGGTTCTGAAAGGGAGAGAAGAGGGCCTGATCTCAGAGTAGGCAGGACTGGAACGGAGGTATTAATCCCATCATTAACTGCTTAAAGACTTGCCCGATTTAAATAGTTTCAGAGGGTAGCCATGTTGGTCTGCAGTAGAACAGCTAGATTCGAGTCCAGTAGTACCTCAGAGAGCAACAAAATTTTCGAAGTATGGGCTTTTGAGAGTCAGAGCTTATACCCTGAAAATCTGGGTGGTGGTGGTGATTTTTTTAGCATTTTGTGTGTGTGCGTGCACCCATACCCAAAAGTCATGGCAACCTCTGTTGACTCCTACTGGGACATGGAGGCAGGGCTGGCTCGCCCACTAGGGCGGCTCCCAAAAGGCGCCCCCCGAAAAGCCCCCCCGTCTTCCAGGCTTGCTTGGGCACCCCGCAGAGCACCCAAGCAAGCCGGCGCTGGGAGGGAAGGGGTGGCAGTTTAAACCTCCGCCCCTTCCCTGGCTTTCCTGGGGGCCCCACAGCTGCGGAGCCCCCAGGAAAGCTGGCGCTGGGAGGGAGGGGGAGGCGGCTAGACCCCTGCCCCCTTCCCTGGCTTTCCTGGGGCCCCCGCAGCTACGGAGCGCCCAGGAAAGCCAGCACTCTGCTGCCGCCCCCAGTCTCCAGGCCCCACCGGGAGGTTGGCATCCCTGGTGGGGGTGCCCCAGGCTGTCCTGCCTAGGGCGCCCAGACACCTGGAACTGGCCCTGCATGGAGGATGTTCAGAGAAGTGGCTTCTTAGCCTGACTCTGCCTCCCAGCCCTGGTATTCTTTCTAGGTCTCCCATCCAAATACTTGCCAGGGTTGGCCCTGCTTACCTTTTGAGATCTGGCTTGCCTGCTACCCCAAAAATCTCCCCCCCAAATATAATTTTATTAATTTTTTGAAACAAACAAAACACCAAAATATAGAACATCAGAACAAATGGTTAGGTACAGAATAACAACATAACAGAGTAACAAGCATGTAAGTATAGAGCATTACTGAAATTTCACGCTTCTCCATTTAAAAATATAATAAACTTTGATAATACTTGTTGGTAGGGGTAATGCCCCCCTCAGACAGGTAGTTGACACCCAGAAACCAAACTGCTTGTAAGTTTTTTGATATTTACCTGTATTATAACTACTTCCCAGTGGAGGGATTTGGCCATAAACAAAGTGCTCCCACAACTTGTTCTGCACCCCAAAAATCTTGTTGGTCTCTAAGGCAGACTAGAACCTAGCACTGACTTAAATCGTTCTGTCTACGAAGCCTGTAGGAAGTGCAGCCTATCCTATATTGTCTCCTCCATTATCAGAGAAAGGGGACAGCAATATTTCTGTGGACACCAGGCAGTATACTCACTCAGACAGGGACAGTACTGAACCTTCTCTAATTTCTTCCATCATGTATGTCTAAGTCTTTCCAACAATATAAGAGATTTCTCTTTAGGGCAGAAAGCTTGAGAGCACAGAACAACTCATTTTAGGGAAGACTACTTGGAGAGAATTGCAGGCAGAAGACTGGTACACTGCCCTCCCCTCACACACACCCTGGAAACCACCTATCAGTATGGCGACAGACACTACTCCCTATACACCCTGTCATCTTCAACGCTGAGGAGAGGAGACAAATAATACATCTTATCAGCTCAATGAAAGTGTCAACCCAGTGTGCTGCAGCGGTAAAAAAGGCAAACTCGGTGTTATGGATTATTAGGAAAGGGACTGAGAATAAAATGGCCAATACTGTATTGCCCCTGTATAGAACTACGGTGTGGCCTCATTTGGAATATTGTGTACAGTGCTGGTCACCATATCTCCAAAAGGACATTGCAGAACTGGGAAAAGTACAGAGGAGGGCAACCAAGATGATTAGGGGCTCGGAGCACCTTCCCTATGAGGAAAGGCTGAAGAGTCAGTTTAGAAAAGAGACAACTAAGGGGGGGGAAATGTGATCAAGGTTTATAGAATTATGCATGGAGAGGAGAGAGTTGACAAACAAAATTTTTCCCCCTCTCCCAAAATACTAGAACTCAAGGGCATCCAATGAAGCTGATGGGCAATAGGTTCAGGATGGACAAAAAGAAATACTACTTTACACAGAGAGTGATTAAAATGTGGAATTGGCTGTCAGAGGATATAGTAATGACCACAGGAATAAACAGCTTTATAAAGGGATTAGATAGATTCATGGAGGATAAGTCTATCAATGGCTACTAGGCATGGTGACTAAGGGGAACCCTCCACATTCAGAGGCTCTAATCCTCTGAATCCCAGAGCCAGGAGACAACATCAGGGGAAGGCCTCGGCCTCTATGCACTGTTGTTGGCTGTTCAGAGGAACTAGTTGGCTAATGTGTGAGACAGGATGCTGGACTAAATGGACCACTGGTCCAGCAGGGCTCTTCTTATGTTCTTATTTCATAGAAATAGATTAAGTCTCAAGACTTCCAGCTGCCTATCCTCGTATGAAATGCTTTCAGCACATTTGCCCAGGATGCTACCAACTGCTGCGATTTTAGCATTGCTGCACACTGTGATGGCATTTATCCATACTGAGAAACTTTTATCCCTGCACATCAATGGGATTACAATCAACTCCAAAGCCCATGTGCCTGGGCTATTTAGGAGAGTTTGATGTTTATCAGGTAAGTCACAGAAGAACTACAGCTTCAGCCTGGGACTTGATGGCCCAGTTGCAGGAAGACTGCAATTTTTTTAGTTTTTTATGCATTTAGCGCACAGGGTATGCAAGAAATGAATAGTGTAAAACATTCACATGATAATAGTAAGTAGTGTAACTGGGATTATTGATCTCCCACTGAGCAGGCACTGTATCACGGCTCCAGTTGTTCCTCCCAGAACAGAATTCTGTGATTCTACATGAGTGCCTGATCCAAATCCCCTCCCCTCCCCTAGGATACTATAAAATTCAAGCAGGCCAATCTCCTCACTTTTGTCTCCCCCTGCCCCCTCCACCCCCTTTAATTGACTCAAAATTCTAAGAGTAATAAACATGCTTTTTTATCAGGCTGCTTCAGCAGAGGATTGCTGGTCTTGTTTTTTTAAATGTAAAAGCCAATACCTCCCTGGCACACCTAGGGAATCTCTCCAGTGTGCAGAAACATTTTCTCTGGGTGGTCTCTGCTTCCTGTTTCCTGCTTCTCAACAGGCACTACCATGAAGTGTGTAAGTAAAAGTAACAAGCTGTGGGTCCTATGAAGAATCAAAGGAAGAGGGAATGATTTGGAAATCCCATCCTTTTCTGAGATCTCATTTGCATGCATTTATTTTTATCCTGCTTTTCCCTCCCAGTCCGGACGCAAAGCAACTTTTAGAACATTGTTCTTCCCTCCTTCGTTTTCCAATGACAGCTCTGTGTGGAAGACAAGGCAGAGAAGTTTTGATGGGCCCAAGGTCACCCAGCAAGCTTCCAGGGCAGAAGTAGGGATTCGAACCCAGGTCACCCAGGGTCCTAGTCTGCTGGTGGCTCTCCCCTGCCTCCATGCATTCTATGAGCTCTCAGGAGATTATGGAGGCCAAATTTCTCCCCATCACCACCTTTTTCATTTAACTGCACAACTGCTTTCAACATTCAATATTCCCCAGGTATCCTCTGATGATGGGAAAGGATTTAGAAGGTTATAACTCAAACCTAGACAGCATAATAAAAAGTAGAGACATCACCCTGCCAACAAAAGTCAGTATAGTCAAAGCAATGGTATTCCCAGTAGTAAAGAATGGCTGCGAGAGTTGGACTATAAGGAAGGCTAAGTGCCGAAGAATAGATTCTTTTGAATTATGGTGCTGGAGAAGACTCTTGAGAGTCCTTTGGACTGCAAGGAGATCAAATCAGTCAATCCTAAAAGAAATCAACCCTAACTGTTCCCTGCAAGGCCAGATGCTGAAGCTCAAATACTTTGGCCAGCATATGAGAAGGGAGCACTCACTGGAGAAGACCCTGATGCTGGGAAAGACTGAAGGTCAAAGAAGAAGTGGACGGCAAAGGATAAGATGGTTAGACAGTGTTATCAATGCAACAAACATAAAATTAAGCAAACTCTGGAGCACAACGGAAGACAGGAGGGCCTGTCATGATGTAGTCCATGGGGTCGCGAAGAGCTGGACTCGACCATGCAACTGAACAACAACTCCTCTGTTTAGGATTGCAACAAAGGTAACATTTTCTGCATTATCCATGAAATCACCAGATTAGGTTCAGAGTCATGTTCCCTCTAAGCTGAGTTAGTGTGAGCTAGCTCACAGTTTTTAGCCTCTGGCTCACAAATTTTTGTCTTAGCTAAGAATGGCTCCAGAGCAAACTAATTTACGCAGTAGCCAATCACCTGCTCACAACTTTAATGCCAGTAGCACAGAAAGTAGAATTTTTGCTCACAGGACTCCACAACTTAGAGGGAGCATTGGTTCAGACTCCTCTTTTCTGTGGGTGGCCTATTTTGCTGCTTTTGTGATTGTTAAGGGGGCCCAGTCACTTTATTACTAGATATATAGTGATGATTGGTAGAGACTCACCATTCCAAATGTTGCTCTTCAGTTGAAGAACTGGCCATCAATACAATGTAATGCCTGGAAGGAATGTAGATTGCCAATATCCAATCAGTTTTGACAGCGGAAAGTACTATATCTTTACAAAAGCTAGCCAAACTTCTCTTTTTGTCTTAAGCCCTTTCTTCACACACGTCTTCCATGCAGCCTAGTCACGCTGCCAACTACTTTGAAAATGCTTTATGGATCTGCCTCTCTTGTTTCTGGCCCTGTTCAATGGATTACAGAAGTCATGGTGCAGATGCTGCATTACTTCTGGAGTTATACTTGGGGTAATTAACCTTGAAAGCTTTGGAATACTAGCAACATTTGCCGGACACCTGGAAACAATACATTTTAGAACCTTAGAAGCTAATTTGTCATAAGAGATCATGCATTAATTCTTCGATCACCAGAGACATTCTGGGAAATGGTAAACGGTAGATTCTCTTGTTTAGAGAAGAGAAACAATGACGTTTTCCTTCCTGCTTTTTGCCACAGAGCAAGCCATCAACCCATCACAAACCTACAGCTTTAACTCTGTTAGCAAAACAGGATAATTCCAGATCTGATTTTTTCATGTGACAGGGTAATTTTCATACAGAACAAGTTTGTGTCAGAATCCTTACTAGAGGGAACAAGGTGGAGGAGGGGGACAATGACGATTAGATAGTTTTCCTGCAGTCAACACAAAGATTTTGGAAACCAAGGTAGTCTAACATACTTGTATTTCTGGAAAAAGTTTGGTGGTTCAAGCAGCTTTGACCACTCCTGTTTTCCTTGGAGAATCTCATCTGTAACCATAAGACCTGTTGAAATATAAAGCCACCATGTAAGTTCTTTGCTTTAATCTTCCACAAAAGGTCCGAATAGAGTATTCTCTTATTCCTCGGACAATGATAAAAATAATTGGCTCAAATCAAAGGATAGAAAATTAATATTTATTATTTATTTATATTTATTAATTCAATTTATACCCCACCCTCCCAAGCAGGCTCAGGGTGGCTTATAACAATTATCAGGGCGGCTTATAACAAAACAATTACTTTGTGCAACTCTGAACACGAGGATGAGAACCAAAAGTAACTAGGTGCTTCAGACACCCGAGAATTATTTGATTTATATACGGCTTTAATGTAGAACACAGTCACACATCATTTAGCCTCTATAGAAGAGATTGGATTTATACACCGCCCTTCACTTGGAGTCTCAGAGCGGCTTACAAACTCCTTTCCCTTCCTCTCCCCACAACAGACACCCTGTGAGGTAGGTGGGGCTGAGAGAGCTCTTGACAGAAACTGCTCTTTTTCAAGAACAGCTATGCCATAACTTTTGACTGACCCAAGGTCACATCAGCAGGTGCAAGTGGAGGAGTGGGAATCAAACCCGGTTCTCCCAGATTAGAGTCCACACACTTAACCACTACACCAAACTGGCAGTCCCATCCAGTGTTTCCTCCACCTCTTTCCACTCACCCAGTTGGCCACTGTCTCTCCCCATTCCTGGTTATGTCTAGTACAGAGATCATGTTAATGCAGTGTGTTAGAGGCATACCTTACTAGAGGTGTGGACTTTTCTGTTGCAGGGAGCTCTATTTCTCCCTGCTCATTTTTTTACCTCCTCCAGATTGTTTTTTCTTCCTAATGCATACTTTCTTCCTTGGTCTATACTTTCAACAGGCTTTTTAATAACTTCTCTCCAGGATGTATAGCAGAGAGAATGCTCTCACCATAGATGGAGCCAGTTCACTGAGACTCCATTCCTGTGCCTGTATATGGCAGCAGTTTCCTCACCCCCTAGTTCACTGGGTGAACAGAAGGAAGCCAGAATCACTTTCTACCTGGATGAGCAGCATAGAGGTATCCTTCAGGGGCCTCCACTATCTCATCTGTCAGCAGTCTGTGGACATGCCACAGGCATCACCATGTTGGTGTTGGCCCTCAGGTGAGGACCAAAGGTGTTGAACACCAAGGACAAAATTCATGGACAAATTCAGGTTAACCAAAGGAACCCATGCTTACATATTGCATAGCTGCAAATCCTGGAGGTAATAGTTTCTAACTTAATACGAAGTGATTCAAAATAAAGAGCAAAAAAGTGGAACATGGAAAAATAAACAAGGACTAAATACTACAAGCTGTTCTATTTAGGAAGGCCTGTATGCTTCTTTCAATGAGACATTTTTCACGTTATCACTAGTAGTTGTACATACATATTTCTCTTAGGGGTAGTGTAACTGATTGAACAATCAATTGATTAAATAAATCATTCAGCAAATAACTTTTCAAAGAATATCTAGATAACACAAGCTTAACTTATTTTAGAGAGAAACCATGCCCAATAGATTTATTCTAAAAGCTATTCTCTTTAGTTTATTCTTAATGTTGAAAAACCTAAAAAAAGGAGCCAGGAAATACTTGAAAAATAACTCCTTAGTTGAGGCTCCTTTTTCTTGAGATGATGTAAGAGATCTCCTAATAATAGAATTTAAGACTTTTGAAGAGAAAATAATAAATTTGAGGAATCAAAAGTAGTGTTCCCTCTACTCTGAGTTAGTGTGAGCTAGCTCGCAGTTCTTTAGCCTCTGGCTCACACATTTTTTGTCTTAGCTCAGGAAGGATTGTTCCAGAGCAAACTAATTTATGTAGTAGCCAAATTGCTTGCTCACAACTTTAATGCCAGCAGCTCACAAAGTAGAATTTTTGTCCACAGCTTAGAGGGAGCATTAAAGTAGTTTTAGAAGAAAAGATAAGACTCCCGGACAAAAGGGTAGAAAGTAATGAAAAAAGAACAGAAGAAATACTAAAAAGTGCATGCAAGTTTAGACTCCAACCAATAACTGTTAGTCAACTGAAGTCAAAACTTGGCTTGGGATCTGCTCTGAGACTGCACAAGACTGGATGTGGTATAAAAATGGAAAGTAAAGGTTTTATACACAGCTAGAATAAAATAGAAAACTAATCTTTAAGACATGAGCATTAAGAAGTCTTGTTTCTGAGTCTTGCCAGGATACATTCATGGTTTCTGACCCGCCATCTATAAGCAGACAGCATATTTAAGGAGAGGATTCTGGGGCAGACTGACAGGAGTTACCTTGTTTGAATTCTTCTACCATGACCGCTCGGGTTGAAGTTGACACATTATATGTTGAGTTCTGCTGTGGATAGGCTGGAGTGATGATGGGCATGAGATGATTCCTGTCAGATGGATTTACCTGTGGCATTTAAACAGATGCACTTAAGGCAGGGACAATAATGCAGTTAACTTTTAAGTACATGAACTGGATGTATCCTCCATGTTCTAACCCCATCTCAGCTATGTATTTGCTGACTGACCTTTGGCCACACACACAAACACTCATCCACGTTTGTAACAGGGGGATAGCACAGACCTCCTTTACAAGGCTGGCAGAAGAATTACTGAGAGCATACATGCAACAACTTCAGAAATGTACCTGAGATACCTTGAAGGCTGACATACTATGGCATAAAGCTTTAGTTCACAGCATCTGATATGGGCCTGAGACCACAAAAACTTATGCCACCACAAAAATATCAACTTTCAAGGAACCACTAGACCAGTGAGCCTCAATGCAGTGTCCACGGGGTTCACAATGCCCACCAATGTCTTTCCTGGCATGCACAAGCTTCACCCCCCCTGCCCCATGTTTTTCCCTAAAGCAAAGAAACAATCCTGGCTTTCCTCTAGCTTATTGAAACAGCAGGTACTTCAGGAGACCCTGGAGGCATCACCTTTGGATTTACATGGAATATGCATTTAGAAATACCTGGCTCATCTCAGGAGATGCCTGGCTTGCTTTCAAGACTGCCCCCCATGGCGACCATTGTGTGATTGTGCCCCTTACCTCTTAAAACTCTGTAAGTGTACACATTAATAAATATTAAGCTCATGGCACATGAAGATACACCCTGTCACCCCAACCCAATCCCTGTTTCCCAGCAGACAGTCCACCCAGCATCTGAGGCAGAGAAAGGTTATGCAGCTGGTATATATCATCATACAGACCTCAACTGTGCTTATTAATTGTAAGGAGAAGACAACTTTGTTAAAAGGAACAGAAGAAGATCTCCCTTAGTCTCAGAGAACGCACTAACCTCATGCAGCCCTACCGTCATGGCTTCTGAGGAAGGCTGGATTGTTACAAAATCCTACATGGTGTACATACCCTGGGGTCCCAGATTGGCAAGTTGAGGTTACTCTCTTCAGGGTGTTTCAGCAAGACAGGATTTGGCCATTCCCTGCAACAGGAACCCCAGCAACAAAAGTTCAGGTATGTGTACACACACACACACACACACACACACACACACAGGAATACTAATATTCCACACTCCATTTTTAATTCAAAATTGGGTTTCAAAGTCACACTGTAAGGACTGAATGCAATTGCATGACATCAGGACACCTAATATTCCCAAGTAACAAAGTTCCATGTTCTATTAAGTGGTGGACTCCCACAATTTTGGGGAAGTGACCTCTGTCACAGCACCAAGGAAAGGAGCCTAGAGAACACACTCATTTCCTGATAAGAAAAGGGAAACCAACTGGAATTTTAATCTCAGGGAGACATCTTTTGCAGCATTGCATGCAGAACACTATTTTAGGGCTGGTATATCAAATTAAAGAAGATCTGGTCAGATACTGATCAGGTTCTGCCTTCACTACACAAGGATAATTTAATCAACAGTTTTGAAACTACGCTAGTACAACAAGTTTGTTAACTTATTGTGAAATACTAATTTTTAAAACAGAATGAACCAGTTTAAGGTTCCTATAAATGTTAATATTTACTGATAATTCCTCAATTTTGTTTTGTTTTTTTAAATTCTGGGACACCAGGGTAGGAGTACAGTTTCAAAACCCAGTTCTTCATGCTTTGGAAATGCCTGCAGTGATGGCAGGTGGCCAGTACAAGACACATGGCTACACTGCCAGGTTTGCCCCTATCTGCTTGCAGTGCTGAGGGGCCAGGTGCCCTCACTGAGGTCATGCTAACAAAAAATGCCATAATTAATTTTTTTTAAAAGATAAGCTACCACCTACACAGTAGCACCATTGGCTTTGTAGAATATTTGAAAATGATCAAATAGGCAGTCAACTGGCCAACATACAACTTACAAATGTTTATAACATTTACGTAAAAGCCAAACCCCTGACCCGGACAGCACAGGCTGGCCTGATCTCATTAGATCTCAGAAGCTAAGCAGGGTTGGCCCTGCTTAGTATTTGGATGGGAGACAACCGAGTCCAGAATGGCTATGCAGAGGCAGGCAATGGCAAACCACCTCTATTCATCTCTTGCCTTAAACCCTAAGGGTTTAAGTCAGCTGTGACTTGACAGCACTTTCTACCGCCAAAGGAACCAAAAGGTTAACCAGGAACCATATATGGTTAACCACCTACAAGCTAAAATTCCAAACACTGACAGGAATATCTGATCGAAACAGGCCCTCAAGGCAACGCATCTGGATTATAATAATGAGGCACGAGTACATCAACCAGCTCCCCAGGATGGATTTCAAGGGCATCACTTTGCAAAGTGTGCAATTTCACGGTTACTTTGCTAGTCATAACTTAGTAGTAATGCTTTGTTAGCCACAGACCTAAGCACAGTTCTACCCGCATTATAATCTCATTTATGTATGATCTATGAATCACACAGGCCCATCAGATACTTACCACTTGGAAAAAATTAGGAAGAATTTGTGAACTAGTGTGGATGCTAAAGCATTTGGATACAGCTGGCATACCCTTGCCACCAACATAGCCCAAGAAACACCACCAAGAAATCCCAGCATGTTGGAATAAATTCCACGTCCTAGAACAGACAAGGCATTAATGTTTGCCCCTTTGTATTTCAAGTCCCTTCCACCTTACCCACCCCTCCAGAGCAAGACAATTTGAGATAATATACTTCAGCATTGTTTCATTGTTAAACAGTGCAACTCAGATTTATACTTTTGAGGATCCCCCCCAATCAGTTTGAAATGGAACCTGAAGCTCACAGCATGGCAAAAAAGGGCCTAACTACCATTTATCTTTAGAACTATTGAAGAAATCCACATCCAGGCTTGAATAGAATCTCAAGTTTTGCTTTGGAAATTGCTCCCCCATGTGGCAGCTATTTCACATTCATCTGCAAGACAGTAAGTTTCCTCTTGCGCATCCTGCAAAGGCCTGAAGACATGCATCTCTATAATACTTAAGCATTTGAATGCAATTCCAAGGCAAACATCCACAAAGGCTCCACAATGCCAACATGAACCAAACATCCCTCAAAAGAAGCAAGATGTACACTCAACAAACCAAATTGGCAGGAATTTTTTCTATGAGAGATTTTCAGAAACTTCTGGCTCTTTGCATGTGTGGAACTTCCTTCAGGAATAGCTTGCAAAATGTCACCTGGATGTTGCTGTGCCGTGAATCAAATCACTTAACATATCTGCTTATCATAAAATATATACAGGAATCTATATGAAGACTTGGAGATCCCAGATATAAGAAAATAATTTAACGTACTGCTGGCGGCCAAAGCTTTACTTGTCTGACTTACCATTGATTACACACTGGCACAAAAAATTATGGGACTTTTTTTGTTATGGAGAAGATTCTGGACCAGTTTAAATCTATGGACAACCCCCTCTATCAGTCCACATTTCTTGAACAATGGCTACCTTTTTTGGAATATATGTCCAGCAGATCCGAACCAGAAAGAACTATCCCATCTAATTACTGTTTTTTGAAATTGTTTTAATTAAATTACTGTCATGTTATATGAAAAGTAGCAACTATACAGTATATGGATATCGAAAAGCAAAATGTTCTAACCATTAAGCTAGTTACATCAACCCATCTTACAATTTGCCTACTTCAAATGTTTAGATTTGTTATAGTGTTACACATATCTATAATGTTACTATAGAATTGCACAGTTGAATATGTGTTAAAGTTGTTTTAAAAAGTTTTTAAAAATTAAAATGTATACCAAAAGGGACAGGCAAATCTCCCTGCGGAGAGCATTTTAGGGTTTTGGCACAACTATTGAGAAATCCCATGAGACTAGAGGTATAAAATTTAAGAGCCATATGAAAAAGAAGCCTCCCACCCAACCAGCAATCAGGCAGTGTGCTAGTCACTAGAACCAAGTTTCTGAGGTGTCAGTGGCTACAGGGCATTTGGATTTTTAGATCCCTATTATTAGAAAGGACTGGGTTCTTATGGATTTGGAGCAAAAAGGGAAAGGAATTATTGTGTGCTAAATGTGGGTGCCCCGTTGCTTTGCCTCTAGACCCCCAATTCAGGAAGACCATATATACTTTTGCAGAAGTTTCTCTGCAATCATTACACACGCAGGCCTTTTAAAGAACAATCCTCATAATTTGCAGCATCATCACTATTCTGCAGATTCTGAAGCAGCACGCCTATGTTACAAGCTCACTCGGTTTAGCCTAAAGAGTAATTTCAAGGACTATTAAACTCAGAGGCTGGGACCACAAGATTTGATGTATTAAGTACTTACGTTTTGCCCACAGTTTAATTGCTCTTAGCGTCAGCCTGAAGTTCTCCTTGTTTGGTACTAAATGAAGTATTTCATCTGTAACTCTGCAACCTGCCAGCAAACATAAAAACCTTCGTGTTAAAGCAAAAAGTTAAGGCATCAGTTCTGCTACACTATGCAATGCAACAAGCTTGTAGCACATGAAAAGAAACACATTACAGAATAAGGGTTAATTTTGCATGCATACATCATCCTATAAGAATGATCTTAAGGGAAAGCACTAGTTACTTATCCCTTACCACGGATAAAATCCAGAGAACGACATAACTAGTTCCACACTCCCAAGGTGGTTACAGACTTATGTTTCTACATGGCAAACTCCTGCAGTTTTTGAAGCAATTTAATATGACATGTGGATCTGCTATTCAAAATTCCCATCAACACTTAGCATTTGCATATTGCTTTCCAGTCTTCAAACCACTTCACACATATTGCCCTGTTTTAATCTTCACAACAAGGCTGTGGGGTAGAGCAGTATTAACACCATATCGCAGATGGGAAAATGAGGCTGAATATGGCTTCCCTAAGACCACCTAATGAGAAAAGGGCAAAGATAATATTCAATGAAAACATTTCCTCATTTGCAGCTCAGTCTTACAATGCAATCCTAAAATGATGGACTTGGAATGAAAGGGCACCAACATTACTTAGGACTGCACTGTTAGTTGCCATGGATTTCATTTAAGGTCTCTGGGTCCCAGCTGGTGGGTTTACTCTTCAGACAGCACAGCAAAGACAGACAATTTAGTAGCATCACACAAGACTGATAAAACTTCTCTTTGCTTTTATCAGTACACAGAAAACAGGCCTACTATGATTAACGGCCAGTTTTCCATATTCCTGCAATTCTGAGACCTTGGCTTGGATCTTACAACACTGTTCTCCTCACGCCTCTCTCTGGCAGCTGTAGAAACTTTCATCCACAGTGGCACTTGCTTCCTATGCCACTAGCACTTCACTGTCTTTTCGAAGAGTCCTTATACATGCGAATCTGGTGCATGTAAAAGTGCTAGCCACCAGAGGAAGGGAGCAATGGGCAGAGAGAAGCATGAGGACGACGCCAAAGGATCCAAGCCACAGTTCAGCCTTATGGTGTGAACTTAATGGTGATTAGATATAGAGACATAGATTCTTTTTCTCTACAAAAATCAGAGAATGAGCACACAAAAAAACCCATATGATTGTTTTAAAGAGGAAAACATCACATGTTTTAAAGAGGGAAACATCACAGTGACCATAATAGCTAGAGGATACTTGTAGATCAGGATGGTGCCTGACTCTATCACAAAGGCTGTTAAATCTAACTAGATGCCTTACCAGACCTTCATGGGACTCCAGTGTAACTCTTGGAGCATTGTACAACAGCACTCCAACTACAGGCGCTTCAGGGAAAGAGAACAATGGTTGTTCCTATGTGCATCTCCTTCCACACAAAGTTAGCAGTACAGGCATCATAAGGTCTGGCAGTACAGTTTAGTGGGAGCAGAATGATGCACACGGTGTTGGGTGAAATTTGCTGCTTTTCAGCACTTACACTAGAGGGAGGAAGATGGAATGGGTGGCAATGACTGCAACCCAAGGCCAGCAAGGAAGTGGACTTGCAAGAGTCTTGGGAACATTTGCTCCTGTGGTTCCCAAGGCCATATAGGCAAAGGTGTCTTTTGTTGCCCTATTCACTTTTGGAACAGTTTAAAAAAAAAGGAGAAGTCACTATAACTGTAGGAACAACTTTTTCAAAATAATGGTGTTTTGAGGTGGAAAAATAGACGGGCACAGCCTCTGGACTCCTGTAACAAAGGGAATTTGGTCTTCCAACCCACCTGGATTTAATCTTGTACCTTAGGCAATTTAACACCTGAGCCTCAGCCCACCCATCAGTAATACGGGGATAATTCTGGCCTACCTTATCAGGCTGTTTAATGTTTTTCATACTGAAGCATTATTTAGGTTAGCACAGTGCTCAAGGCACATAATGCAATGCAATGGAGTCTATCCGGTTTGTGTGTACTGACCAGAAAGTTACAGATGGAACCTCTTTATCTTTGCAAAAGGCTAGTATGAGTCCTTTACGGTAAGGAACTCTAATTCTAATCTAGCCTCACTAGCTAGGATGGATGTGTTGGAACTGGAGGCCTTTGCTCTGTCCCTTAGCCTCAGCCTACAGAGGGGGCTGTCAGAGAGAGAGAGAGACAGGGGCATAGGACACAGAGCACCCTTCCTGCCTTCTCTCCTGCTATCCCTTTGAAGTATAGATTGCTACTCTTAGGGAAGTCCTTTCCTTCCCTGCTTGACACCTCTCTCACACACATTGCCAAACTCTCCATCTTGGCACCATGAGAGCAGGACACACATCTTGCCTCTCTGGGCATCCAACTAGTCAGGGGTCATTTCGTAGAAAAAGAGGTGCAGGAGCTCATTAGCATGACTTATTTGCATATGCCACACCCCGACATCACCGGAAGTGTGTCAGAAGGCAACACCCAATGCTCAGGCGCCACTGGATTCTTTTGGATTGCTAGCTATGGGGGGGGGGAGCATGCAGATCTGCCCTCACAGAGGAGGAAGAGCTTATACCTGAATAAACTTTGATCTTAAAGGTGCCACTGGACTCTTTTGGATGGCCAGCAAGCGCCGGAAAGTGTGTGGCTGCTCGTGGGTCGAGGAGGGCAGCGCGGAAGATGCGCATGGCCTCGAGCAGGTAGGGGTCCAGGGCGGTAGTGGGGCAGAGGCCCAGGAGGAAGCCGAGGAGGCTGATGCGGAGCTCCTCACAGGCCTCGCAGGAGTAGCCAGGGCCTGCCTTGCGGGGCACCATGCCAGGGCCAGCATGAAGATGGACAGAGCCTGGGTGGGCTGGGTGCTACGGCCCACGCAGTGGTGGAGCAGCTCAAAGGCCATCTCGCAGCAGTGCTCCACTAGGTCAGCCAGTGGGCCGGGAAAGGTGAGGGGGGCTGCTGGGAGCAGGTGGTGGGGCTTGCTGCATGTGCCCGCCCCCTGGGCTCCTTACTGCTGGAGCTTTGCTCCTGTGTGCTCCTACTGGAAATGAGCCCTGCAACTAGTTAGATTAGATATGCTGTCTCTCATATTTCCTATCAAAAGAATGGAGTTCATTTAATAAACACCTTTTTAGTTTGAATCTGAAGAAGTCTCCATGTATGGAATCTTTTATTTTCATGCTTGCACAAACATGCAGCCTCAGCTAACCACATGGCTTGTGCTGGGCTCACAGCCTGATATAACCCGCTAGGTTACATGAATACGTTGGAGTAATTTCCCAACAGGATGGAGATGCAGGAACCATGCCCTACCCTCATGGTGCCAAGATATAATGTGGAGAGAAGGTGTCAGGCCGGAAGGAAGGAAGGAAGATTCCTTGAAAGTAGCAATCTACACATCAAAAGGTGAACATCAGGGCAGTAGAAGAGAAGGATGATCCTGGTCTATCTCTCTGACTCTCTGTAGTCGAGACAGCACAAAGTCCTTCACTTCCAACACATCTCAGTAAACTCAAAGCACCAGAGAGCACTAAAAATGAAGCGTTATTATTACTCAGACCAAGAATTACTTAGCTGTAGCACAGACCTAATAAAAAAATCTCATATGATAAGACCAAATCCTTCAAAAGTTAATAGACTAAACAAATCTGTGTTACTTAGTAGGACACATACATTATTTCTAACTATTTCAGTAACTTGAGAAGCAATGTTCACCAGCCACACTTAATCCTTTGGAAAAGCAGAAGGTTACCATTTAAGCTCCGAATACATCTTATGTCGAGGTTCCTCAAACGCGAGTCATCTCGAAGGTCCAGGTTATCAGAAATGTACTGCAGCGCAAGCCTTGCAAAAACAAGGTCAATCTAAAGAGGAAGTTAAGGAAGCATCTTCTCAGTAATGATCCTTAAAGCTGTTAGACTTTACTGTCAAAGAGCAGGCACACTGGTTCGTTTTGCATAACATGGTCTATGGAGATACGTACCATAAGGAAAGCTGGATTAGATTTAGATGAAGTGGAGTGAAAACCGGTGGAAGGAACATGGAGATACCATAGCTCATCAGTGCCCAACATAGCCAGCTACTGCCATTTAAGAGGACAGAGACGTACCAGTCTTTCTACCATACCTGAACTCAGACCTCAATAAGACTTGCTGTAGAAAAATGGCACAACAGAGAAGGATATATGCTTGCCCACAAGTCATAGAGAGTGCTTAGATAAGACCCCTTTCCCATAAATTTGTCTTGTTCTTGCTCTTTTCTTTTTAAAGTTCTGGAATTTTGTTTTGTGTTATGCATTTGCTTACCACTGCTGAGACGTCTAAAAGAATTTCAGAACAATGCTCCTGAAAGTTACCATAAGTCAGTTTAGGAGCCAATCTTTGGCTTAACAGCCTAGTAATAAGAACAAGTACAACTCTGTACCATATAACCAGCTTCATATAGCAATACATAAAACTGTAAACCACAGTGATTCTTGTTCATTGCATCAGAACTAACTTGGTTGCCAAAGCCAGACTACATAAAATGTTTGGCCACAACCTGACTCAGTTTCTCTGCAGAGGTTACAAAAATTCACAAAGCCGTTTGTACTGGCAACAGTTACTACAGAAAATCCAAAAACAGTCAGTTGGTAAATATTTGGACTGCTTTACTTTCTGTTTTGGGATTTTTCACAGAAGCTATCTTTTATTCACAAACGGTTTGGATTTTCTGTAGTAACTGTTACCAATACAAGATAGATTCAGGTGGTGCAGCCATGTTGATAATGAAGCAGCAGGGCTGAGTTTCGGTTTTCGGCAGAGCGAATGGCGGCCACCTCTCAGGACGCTCCCGGAGATGGTTAGCCCACGCGCGGTTGCGAGGGTCTTCGCATATGCGAAAGACCCTAGTGAGCCTTAGGCAAAGGCTCCGAACCAGGGGCGCTTGGGGAGTAGCCTCTTTGCCGGCAGACAGCCGGGAAATTGAGGCTTTCTCCCCGCCCCAATCGGCCCCGCTGCGTTGTGCCCGTATGGGACTTAGCAACACTACCGACTTCCAGGAGTGAAGATAAGCGATGTGAATTAACATAAGAACAGGCATCGAATCGTGAGTTGGAGGTTTACTTTGAAGCGAAAAATGCGAATCCCCCCTGTAAGCGGATAAGCGGCTGGGAGGAGGGAGGAATCCCCACCCCCTTTGAGAAACGAGACTTCAAAGGAAAAGCGAAGGGGGGTAAAGGGGAAAAAGTGTTGGTGAAAGTACCTGTGGGGTTTCATTGAAGATCAAGAGTAAGCTGGTCTCCTGAGGGACGCGGCACGAACTTTGATAAAGTAAACAAACAGGGAAAATGTCGGCTTTCAAAAAGTCCCACAAAAGCCGGAAAAGAAGGGAGGAGGGACTTCCGGTCTGGGCAAACCCCCCCCCAGAGCCTGCTGTCAATCAACAGAAAAGCGAGCTACTGCACCCTCTGCTGGAGCAAATGCAGAAAATTAGCGAAACTTTGACTAACATGGAAGGTGTTCTCAACAGTCAACAAAAACAATTAACGGAAACAGCAAAAAGGATGGAGGAGATCGCACAGAAGTGTCTGGTCTCGACGGAAGATGCCAGGAAAATAAAGAAAAGGGTCAACAAACTAGAAAAGCATCAGGATATGCAAGAAAAAAGGATTTTAACGTTGCAGATGGAGAAATCTAATCTGACTCTCCGCTTTCAGGGCATCAAAGAAGAAGAGAAAGAGGATCTCAGGTCCATACTGGCGAATGCTTTGGCACCCTTAACTGGCAAAGAAGCGAGAAAATTAAAAGAAGAGATGGATACGGTTTATAGACCCTATTCCGCTTTTACAAAGAAAAATAATCTGCCAGCAGAAGTGGTTGTCAAGTTCACTAAGCAACGTACCAGAGATCAAATCTTACGTGCAGTTTCAGTGGTGCCCCTGAAGATTGGGGAGCAGACTATTAGATCCTTGAAGGATGTTACTTATGAAATCCGTATGAAAAGGAAAGCATATAAAGGGTTGACCACATTTCTACAAAGGCATCAGACTGTTTATAAATGGATCTTCCCCGAAGGTCTGGTGTTTAAGTATAAGGATAAAAGAGAGAAGATTGACTGTCTTCAAAGCACAAGAGTTTCTGAAGAGACACGCCAGTACAGAGGAAGATGCAGCACTCGCAATTTGGTCGGAATCAACCAGCGAAGAGGACAGCAACCCAGAGGAGGGAGGTGCCGGAGCGGGAGACGTGAAGGCTAAAGAGGGCCCATCTTACAATTTGAGAGACACAAAAAGACGACAATATAAGAAATAGCTGTTCAGAAAGGAGCTGATTAATAACTAACCCCAAGGGACTTTACTAACTTACTAACAGAGTTATTTTGGACTTTTGAAATGTGAAAAGAAGACCTTCCAACCACGGTGGTTGCCTAAAACGGTATTTTTATTAACTGAAACTAATCCTTTAACAGAAAAATTCACTCAGTCCTTTTCTTAATCCACCTATATACCCGACCTTTTTCTTATTATAACAAGCAATAAAATTCTCTCCTCTTAAAAAAAAAAAGATATGAAGCAGCAGAACAAAGTTTGAGTCCAGTGGCAGCTTTAAAACCAACCAAGTTTTATTCTGGGTATAAGGTATTTGAACATGTGTGCAAGCACACAAAAGCTTATACCCAGCATAAAACAATGTTTGTCTCTATGGTGCCACTGGATTCAAACTTTGTTCTGCTACCAAAGGCTTTGTGCCTTTTTATAACCTCTGGTACATTAAAGAACATTGGTTTATATAACTAGAAAGCATGGATCAGACCTCTTCTTCTCCAGTTTTCTGAGGGGTCTCCCCCTTTCTCTTCTCTTCAATTTCCCTGCAGCCAAGTCACAGTTGCTAGAAACTTAATTTCCCAAGGACCAAAGGGCCCAATTAGGATTGGGACCATCGCACCAGGAAAGGAGGTGCATCAGCAGAGCCCCATCTTGGGGCTGGACATGCAGTATTCAGAGAATGTGCAGCTCCACAATAGGGCAAAACCACCTCAGGGCTGTTGCAGTCAGAAAAAACAGTGGGGGCAGAGGAGGCACTTGCTCCTTCTTTCCTGGAGCTCAGTCACAATTCTAATCAGTTCCTATGGCTGTTTTGTTGTTGTTGTTCAGTCGCACAGTCGAGTCCGACTCTTCGCGACCCCATGGACCAGATTACGCCAGGCCCTCCTGTCTTCCGCTGAAGTTTGTTCAATTTCATGTTCGTTGCATCGATGACACTGTCTAACCATCTCATCCTTTGCCGTCCCCTTCTTTGACCTTCAATCTTTCCCAGCATGAGGGTCTTCTCAAGTGAATGCTCCCTTCTCATTTGGTGGCCAAAGTATTTGAGCTTCAACTTCAGGATCTAACCTTCCAGGGAACAGTCAGGGTTGATTTCTTTTAGGATTGAATAATTTGATCTCCTTGCAGTCCAAGAGACTCTCAAGAGTCTTCTCCAGCACCATAGTTCAAAAGAATCTAAGGCCTTCCTTATAGTCCAACTCTCGCAGCCATACATTACTATGGGGAATACCACTGCTTTGACCATGCGGACTTTTGTTGGCAAGGTGATGTCTCTGCTTTTTACCATGCTGTTTAGGTTTGCCATCGCTTTCCTCCCAAGGAGCAGGCGTCTTTTAATTTTATGGCTGCAGTCACCATCTGCAGTGATCTGGGATCCCAGGAACGCGAAGTCTGTCACTACTTCTATGACTTCCCCTTCTATTTGCCAAGGAGTGATGGGGCCAGATGCCATGATCTTAGTTTTTTTTTGATGTTGAGCTTCAAGTCCACTTTTGCGCTCTCCTCTTTCACCCAGAACAAGAGGCTCTTTAGGTCCTCTTCACTTTCTGCCATCAGAGTGGTATTGTCTGCATATCTGAGGTTATTGATCTTTTCCCCAGCAATCTTAACTCCAGTTTGTGATTCATCCAGGCCAGCATTTTGCATGATGTACTTGGCATATAAATTAAATAAGCAAGGTGACAATATACATCCTTGTCGTACTCCTTTTCCTACGCTAAACCAATCAGTTGTTCCATATCCGGGTCTAATTGTTGCTTCTTGACCCTTATACAGGTTTCTCAGGAGACATGTGAGATGGTCTGGTACTCCCATCTCTTTAAGAACCTGCCATAGTTTATTGTGATCCACACAATCAAAGGCTTTAGCATAGTCAATGAAGCAGAAGTAGATGTTTTTCTGGTACTCTCTTGCTTTCTCCATAATCCAGCGAATGTTGGCAATTTGATCTCTAGTTCCTCTACCTCTTCGAAACCCAGCTTGTACTTCTGGCAGTTCTCTATCCACGTACTGTTGGAGCCTAGCTTGTAGGATCTTGAGCATGACCTTGCTAGCGTGGGGAAATGAGTGCAATTGTGCGATAGTTTGAACATTCCTTGACATTGCCCTTCTTTGGGATTGGAATGTAAACTGACCTTTTCCAATCCTGTGGCCACTGTTGTGTTTTCCAAATCTGTTGGCAAATTGAGTGCAGCACTTTAACAGCATCTTCTTTTAAGACTTTGAATAACTCAGCTGGGATACCATCACCTCCACTAGCTTTGTTGTTAGTAATGCTTTCTAAGGCCCATTTAACTTCACTTTCCAGGATGTCTGGCTCGAGATCAGTGATTATACCGTCATGGTTGTCAAGGACATCGAGGTCCTTCTTGTATGGTTCTTCTGTGTATTCTTGCCATCTTTTCCTAATCTCTTCTGCTTCTGTTAGGTCCCTACTGTTTTTGTCCTTTATCATGGCCAGCTTTGCATGGAACGTTCCCTTGATTTCTCCAATTTTCTTGAAGAGATCTCCAGTCCTTCCCAATCTATTGTTTTCCTCTATTACTTTGCATTGTTCATTCAGGAAAGCCTCCTTATCTCTCCTTGCTGTTCTCTGGAAATCTACATTCAGTTGGGCAAATCTTTCCTTTTCACCATTGCCTTTAGCTTTCCTTCTTTCCTCTGCTAAGTGTAAAGCCTCATCAGACAGCCACTTTGCTTTCTTGCATTTCTTTTTCTTTGGGATGGCGGTGATTGCTGCCTCCTTTACAATGTCACGGACCTCTGTCCATAGTTCTTCAGGCACTCTATCAAATCTAGTCCCTTAAACCTATTCTTCACCTCTACTGTATATTCATCGGGGATGCGATCTAGGTCAAATCTGAATGGCCTTGTGGTTTTCCCAACTTTCTTCAATTGAAGTCTGACTTTTGCAATGAGTAGCTCATGATCTGAGCCACAGTCAGCTCCAGGTCTTGTTTTTACTGACTGAATAGAACTTTTCCATCTTTGACTGCAAATTATATAGTCAATCTGATTTCGGTGTTGCCCATCTGGTGATGTCCATGTGTAGAGACGCCTCTTAGGTTGTTGGAAA
Source organism: Gekko gecko (assembly GCA_029375565.1). Classification (NCBI taxonomy): domain Eukaryota; kingdom Metazoa; phylum Chordata; class Lepidosauria; order Squamata; family Gekkonidae; genus Gekko; species Gekko gecko. The sequence goes on from JAPDNY010000001.1 coordinate 39,485,456, forward strand.
AGGGCATTCGCTATGACCAGCGTGTTCTCTTGACAAAACTCTGTTAGCCTTTGCCCTGCTTCATTTTGTTCTCCAAGGCCAAACTTGTCTGTTATTCCAGTTACCTTTTGATTTCCTACTTTAGCATTCCAGTCCCCTATGATGATGAGGACATCATTTTTTGGTGTTAGTTCTATGAGCTGTTGTAGGTCTTCATAGAACTGGTCCACTTCAGCCTCTTCTGCAGCAGTGGTTGAGGCATAGACTTGGATTACTGTGATGTTGAATGGTTTGCCTTGGATTTGGACCGAGATCATCCTGTCATTTTTGAGATTGTATCCCAATACTGCCTTTCTCACTCTGTTGTTGACTATAAAGGCCACACCATTTTTTCTACGGGATTCCTGGCCACAGTAGTAGATATAATGGTCTTCTGAGTTAAATTCGCCCATTCCTGTCCACTTTAGTTCACTGATTTCCAAGATGTCGATGTTCATTCTTGCCATCTCATTTTTGACCACGCCAAGCTTACCTTGATTCATAGATCTAACATTCCAGGTTCCTATGCAGTATTGTTCTTTGCAGCATCGGACTTTCCTTTCACCATCAGACACATCCACAATTGAGCATCCTTTCAGCTTTGGCCCAGCCACTTCACTCTTTCTGGGGTTACTCGTACTTTCCCTCTCCTCTTCCCCAGTAGCATATTGGACACCTTCCGACCTGAGGGGCTCATCTTCCGGCGTCATATCTTTTAGCCTTTTGTTTCTGTCCATGGGGTTTTCTTGGCAAAGATACTGGAGTGGGTTGCCATTTCCTTCTCCAGGGGATCACTCTTGGTCTGAGTTCTCTGCTGTGGCCTGTCCGTCCTGGGTGGCCCTCCACGGCATAGCCCACAGCCTCATCGAACCACGCAAGCCCCCTCGCCACGAAGAGGCAGTGATCCATGAGGGAGCCTATGGCTGTTAGAGAATTAATTTTCCCGCAGCTGCCATGTGCCTGTGGATGAAGAGTAGGGACTGCAGCTCATGGCAGAAACAATTTTTACATGTCACGATAAGCACTATTTCCAGACAGGAATAGAGGGAGAATCTGGAGAGTGCACTTCAATGCCATGGTTGCTAGGTACACAACCTAGAGTTCTTTGTTTCTCAAGATTACTTCAATTATGTTGTGATAATTTTTTCCCTGATCTGAGGAAGAGCACTATGATGGGGTAAACTGGGCAGTTGAATTGTAAATGTTTCTAAGATGCTAGGTGTGCCCAAAAATAAATAAATTTTAATAGGACATTTGTGCCCTTTCAAAACAAATTATGCCAAGACATCTCTCACTCCCATTAGAAGACATTTAAATGTTTAAAAAATCCCCATAAAACTACAGAGCATACTACAATATATAGAAAGACTGAGAATGGTGATACCACCATCGAATTAACCAAATATTAAAAGAAAACAAAGATGTTTTGCATCTTATATATTTTGAAACAAAGCCACTTTTTCCTCACATCCGAAGATGAAAAAAGGGGGGGGGTTTCAGCTATCACAGGCGGAAGTGCCGTAACTTCAGTACCACAGCTAAGAATGCCCTGCCAATCACATGGCTACCTACTGCATATCAGACTGTTGGGCAACACAAAGATCTCCAAAGACAGAATTTTTTAAAAAACAAGTAGATTAAAATTGGAATAGGTGGTCCTTGATGTATTCTGGGCACAGACTATTCAGGGCTTTAAGGCCTTTTCGAGAGCTAGCATGATGTAGTAGTTAAGAGTGGCAGACTAATCTAGAGAGCCGGGTTTGATTCCCCCACATGAAACCTACTGGGTGACATTGGGCCAGTCACAGTTCTCTCAGAACTCTCTCAGCCTCACCTACCTGTTGTAAGCTGCATTGAAACTCCTTAAGGCAGAGAAGAGTGGGGTATAAAAACCAACTCTTCTTCTTCTTGAATAGGGCCAGGAAGACAGTTAAGAGGCTGCAAAGCTGACATTATATGTTCCCTGTCACCAGTCAGCTGACTATCAGCTAGATTTTATTTAAGCTGTTGTTCCTGAACAGCTTTTCATAGGAAGCCTTATGTAGAATGGTTTACAGTTATCTAATCTAGACCTCACTAGGGAATGAATTTCCATGATTTGGTCCTTTCCATCTGTGGAAGCAGCAGCTGGTGAATCAGTTCTTAGCTGACTGTCTGGGAGCAATGCTATATCCAGGAGCATCCCAAGCTGCAAACTGTTGTCTAATAGAGGAACATCAAGTTCAGTGTCAGATAAGCTTCTACTCTAGGATCAGACTCATTGAGTTATGCACACAGCATAGACTCTCAACTGCTTCCACAGCACATGATGAACAGACAGAAAGCTAGGCATCATCTGTGTAATGGAGACACCTTGACCCAAGCTATGGATGAACTGGGCTACCCATTTCATGTAGACACATTTATTAAAACATTTATACCTTGCCTTTCTTCATGGTTCAAGGTGGCTTACAATAATAGTTGTAAAAATAGAAACAGCATATAAGAACATAAGAGAAGCCAATGTTGAATCAGGCCAATGGCCCATCTAGTCCAACACTCTGTCACACAGCGGCCAAAATATACCAGGTGCCATCAGGAGGTCCAGCAGTGGGGCTAGGACACTAGAAGCCCTCCCACTGCTGCCCCCTCCAGCACCAAGAATAGAGTGCATCACCTGCCCCAGACTGAGAATTCCCATCCATACCCTGTGGCTAATAGCCATTGATAGACTTCTGCTTCATATATTTATCTAATTCCCTCTTGAAACTGTCCATGCTTGTAGCTGCCACCACCTCCTGTGGCAGTGAATTCCATATGTTAATCACTCTTTGGGTGAAGAAGTATTTCCTTTTATCTGTTCTAACCCGACTGCTCAGCAATTTCATGGAGTGCCCACGAGTTCTTGTATTGTGAGAAAGGGAGAAAAGTACTTCTTTCTCAACCTGCTCTATCCCATTCATAATCTTATAAACCTCGATCATGTCACCCCTCAGCTGTCGTTTCTCTAAGCTGAAGAGCCCCAAGCATTTTAACCTTTCTTCATAGGGAAGGTGCTCCAACCCTTTTATCATTCTAGTTGCCCTTCTCTGCACTTTTTCCAATGCTATAATATCCTTTTTGAGATGTGGTGACCAGAACTGTACACAGTATTCCAAATGTTTCCTATTTATAAGCCAGTTTTTGATCCACAAGAGGACTTGTCCTTTTATCCCATGACTATTGAGCTTACTTAGGAGCCTTTGATGAGGAACTGTATCAAAAGCTTTCCAGAAGTCAAGGTAAATAATATCTATTGGGTCCCCCTTGTCCACATGTTTGTTCACTCCCTCAAAAAATACTAACAGGTTAGTGAGACAAGATCTTCCCTTACAGAACCCATGCTGAGTCTGCCTCTATAGTTTTTGTTCATCAATGTGCCTACTAATTCTTTCCTTAATAACAGTTTCCACCAACTTACCCAGTATCGATGTCAGACTGACTGGCCTGTAATTTCCCGGATCTCCCCTGGAGCCCTTTTTAAAGATGGGAGTGACATTAGCTACCTTCCAGTCCTCAGGAATGGAGGCAGATTTTAAAGAAAGATTACATATTTGTCAGGAGATCCACAAGTTCACATTTGAGTTCTTTCAGAACTCTCGGATGAATGCCATCCGGGCCTGGCGATTTATTAGTTTTTAAATTGTCCGTTAGTCGGAGGACTTCCTCTCTTGTCACCGCAATCTGATTCAGGTCTTTCAAACCCACTCCCGAAATCGGTGCTTCTGGAGTGGGCAAGCACTTCTCCTCTTCCACAGTGAAGACAGAGGCAAAAAATGCATTCAGCTTCTCAGCCATTTCCCTATCATCCTTCACTACTCCTTTTACCCCTTGGTCATCCAAGGGCCCCACTGCCTCCCTGGCTGGCTTCCTACTTCTAATGTATTTGAAGAAGGTTTTATTGTTGGCCTTTATGTTTTTTGCGATATGCTCCTCATATTCCCTTTTTGCTTGCCTGATCACAGACTTGCATTTTATTTGCCATAGTCTGTGTTCCCTTTTATCAACCTCACTAAGACTAGCTTTCCACCGCTTAACGGAATCCTTCTTACCTTTTACAGCTTCCATTACTTTAACCATGCAGGCTTTTTTCTATACCTATTTGTACCTTTCCTAACCTAATTCCATAGATTCCATGCAGTCCCCTACCAACTGCATCCCAGCACTACCTTCTGAAATCTGCTCACAAAGAAAGTCTGGAACCACTGTAAAACTAAACATCCTAGCCCCATCCCAGCTAGGTATCCCTTTGGATCATCAGGTTAATGGAATGAAGAGCTCTGCTGAGACCTCCAGCACAGGTCATTAGCTACAGCAATCAAGACAGTTGCAGTTCAAAATTCAAGTCAAAGGCATCTAGATAAAACCATTCAAGATCCTGTGCAGCTCAGACAGACTTGCTCTATAGCCTTGCACTAATAAGGGAGATAATACTGGTTGAAATAACTAGATTTAAGATCCAAAAAAGATTTTTTTCAGCATAGGGCCCAATAACCCCACCTTCAAAGCATTCAGTTTTAGTCCTAGATGAACAGCAGAGATGTGAGGCCTGGGAGAAAGCTGGGTGTGCAATGAACCTCCTATGAAATAGTCTCTCTTTTGGAAAAAAAAACCCTCTTACAAATCATTACACGCATTCCAAGTGTACAACATAAGAACTCTGAGGACTTCAAGTTTTCCAATGGAAATATTTAAGCACTGACTATACAATATTTTCAAATTTTGTTTCACTTTGGACACAATATATACTATAATGTGTTTAATGATAAAACATTATTAAAGAGTTATGTTTTCAGTGCTATAAAGTTTAGTTTAATATCTAAACACACTGGCAAGTCCTGCCTACTGTGACTAAGGCAGTCTTTCTGTCCAAGTAATATACTTTCTTTAGTTTACTACAGTCTTAGTCCCTTATTAGTTTTGCTTGTTTTCTACCATCAATATTTATTTTTCCTTACCTTTCACTTGGCAGAAATTAAAAATCTATGTGCTATATTAGCATAGGGTGCAACAGTTTGCAACTCTTTCTCAAGTATTAGGTAAACCTGTAATTTTCTTAGAGAAAATGAAGATGTTTATACTTTCAAATTCCATTAATATGCCAAATAGTACAAGCTTATATGCCAAGTTATAAATGATGCACTATGTTGGTCTAGCAGTAAAGAAGTTTAGGTTTGACAGGAAAAGCACTGCATATATTTCAATTTTTCAGCAACAGTTTTTCTGTGAATTTCTGGAAATCTTACAATAAAACTGTTACCCATAAGCTCACACTCCAAAGACATACTCATGTAAACTACAAAAAACCCTTTATATATTTTGCTTGTTCAATAGAGATTAAGTATTTACCTCAATACCATCAAATTCAAACTTGATTACTGGTACATATGCATCTTCTACTGCCTGCAAGGAGAGGAAGAGTGGTATTTAATGTAAATTTTACCTCAGATTAATTTGAGAATCACAATGATTTAGGAAGATGAAGTTTCACTGTGAGAAATACAAGATTCCAGTATATCTCTCAAGCAAGCTAGCCACATACATTTGGGGCATGTCCCCTATTTACATTCAAAATGTGAAGTAATTTAATTTGTGATACATACATACAGGCAATTCAGTGTCCTCCAGATATTGAACAAGATAATCCAAACCCCCAGACTGGGTTTGGTATAGCACATGAAGCTGCCTTGTATCAAGTCAGGCCCTTGGTCTATCAAGTCACTACGGCCTCTTTTGATGAGCAGCAGCCCTCCAGGGTCTCGGAGGAGGTCTGTCAAATAAGACAAGCAAACAGATGGGACTGGTCCTTTTCAGTTGCTGCCTCCGTCTTTGGAAATTCTTTGCTCCTTTGGCCTTTCAACTAATAAGCTGTAGGTTTCCTAAGCTAATGTATGCTCTTCATGCTGCTATATAAGCAACCTATGTTCATAACCGTTGGTTTCAGTGATAATGTGCTTTTTTAAAATGTATAATGTCATTATGTTTTCATTAAAGAACGTTGGCTTATGTAAGTAAAAAGCATGGATCAGAAAACTCATACAATGGGACCAGGTGCAGAAAAGGGAAGCGTTAGTGGTTTTAAAACCTCAAACACAAAAAGCCAAGTTATATCTCATTAGATATCACAGCAGCAACCTGGTTGAAGACAGCATGAAGCAGAAAGGCCATCCTACAGCCTTTCTGCTCCAAGCCTTCCCTGCTGGCCAACTGATGGTGGGTGGGTAGAAGAAAGCATCCCAGATGTCACTTCTGCTCCAAACCCAAAAACCACCCTGCTCCCCCCCCCCCCCATAAGTTGTCTGCCACTAGCTGCAGGAGGGAAGCCTGGATCACAAAGCATCTAGGACACACTTTCTGCTCCGTGTTTCTCCTGGTCATTGCCAACCAGTTAATGGGAAGGGGGCTTGGGAAGTTTGTTTGGTTTGCCTAATACAGCTGCCCCCATCACCTACCACTTATCACAGTACAAGGCCACAGGAACCAGAAGGGAAGGAGCGTATGAGATGTGTCATCCTTCATGATTCCCCACAGGTCCCCCAACTGTAAATATTTCAAGTAACAACAATTTAAGTGCTCTATGAATGACTAATACCTTCTCCTTTGTTTCCTGTAATACACATTTCAGTCTTAGGAATCACAGCCCGAAGCTACATGGGACAGAAAACCTTAGTTTATGAAACCTCTGGCTACATTCAGAACAAGCCACTTGGATTAAGCTCCAATTTCAGGGTGATGCCTGAATGCAGGCTGTCCAGATTTTGTGGGTGCCAAACTGGTAATCTAAAACTGCGGTATGTACCTGATTTGTTAAACTACAGCCAGGACTACCTGTGATTTGTCCAAATGCAGAAGTTATATGTTCAGCAACACTTCTCCTTTCTATGCAGGATGCTGAGATGATTGCACCAAGTGGGAAGTGAACATAGGTGCTCCAGCTGACTATGGACATCACTCTCTCAGGACCTATTTTCCACCACCACCCCTTTTAACTAGTGATGTCTCACCAAGCAGGACTATTCCATTGTAGCCTCTGCAAAGGGAATGTTTTAAAAGGCAATGGGACAAACGATCACTTAATTACATGCTTCTTTTGATTTGCCCATGTATGAACAGAAATTGCTTCATATTAAACAATTACAGTCACAAGCCATATATTACCCATTGGCTGTCATACCTTCCTCCCCATTCATTCCCCAAAACTTTTATATCCCAGGAGAACCAAGGAAGTGACATGGCTAGAAACATGCTTTTTACCCCCTCCCAGGCTTTTATTTTCTGAGACAAAATGAGGTTAGCAACTGAGGTCAAAATGGGGAGGGGGAATACTGAAAAAGATCTATTTTGTTTTTCTTAAAAGGTTTTGAAATATAGTGATGCAGAGAGTAAGAAAGTATAAAAAGGGACCAAAAAGCTTTCCTGCAGTGTTCAGGTGCTGTGGTTTGTTTTAAATATTATTATGCATTTGTATTTAAAATGCTGTTTTTTAATGTTTGACATGTTTTAATGTTCACCACCTTGGGAAACCTGACGAGGTGAAAAGCAGGATAGACATTTTTAAAATAAGTTCTCCGTGAAAAACAAGGAATACTGGGTTGGAGTACAGGTTCCCTTTGACCACCTGAAACAGCTATGCTGATGATCATGGGACATGGTTTGACAAAAGTCATATGGGATAGGGACTACAGCAAGGAAGAGAACTAGGGAAGATGGGGCTAGCATGCTGTAGTGGTGAGAATGTCAGACTAGGATCTGGGAGACCCGGGTTCAAATCCCTACTCTGCCACAGGCAGCTTGCTGGGTGACCCTAAGCCAGTCACACACTCTCAGCCTAACCTACCTCACAGGGTTGTGAGAGGATAAAATGGATGAGAGGAAAATTTCGTAAGCTGCCCTAGGTCCCTGGCAGAAAGTAAATAAATAATAAATGATGTAAATAAAGAATAAAAAAAGAAGCTGGCTGAATCCAACGCACCGGTACGCCCTGGGCCTCCTTGGCCTTTCCACATCAAATGTATGCCGCTTATAACCAGGGCTCTGTGTTGCCTCTCAATACAGTCAGTGTACACATATGGCAACCCAACAGCACCTTATATATCAAGTTTGCCTCAACATAACCTTTTTACAGTTAAGAGTTCACTTCCTCAGATGAAGTGAGCTCTGACTCATGAAAGCTGATGCTGGAATGTATCATGTTAGTCTTTTGCGGCACATACAGTGGTACCTTAAAGACTAAGATGGCTACCTCTCTGAAGAAGTAACCAACACAGATACATATCCCCCCCCCCGTATACACACGTGAACTCTCCCGGGGGAAATAAGATACTTACTCTCAAGTTTCTGATACCATCTTGTCGCTTTAGCTTGTCAAAGAACGACTGGAAGAAGTCTGACCTTTCCACGTGTCTAGGGGCAACACAGAGAGCATCTATATCAGCACCTACAAATACATACACAATTGGCACCAAGTTAGTAGCTCAAGACTAGTCATTTCAAAACAAATCAATAAAGGCTGACTGAAGACATAATTGCAAAGGCAGCAGGTCCAGTTTGGGATCAGTGGTGTAAAAAAATAGTGGCTTACTTTTCTGTATCAGCCCCATTATTAGGCAGTAAAAAGTCTGGTCCTGCTAGCATTTTAGGTGATTTTTGAAAATGGAACCAGGCTGGACTTTTACGATTCATTGACATATATGAACAGGGGAAAATGCAGCCATGGGGATACTTTGCTACAATAGTAAGAGGATCTGCTTCCACAAGATTGCATTAAGCCATTAACAACCATGGAGAAATGGTTATATAGTTCACCAAAACAAAAGGAATCACTGTGGAAAATATACAATGTATTACAAGAAAATGAAAAGCCCAGACATTATTATAGAAAAAGTTGGAAAGTTGAACTTAAAAAGGAGCTAACACCTAAGATGCGGTTATACATCTTTAAAAACATTTCTTGGATATCAGAGCCAATTGAGATCAGAGAAAACTGCCTAAAATGTGGTGCTATACACTAAAAATGGTTAGCAAAAATATTTCAATATGTTTCAGGTCTAAGCTGGAGGTGTGGGAAACATTAGGACTGTAGAATAGTAAAAGGGTTTTGGAAAATGGTACAGAAAGGAATAGGTCTAATATTAAAGAAAAACTTCTATCTTATACCAATAATGTGCCCGTTGGGCTACAATTTGAAAAAGCTACCCTAAAAAAACTGCATCTGGTGAAAAGAGCCGTGTTTCTCGAAAGCTTATGCAATAAAGTTTGTTAGTCTTAAAGGTGCTACTGGGCTTTTGACTATTTTGCAGCAACAGACTAACATGGCTAACTCCTCTGGATCTATGACCAAAAAACTGTGGTATGCAATATTGCAATTTCTGGTAGCAACAAGAACACTGATAGCGAAGAACTGGATGTAGACTACTTTACCAAATTATGAAATCTGATTTGAGAAAATGGTTTGTTATGATCATGGACATAATAATGTTAAAACAGGAAGGTAAGAAGAATAAAGTTTTGGAATTAGTTGCACAGCGCCTATCTATATTCCTAAGTTTCTGGAATAAAAACATTTCCTGTGGAGTCGACAAAGGAGGAAGTACTGAATAAGATGAAATGTTTGGCTTGGTAAGATTTGGAAACATATTTAAATAAATAAAAATAGGACATAATGTAATGAAAGCAGAATAATTTTGTTTGGAATTATGTATAAAACTATATTTTTATAAGATTAGCAAGGCAAATTTAACATATTTTGTAGGACGAAGAAGGTTGCACACGTGTAATAAGTCGGTTGTGTACGGTTTTTGTATATTTGTAATTAAAAAATCGAGACAGGTTACAAGCAGCATACCTTTGGTGTGGACGCCAAGCCGATAGGAACCAAATGTAAATATTTTGCCCGCAGAACTTGACGTGACTGAAGACAGGAGGTTCTGTAATATAGTAGGAAACATTTATTATCTTGGAAATCTTGGCCAATAAGCTTGAGTATTGAAGTGATGAGAAGAATTCGGTTTTTCTGGTCCTTAGCAAAACCAGCCCCACTTCTTAGTGTATTACATCAAGTATATTTCCATATTGCACGTAGAGGCACATGGACCATCTACTGTACAACCGTGAACATAAATATTTGTGCTGCTGTCAAGGGGCAGGAAGCAGCTAGCCTTACACCGGACTCTGGCATACTTGTGAAGGACAAGGAGATTTCTGCAGTGCAAGAGGGTAGAAAGCAGTCTTTGGTTGACCAATCTGCATCATTTTAATAGTACATTTAAAAGTAACCTGTCCTTAACACATCAATGCTTACATTTGTAGTGACTTTCATACATGTGCCTTTTGGAGCCCATTTTGTAAAAAAAATCTGAAAGAAACCATTGTCAATGGATGCCCATGCCACAAAAAGGATAGCACAAGCAAGCCGAATCTCATCAGACTTCAACCTTTTTAACTACTCCCACAGCAGCCATCTTGAGTTAATATCCTCTACTTTCTCTCTCAGAACTCCAAAAGCATGTACTGACATAAAAAGGTTTAGGACCCCTGAAGTAGGCCAACTTTTAAAAAATGGACTGTTGCTTTGACAGAACTCTTACCTTCTTTTCACCAACTTCCACAATCCACTCTTTGGCCAAGTTATTTAATTTCCTGAGAATAACTAACCTGCAATAGATAGAAGATGGGAGAAAATGTTTTAAGAACAGTTTTACAAAGTTGTGATTTTTAAAAGCCATTTACCCAACCAATGCAAATTTCATTATTACTGTTACAACCCTGGTTATCTGAAGCTTTCTGGTTTGGTTCAACTATATGACATGTGTCTATCATTACCTTCTATTTAGCTCTTCCTCATCTTCAAATACACCAAATGGCTCCATGACCTCAATCAATTTTTGCGTATAGATGTAATCTATTTCTCTTGGAGGTGCCAGGCTAATTGGAGAGGTGATTCCGTAGTGCCTTCGGGGCTGGTTCTCCACCACAGAACTGCTGTATAAGGAAGTTACATTAAACATGGGTGAGAACAGAAGTTTCCCCCCCATCTCACTAGCTGCATATTGAGGAAACAATTCACCCCTGTTACAAGCCCCATGCAACTAAACAAAAGCTATTCATGCAATCACAATTAACATCAGTGCTTTCAAGTGGAATGCTACTGGAGAAGTGAACACACAGTCTACTTTCCTATTGTAAGGCATTCAATGTTTTCAAATAAGAAGTCAATATAATCTCTACTTAATTTACACCCAGTGGGGACCCAGAGCAGCTCACAACAACCCAGTGAGGTAGGTTAAGCTAAGAGTATGCAAGCTTCCATGGCAGAGTGGAGAATCAAACTTGGACCATCCCGATCCTAGCCCAGCACTCTAACCACACTTTCCTCCATATGAACATCCCTGAACATTCCAATCCTCATTTCAGGCATTGCTCTGGACACTAAACCATCCTCTTGACTGATGGTCACTCAGAAAAACAAGGTCGTGGTTCAGTGGTTTTTTAATATCTTTCATATTTATAGCCCGCCCTTCCCACAAGCAGGCTCAGGTCAGGTAACATAAGAACATAAGAATGTAAGAGAAGCCAATGCTGAATCAGGCCAACAGCCCATCCAGTCCAACACTCTGTGTCACACAGTGGCCAAAAATACCAGGTGCCATCAGGAGGTCCACCAGTGAGGCCAGGACAGTAGAAGCCCTCCCACTGTTGGAGCCCCCCCAAGCACCCAGAATACAGAGCCTCACTTGCCCCAGAGTCCCTATCTATACCTTGTGGCTAATAGCCACTGACAGACCTCTGCTCCATACGTTCATCTAATTCCCTCTTGAAGCCACCCATGCTTATAGTGAAGAAGTACCTCCTTTTATCAGTTCTAACCCAACTGCTCATCAATTTCATTGAGTGCCCACGAGTTCTTGTATTGTGAGAAAGGGAGAAAAGTACCTCTTTCTCTACCTGCTCTATCCCATGAATAATCTTATAAACCTCAATCATGACACCCCTCAGCCGTTGTCTCTCCAAGGTAAAGAGCCCCAAGCGCCTCAACCTTTCTTCATAGGGAAAGTGTTCCAACCCTTTTATCATTCTAGTTGCCTTCTTCTGCACCTTTTCCAAAGCTATAATATCCTTTTAAGGTGTGGTGACCAGAACTGTACACAGTACTCCAAATGAGGTTGCACCATTGATTTATATAGGAGCATTATGATACTGGCCGATTTGTTTTCAATACTCTTCCTAATAATCTCCAGCATAGCACTGGCCTTTTTTATTGCAGTCGCACACTGTCTCGACATTTTCATTGAGTTATCTACTATGACTCCAAGATCTCTCTCTTGGTCAGTCTCTGCCAGTTTGGACCCAGTATATATATAGTTAAGATTTTTGGCTCCAATGTGCATCACCTTGCACTTGGCCACATTGAACCCTATTTGCCACATTGATGCCCACTCGCCCATCCTCAACAGATCCCTTTGGAGTGCCTCACAATCCTCCCTGATTTTCACCACCCTGAACAACTTTGTATCATCTGCAAATTTAGCCACTTCACCGCTTACTCTCAACTCCAAATCATTAATGAACAAGTTAAAAAGCATCGGACCGAGTACTGATCCCTGCGGTACCCCACTGCTTACCACCCTCCACTGAGAAAACTGCCCATTTATACTCACTTTCTGTTTCCTACTAATTAGCCAGTTTTTGATCCACAAAAGGACTTGTCCTTTTATCCCGTGACTATTGAGCTTCCTTAGGAGCCTTTGATGAGGAACTTTATTGAAAGCTTTCTGGAAGTCAAGGTAAACAACATCTATGGGGTCCCCCTTGTCCACATGTTTGTTCACCCCCTCAAAGAACACTCACATGTTAAGTAAGACCAGATCTTCCCTTACAGAACCCGTGCTGACCCTGCCTCAATAGTTTTTGTTCATCAATGTGCCTACCAGGGTTATTTTTGGGCAGGAACGCACAGGAACGGAGTTCTGGCTGGCTTCCGAGTTGGCCACACCTACTGCCTCCCCCCCCATTCCCCAGTCTCCTCACAAGCTGCAGGGCGCTTGGGGAAGCCAAGCCGATCCAGGGAGAAAAGGCAGCAGATCCAGAAACCGCCTTCCTTCCCTCGAGTTCCCCATGTGCCCTGCAAGCTGAGGGGCACCTGGAGAAGCCAATCCTGGGAGGGAGCTGTTCGGTCAGGGGTGTGGCCTAATATGCTAATGAGTTTCTGCTGTTGGGTGTGGCCTATCATGCTAATGAGTTCCTGTTGGACTTTTTCTAGAAAAAAAAGCCCTGGTGCCTACTAATTCTTTCCTTAACAATTTCCAGCAATTTACCCTGGTATCGAAGTCAGACTGACTGGCCTGTAATTTCCTGGATCTCCTCTGGAACCCTTTTTAAAGATGGGAGTGACATTAGCTACCTTCCAGTCCTCAGGAATGGAGGCAATCCATTCAACAACATTTCAACAATACATTAGTATAATTAAACATTTAAAACACAGTAGTATACATTAAATGGTGTCATGGTCCAAGAATAGAATTGGCTGGTTGTGAGGGATTCCCTGGCTGGTTGATAACAAATGAGTGATAGCCAGCTGTTAATAAATGGATGACAGAGACCTCAGGGAGGCCATAAATGCACATCCACTGTCTCAACCAAAGGCTTGTTAAAACAGCTCCATCCTGTGGAACTGAAGAAGATCCTGATTTAAGACCAATGATGTTTTATTCAACGTATAAGTTTGAATACAGGAAGGGTGCTTGCACACAAAAGCTTATACCTTGAATAAAACTTTGTTGGTCTTAATGGTGTCAAAGAATCTGACTTTGTTCAAAGTGAAGACTACTTTTTTTCAGCTGGTTTTCACGTTAGGTTAACCTTTTCATTCTTATTGACAAACTGTAGCAGTACCTTTTTGTCTAGTTTTGTGGTTATCAGATTTTTACATAACTAAGGACATAACATGTTCCCAACAACTGCCTTGGGAGCTCACACACCTCTTCTAAGGGGCAGAAATTTGAAGAGGAAGCAGGAATTCTTAATCTCTTCTTTTTTTCTCCATTTTAACAGTGCTTTTCTTGTTCTGTTCTTGCAAGACACCTACATACATGCAAGGTGGTATGATGGGAACACGAAGCAAAGGAAACAGCATAGACATAAGAGCATCTCAGGTTTTTAAGGGCTGTGAAAAGAAAGGCATTCCTAATTCTTCCACTGCAGGAGGAAGAGGGTACTGTTCCATGGTAGAGCACCTGCTTTACAGGAAAAAGGTTCGTTTCCCAGCCATTCCCAGCTTAAAAGGATCAGGTAATACACAAAGAGAACAGCCCCTGCCTGAAACACTGATGAAATGCTGCCAATCAGAGTAGACAATACTGAGCCTGACAGACCAATGGACTGACTCAGTCTCATATATGCCCTCACACTATTTCTCAGCCTTCAAGGCACCTTTGAAGTGAAACTGAGGGAAAGTATAGAAAAGGTTTAGGCGACCGCCATGTGAAACCCAAAAATGGAAGCTAACAGCATAGTGAACACCTATGGGCATGCTGACATCTAACTAGAATTAGCACCCAGCCCTCTCAAAGTTTAAAAAAAGCCCATAGATGGAAGAGGTTAGAAGGAATTAAACAGCAAACCATCAGCATTTTATGTCCTTAAAATATTTTTACCCCACTGTCCTAGTTTTAAAACGCTCCTGAGGCAGCTTGCAAAAATTCACACACTAATGGAAACTGCAAATCCAAGCCTTTAGAGGCAGCATGATTTTTTAAGAAAACAGAAAAGTAAAAATTAGAACAATACAACATCTTTTTTTAGTTTAAATAAAGTGGCTCAACATAGAAAGTTCTGTTACATTCGAGCAGCAGCAAACCACCACCATCACCTATTGGATTCCAAATTTAGATACTGTTAGTTTGTATTTTCCCTATCTGTTGATACCTTATTTTCCTCTACTAAGAAGAAGGCCCCTTAAACGTGGGTGGGTGCCAGGGTGGTAGTGAAGCAACATTCCTGCTGTCAGTTGCTAACAACCAATAAAACTAACACTGCAAGCTGGCAAAAGCGAGCATGCCAAGTCTGCAAGAAAAATAATCTGGTGGGATGATAGTCCTACTGAAACAAACTGGTCACAGTAACCCCTAATCCAAGCACACAGGTAGGTGCCTGCTTTTTAACACCACCAGAAACCTCAGCTGTAAACTCTCTGGAGTAGACCCTGGGGGTTCAGTTACCATGCACACGTGGAGTCAAGAACTAGAGAAATACCACCTGGCCTTTTAGAGACCAGCCTCACTGCCAAAATAAGACTGCCCCTCAGACGAGGGCCTCAACGCCATTCTCCAGGGAATGGACGAGGGCTGTATCACTGACAGAGCAACAACAGCACACAGGAGAAATAGCAACGCGAACTAACAGAAACACTGACAAGCAATTGTTGCCCACAAAGACATAATTAGGAGCAACGGGCGGCGCGGGGGGGGGGGGACTGCCTAAAAGCTAGCCCGCCCAGCTCTCCTCCTAGCACTGAGAAAAATTCACGCTGTTTTTATCCAGGGTTCCCAAAAGAGTTAGCAAGTGTCCCACGCTAGGGGGAAAAAAATTGCAAGAGGACAACGAGCTCGAATTCATTCTCGCCAGATCAGTGCTCCAGGAAAAGAAGACCCTCCTCCGCACTTTGACGTCTACTTCCTCCCCGCGCCTTACCCGCACGTCTCCTTCATTGCCGCCACCAAAAGCACGAGCTCTGCACGCATCTACCGCTTCGAACGCGCACGCACTGTTTACACTGAGCACGACCCACTTCCCTCCACTCACTATATACTAGGGATAGCGGAAGCCGTAGTCACAGAGGCAGCGGCGCCCCCTGCTGAACCATAATGGCAAAGTCCTACCACGCTCTCTCCCTCGCTTAAAGCAATTGCGAATTGAGGCACAGAATTTGCGCGGGAAGGTTAGGCACGCCGCTGTGGCTCAGAACTCATTACCGTCTTTTAGTAGGTTAGTCACGTGTGAGGAAAACAAACAAACAATAAAATCGCGACGGAGAAAGTTTCTATGACACTGCTGCAAACAAATAAATACGTTTTTAAAAATCCAAACAGGAATTTTTGCGTAATAGTTTATTAGGACAAAACCGTGATTGATACTGATCTCCAGCCTTCAGAGAGAAGTTCCTCTGGGGAAAAAAGGCAGCTTTGGAAGGTGGCTTCTGTGACATACACCAGCTGAAGTACCTCCCCAAACTTCACCCTCCCTGGTGCTAGGGTCGGGATGCTGGCCTCCCTGGAGAAAATGGATGCTTTGGAGGGTGGACTCTATGGCATTGTACCCCAACCCCACTGAGGACACTACCCTCCCCAGGCTCCATCCACAAGCCTCCAGGAGTTTCCCAATCTGGATCTGGTGGCAGCCCTGCCCCCCATCCCCTGCTGGTGGCAGGGGGAGATCTGGTAGCCCTACTTGGGACATCCACTTCCAGATCTCCAAGATTTTCCCAGCCTCTGTTTGGCAGCCCTATGGGGGGGGACCTGTAGGGTTGCCAGGTCTGGACTGGAAAATACCTGGAGACTTTGGGGGTGGATCCAGGAGAGGGTGGGGTTTGAGGAGGGGAGGGGCCTCAGCATGGTACAATGCCATAGAGTCCACCCTTCAAAGCAGCCATTTTCTCCAGGGGAGCTGATCGCTGTCAGCTGGAGGTCAGGTGTAAAAGCAGGAGATCCCCAAGCCCCACCTGGAGGCTGGCAACCCTAGGCACCTGATTTTCCCCTGTATCACCTTCGGTCTTACTTTTCCCCTCCTCCTTGCAACCACCATATTCTCACCTTTCCCTGGTTCCTTCTCTCCTTTGCATCCACCAACCACCCAACTTTTTCTATGCCCCCCCATCTTCTGCTATATTTATTATTTCTTTACTTCATTTATATCCTGCTTTTTTCCACAAAGGGGAACAAAGGCTGCGATCACACACAATAAATAATTCACTTTCAACCACTTTCCAACTGGATTTTACTGTGTGAACTGGCAAAATCCAATTGCAAAGTGCATTGTGTGAACTGGCAAAATCTAGTTGCAAAGTGCATTGAAAGTGGATTGAAAGTGGATCCAGCATTGTGTGAACTAGCAATAAGCCACTTGAATTGAAAGTGGATCCAGCACTGTGTGAACTGGCAAAATCCACTTTCAATCCACTTTCTTTTTTTTCTTTTTCGTTTAGCCCCCAGTAGGGGATTTTTATTGCTTTTTCTATAAACTACAAAGACTAAAGGGTAAGGTAACTACATACTACAAGAGAAAGTAAAGAAAACCACTAAAAAACCAAGAGATGGTGCTCATAAATGATGCTTGTTAAATTAGCTCATAATTAATTACTATTAAAAATTGCTACATCAAGTGAGTATTCAATTGTTACTGTTTACACTAAAATCACCAACAAATGTAACTATATAAAGAGTCATAAAGAAAACTGGTTTAAATTCATTTTAAACAGGATCTAGAGAGAATCACAACTCATTTCTTTGCTTTTTTACTCCTCAGTCTATCTCTTAATTTGGGGGCAGCTGCCCCCCGTTCCGAATCTGAGTCCTCATTGGAAGATGCCAGTACTCCTTCTTCTTCACTTCCCTTATTGCTGTCGTTTCCTTCTTTATCCTCTTTGTCTGCTGGAACGGTGTGTTGATAGAGAAATTCACATGCCTTCATTCTTTCTTGTCTTTAAATTTAAAAATTAAGTCTTCTGGGATAATCCATTTGTAGGAGACGTTGTTCTTCTGTAAAAATAATGCCAAGTCTCTAAATTTCTTTCTCTTCTTCCTTATTTCAAATGGAATGTCCTTCAAAACTCTTATTGCTTTGTCTTTAATTTTCAGGGTGGTTCCACTTGTTGCTCTCAGTACTTGATCTCTTCCATGTCTTCTGGAGAATCTCACCACAACCTCGTTGGGCAGATTATTTTTTCTTATATAGTCAGAATACGACCTATAGATCACATCTATTTCATTTTGTAGACGATCTGCTTTTAAATCTGTCACTTTCCCCAATGTATCACACATAATGCTCCTCAAGTCTTCTCCTTTTACCTCAGGAATACCCTGAAATCTTAAGATATAGCTTGCCTTTTCCATTTGCAGCTGTAAGAGTTGGGCCTCATTAACTGCTCTCTTTTTTCCATCTCCTGCATTTGTTTCTTAAGCTTCTGTGTATTGGCATCTACTACTTTAAGTTCTTGCTCCATTTTATTAGTCTTTTTAGTAGTTTCAGTTAACTGGCTTTGTTGAGTGTTGAATTTCATATGCAATGATGTCATTTGCTCCAGCAGAGGGTACAAAGCCTCAGTCAGCATATTTTGAAAGTCTCTAGTAGTGTCCTGTCTGGGAACAGAACTCACTGGGCTGGCATTTCCAGGAGGAAACTTCAGTTTCGGTTTCCTTTCTTTCTCCTCCCTCTTCAGAGGTGCCATTTTTTGAGGAATTGTTTACTTTTTGTCGAAAGTTGTAAAAGTCTCAAGACCCTTTATCAACGGCTGGTAAGTTCTCAAAAGTTCTTTAATATAGTTTACATCTGCTTGTCTTTCGCCCCCCCTCACAAATCGCCTATCAGTTCAGCTTTTCTTTCCTGACGAGAGGGGGTTCCCCCTCTCGAGTTGCTGGGGGGAGCTTTTTGTGCCATTTCTGGTGTCTTCGTTTAATAATCACTAATGTTTGCGGGTAGACTTGCCTAGATTTCGTTTTCATTGCCCAGCCACCAAGTGCTTGTCCCGGTGTGCGTCCCTGCATCCATTGCTGGGAATCAGCGGTGAGACCGTTGTGGCAGGGAGAAGCCCCCCTTCACCGGCTGTTTGCCAGAGGAAGGGCTCTTCAAGTGCCCACTGGCTAGGAGCCCAACACAAGGGCTCTGGGGAGGGTGCATACGATCGCATTCCCTCCAATCCGCCGATTTACAGCATGACCCTCCCGGAGCTCCAGGGGAATGCAACCGCCATTAAGGGAGCCAAAACCGGAAGTCTTCAATCCACTTTCCAACTGGATTTTACTGTGCGAACTGGCAAAATCCAGTTGCAAATTGCATTGTGTGAACTGGCAAAATCCAGTTGCAAAGCGCATTGAAAGTGGATTACTTAATGTGTGTGATTGCAGCCCAAAGCAGTTTACATCATTCTAGTCTGACACTATCCTGGCCCTCTGCAAGAGATGTCAACTAATCTCATTCTGAAATTAATTTTCTAGAGGGCCTGGAAAGACAGCTGAGTCTTACAATTCCATCAAGCTGCCAACCTTGAGCAGAATTTGAACACGGCATCCTGTCACAGATCGGGGCACGGGCCAGACAAGAGCGAGGAAGTCAAGGCACCATCTGGGGTCAAGAGCCAGGCAAACCAACCAACTGGGAAAACCAAGTCCAAAGCTCAAGGCAAAGCAGGATGGTCAAGGTACAGTCCACAGTCAAGAGCCAGGCAAACCAACCAACCAGGGAAGCCAAGTCCAAAGCGCAAGGCAGAAGCGGGGTGGTCAGAGTACAGTCCAAAGCACAAACCATTATAGTTGTCAGTGAGCCAGGGTGTTCCCCGAGAGTCCAGAGTCAGGGAGTCAAAGGTTCAAGGTGCAGGTCTAAGTATAGTCGTGCAAGCTGAGGTCAAGGAGCTGAGGACATTGAGACAGGAACCAGGAATCAGGAACACGAGCGAGAAGGTGCAAAGCTTCGTCAAAGTGACTTGTTGCTGGCATGACTTGTCGGCATAAGCGCGAGGGCTAAATAGCTCACTAAGCTGCCAGCAATTTGAGCACTGCAAGCACATCCTGGCTTCTGTTAATACTTGGGGCTAAAAGAGCATCTGTTGCTCATGCGTGCCTCTCACCACCGGGTTTCCATGTCCCATCGGCGCTGTTCTCTCAAATGGGAAACCGGTGGAGGTGAATTGGGGAGAGTGCTGACCAGGCGGGAATCTGCCTCATCTGTTGCTGAAGCAGCCTCCAAACTCTCTGCACTGTTAGGTGTGGGATTTTCTGGCATCGGGAGCTCATCCCCAGCAGCACTCAGCTCCTCCCCTGGAGGAGCCGTGACACATCCCTAGAAGGCAAAAAAAAAAAGTGTGTGGGGAGAAACACTGGTAGGGTTGCCAGGTGCCCCCCGGCCACCGGTGGAGGATAGGGGGTAAGATTTGCCAGATCCAGCTTGGGAAACTCCTGGAAATTTGGGGATGGAGCCTGGGGAGGACAGGGACCTCAGTGAGGTACAATGCCATAGAGCCCAGCCTCCAAGGCATCCATTTTCTCCAGGGGAACTGATCTGTATTGATGAGCTGTAATTCCAGGGGATCCCCAGGTCCCACCTGGTTGGCAACTCCAGGTTAGGAAACTCCTTAAGATTTGGAGGCGGAGCTAGGGAAGGGGGTTTGGGGAAGGAAGGAACCTGAGAAAGGTGTGTGATGTCATAGAACCCCTCCAAAGCAGTCATTTTCTTCAGAGGAACTGACATCTGTCATCTGGGGATCAGTTGTAATTCCAGGAGATCTCCAGGCCCCATTTGGAGGTTGGTAATCCTAAAGAATAACAATTCATCCAGCCTAGGAAATGTGTGGTAAATAAGAATAGCAACATGTGGTTTTATTTGGTGTGAGACAGTAACTCTTCAAAGTGATAGAAAAAAAGAGGGGTGGGAAATGTCATTTCCCCCTCAAAAATGTTAATGAATGAAAAACAAATACCAATATTTGGCCATTTCATATAAACAAATACAGGCAACTTTCAGGAAAAACAAATCAATACTGATAATACTAGCATGTTTCCAACAGCAATCTTCTTCTAGTGACTGTTACATAAATTTAAAAATTGCCAAAAAAAATATTAAAACATTGCCTAAGGATTAAGCCTTATATTGTGATCCTCAACAGGTATAACCAAGAATATTTCAGATTCATCTTTGTGGTTTCTGTGCGGTCCCACATGGGGCCATGCATGCACTGGCCAGCTGCAAGGTGAAGATTCCAAAAGATTTCTAGCACTTTCCAAAGCACCTGGAGTGCTCTCCCTTTCCTTCAGCGCATGCCAGCATTTCCCACCCAAACCAGCATATAATGGAGGTGGGGTGAGCACTCCTCCCTCAGTCCTTCCTTCACCACCATGGAGGTTGGATCATTTTCTTCCCTTTCAACTAGTTTTTACCTCAGAGTTTGTTCTGGAGATAAGTTCTTTGGCCCCGGTCATACGGGCCAGAAAACGCGGGGAAGAGGCATGGCAGTTTGCCCCGGAGCTAAATAAGGCGCGATAGGCCGATCACACGGGCCACCAGGTTGCCATGCTCCAGCTCTGCTCCCCGATCACACCGCAATGCTGCAGCGCAGCAAAAAGGCAGCACAGCAGACCACACAATCCGCACTGTTGTGAAGTGCGCATGCGCCGTGGGGGGGGGGCCATTTTCAGTATCTTGTGTGTGCACGTGCGCTGTTCAGCGTTGGTGCGCATCCCATGGAAACTGACAACATCCGGAAACCCCGGGACATGGGCAGGCGTCAGAAGCTGCGGGATACTGGCGGTCCCGCGATCAGACACCAGCCTTTACCCCAGGGTTTCCGGAAACTAGTACTTTGAACCTAGTAGTTTTTTTACTCTGCGTTTTTGGAGGGAAGCAGCAGGTTGGCCACGGGAGTGCTATACCTCCCAGATGTGCTCATATGATCACGCACGGAAAGTCCGCAGGGCTCCCGTGCCTGCAGCGGGGCAAATGCTCCGTGTGAACGGGGCCTTTGATATTTTCCTGGACAATATGGCACTTTTTAAAAACTGTTCTGAGTACAGCACCAAAATGGCCCAATTGGATGACCCTTAGTTGGTGGGAGGCCCCCCAATGTAGGGACCTGTAATTTTTGCCATCAAAGGCTTTCCAAGAGAAGGCCTTAAAAGCTTTTATCTGGGAAAAAGCATTTGGAGCACTAGACCAACAATCTACAAAGAAAATCTTGGATCCAGAGAAAAGGGCCCATCCTCTTTCTTTGGGGTCAGAGGCCTGCCTCAGTTCTAAGCACCACCTAAAAAGGCAAAGTCCAAGCACAAAGGCAAGGACTCACCCACTGGATGCTGTCTAAGGCTGGCTCCATCTGTCTGGCACCACCTCTTACATTCTATTAGGATTGCCAGCCTCCAGGTGGGGCCTGGAGATCTCCCACTTTTACAACTGATCTCCAGCTGACAGAGATCTGCTCCCCTGGAGAAAATGGCTGCTTTGAAGGGTGGACTCTATGGCATTGTACCATGCTGAGGTCCCTCCCCAAACCTCACCCTCTCCCAGATCCACCCCCCAAAGTCTCCAAGTATTTTCCAACCCAGACCTGACAACCCTACATTCTATCCACCATCTAGAGTGGAAGATAGTCCACTATCCTCTGGTGATGAGGTAGTCCACTATCCTCTGGTGATGAGGTAGTAGAGATGTTGGCTCCTTCACCTTCAGAGGTTCCTGAGGTGCAGCTTCCACAGAGCCCAATATAAAAATAAGTTTTGATTTATAATAAAGATAAGGGGAAGAGGCCTATTTTGGACCTCAGATACCTGAATAAGTTTTTAAAGATTTCCAGGTTTTGGATAGTTACATTGGGTGAGGTTCTTTCCCTCTTAGAAGAAGACACTTGGTTTGTGATCACTGATCTAAAGCATGGTAATTTCCACTATCGATTCATGAGAACTATAGGAAGTACTTGTATTTTCATAGAGGTGAGGTGCATCACTAATATACTGTTCTTCCTTTTGGTTTAGCTATACCCCCAAAGTTGTTTACTAAATGTATGATTGTGGTGGTAGCCCACCTGCATCTACAAGGGTGTACAGTGTATCCTTAATTGGACGACTGGCTTTTGGCAGACCCTTCTACATCAGCCTTGTCTGATGATTCAGGCCATGGTGGCAAAATAATTCACCAAGTCTATTCAAATGTTTTTGGGGTTAATGTAATCAAATACAACAGTTGTTCCCTTTGCCCGCCTGCCTATGCGACCTTTACAGAATTGGTTTCTTTGCAGATTTAATGCTCAACAAGACTCCCAGAGGAAGAAATTCTCTATCCTCAGATCTGTCTGACGATCCCTCTCCTGGTGGTCTCAAGGCCCTAGCCTACTGTGTGGCTTGTGAGTTCGGTACCCAGCCTTATGAGATAGAGGTATTCAGAGATGCTTCCCTGTTGGGTTGGGGGGCACATTGTGGTATTCATGCTGTAAAGAGGCAGTGGTCTTTATCAGAGGCTAAATTATGTTAATATCTTGGAATTAAGGACTATATGATATGCTTTCATCTCTTTTGTAACTCTGGGGCATAGCAAATGTGTCCTGAGAGCAAACGACGATACCACCGCCAAGTTCTATGTCAACAAACAGGGGGATGGGATCTTTGGCCCTGACAGTGGCGGCATCTTGAATTTGGCATTGGGTGGTCACAGGAACACATGTCCCTCCAAGCCATATATATTGCAGGGGTTTCCAGCTCTACAGTGTATACCCTCAGCAGGCTGTCTATTTCATCTCATGAATGGTCTCTCACAGTCTTACCCACATCTCATATTTCTCTGATGGGGATTCCCATGTAGACTACACCAATACTACACTGGCATTTCCCATAGCAAATGGGTAAAGAGTGAATGACACATAGGTACATGTGAGACTCCCAATCACAGGTGTTTATGGCTGCCTGGCTGTGATTCACCTTTTATGGCAAACTTAATGAGGCAAAAATGGATGTATTTGGGGCAAATATATTTGCTTTGTAAAATCTGGAATTGTGGCTCTGACATTAGTTTCCTACTAACTTGTTTTAAAGACCACTTAAGATGCCCCAACCCTAAGGCTTATGTTAGGAAACAATGAGTTAATAATATGCAAAATATACAGTTATTCTTTTTTTTTTTATTATTTCGATGCATCTTTTTAATGCAAAAGGGGAGTATATCCTAACCCAAGAGCCCTCCCCAGTGATTACAGCCCCAGGGCACCCACCAACTATATTCCAGCTATGATTGCTTTGCATTAAGTCCCCAATGAAATACAATCATTAGACTGGACAGACCACTATACTATTTCACTCCAAATTGAAGCCCACATTAATTGTGGTACTGGTAAGCTCTCAAAACAGTTTAGGAACAAGAAACTAACCATTAACACAGTGAAGCCACGCTAATCACACTACCCTTGATGCGGTCTCTTTCTTTGATCAGCTCACTCTCTCTCAGCAGGCCTCAAAACAGCCCCAGGGTACAAGAGTGCTTCCATTGCAATCATGTTAATTTTGCTTTTAGTTTGTCTTTAGCTGCTGGAGATTAATGAATAAAAGTGGTGTTTAAATTTACAACCAGGCCTGTTCTGATAGCTCAGTGGTATCATCGCCCCTGGTTTTTCGACTTTGATTATCTGAGCTAGTCATCTACTAAAAAAGAAAGAAAGAAAAAGCAAAGAAAATGTCTTTTCTATCTAGAGCAAGGCAAGACACAGACTTGATGGGATGCAAATAAAAAAAAAAGAAAATGTGAGAGGCGGGAGTATAGATAGGACGGTCTCTTGAGATGTCCCCAATGCCCTACATTCCTGCTCAGCATATGAGGAATTAACCTATTTACAGCTATCAGCTTTCTGGATTAAGATATGTGTTGACAAATTATGGATAGTGCCCCAGTGAGGCAAAACAATTAGGATGCCAGAACACTGGCTACAACCACACCGACAGCATGGATATCTGATCACATCATTTTAACTAGTTTATTAGCTAGGCAACTGGTCACTGATTCAGAACTGGACACTTTGAGCCACTCAGTTTCCCTACACAAAATTTTCCGTTTTAATTTTGATTAAGACCCTAAAAAGTAAACATCATATTTCTAACACAACATGTCCTTATTAGGGGTTGTTTTTGTTTTCTATAAAATATACTTGTTAATGCTCATTATTACCTCAAGACTGCCCCCCCCCTCAACTGATGGCAGAACTGATTCATGGTTGTTTGAACTCACAATTGTACATTCACAATCTATGGACAAACTCTGTCCTTAATAAGTATTGGATATCTCATCGGCATTTCTGATATATGACTAATCCATAAAAAATATGAACTGGTAGCAACCCGAGATACATCTCCCAGAACACCTCACCTTCTCTAACAAGTGACTAAAAAAAAATTCACTTTTTAAAAAAGAGATAGTACAGACTCTGTGATCTGAATTAATTATACCTATTAAGAATTGGGTCATAGAGTTGTTTATTTCCCACTGATTTATTCAGTTCTTTTAAGTTATGGTGGTAGAACAAGAAACGGTTCAACCGTGCTTACCTCTTGTTCTAGTATATGACACTAAATACATCACTTTTTAGTATCACAAGAATTGAAATGCCTGTGCCTTTACAGGTTTTTTTAGAAGTATGTCCCAATGAATTCAATAAAACTCATCCCCATCAGAAAAATACTCCACAGAGTTGGCTCCCATCAACTTTTTCACTGATGTTTTGCCCATTTCCCCTCCAGAAGAAGAAGAAGAAGAAGAAGACGACGAAGAAGAAGAAGAAGAAGAAGAAGAAGAAGAAGAAGAAGAAGAGGAGGAGGAGGAGGAGGAGGAGGAGGAGGAGGAGGAGGAGGAGGAGGAGGAGGAGGAGGAGGAGGAGGAGGATGAGGAGATTGGATTTATACCTTGCCCTTCACTCGGAGTCTCAGAGTGGTTTACAAACTCCTTTCCCTTCCCCTCCTCACAACAGGGGCCCTGTGAGGAAGGTGGGGCTGAGAGAGTTCTTTCAAGAACAGCCCTCTCAAGTACAGCTCTGACAGAACTATGGCTTTCCCAAGGTCATCCAGCAGCTGCAAGTTGAGAAGTGGGGAATCAAACCCGGTTCTCCCAGATTAGAGTCCGCTCGCTTAACCACTACACCACACTACAGTTAGTGTCTGTGCATGATACCCAGCAGAGCCTTTTTAGGTAGTCAAAGGGGATTCCCATCTCCCTTTTTCACCAGTGGAAAAGTTGGCTGGATCCTACTATCAATGTATTCACTCAAACATCTCTTTTCCCTTGTACAAAGTATGGGGAATAATCATTGGACACTGTGAGAATCTGGCCAGGCCTGTACATACAGGCCTTCTACCTGTGAAGTGCTAGATCTGGCATTATAAGAAACTCTGCTTTAATAATTGCGGATGCATCAACATGCTCCTTACTCCCAAATGCCCTGTCACAGGGTCTTGGCTTCAGTTCCACGGCAAAACTTGTCTTCATCATGCCCTGTCCTTCAAAGTGTTTCCTTGTCTTCTTAATGATGGGAATATAATAAACTCACATATTTTTAGTCTAGTAACAGTCAAGTTTAATAATGAGAACTGTTTAACAAGGAGAGCCTTGTGTGACACCATTTACTTTCCTTGCAATGCTGTCCTGGCTTGATGGTTCTGTTATAGTCCAGGCATGGCCAAGGGCCTGGTGCTCAGTATTAAAGTTGGACAGTAATATCCCGATAAAGGATCTTGTTAACATGTCTAGTAGTAGCCTTGGTCATGAATTCATTAGCTCCATGCAGAGATTGCATGTAATTCTGATTGCTGCTTGCAGAGAAACTTTAAAGGCAGGAGTAGCTGGCAATTAAGGCACCCTAAACAGTGTATTTAAAGAGGACCAGAGGGAACTCATTCTTCAGCATGACCCAACTTGTTTTGTGTTTCTGAGAAAGTCAGGGTGGTCAAATGCAAGACAGGACAATATTCCTGTAACTTACATAATTGTATAGGAGGAGGAATTGCAGCAGGTGACACTTTTCTTACTTCTGCACCTGGCAAAAATTCTCTTTTTCATTTCAGTTAAAGAGGCAGAAGCCCAATTTCCTTTGTCTGCTCTGTCTGGAAATCAATATGGAAAATATTATGAACTAACCCTGATCTGCAAAATTTTGAAAACAATGAATATGGGCATGATGCAGCCGTTGGTAAATAGCTTAGCCAGGAGTCAAATTAGTCCATTGTCCAGTGTAGTCCATTGACCAATGCAGTCATATAGCTTGATGTCACTCACAGGATCAGAACTATGTGCTACCTTTTCTGGAAAAGAGCAAAAGGAACTATATAGGTGATGCAATCTGTATGTGTATTTGAAACTTAATTTTTCTTTCTTTCTGAAATAAGGTATGAAAATGACTACTTTTACAGGAAGAGCTGCAATATTTCCAGTTAAAAACATCTATCCTCCACTTGGAGCAAATATGAAAGACCAATAGACGGGGGGGGGAGTGAAAATAAAACAACTCCTCCCCCCAACACACCTAATAACTACTCCAGTGACCTCTCTGTACAGGCAATCACATGAGATATTCCAATGTAGTGCCAGAGTTATTTCTGTCTGGGCTTGGCAGCACCACAGTGAGAAATGTATCCACAGAATGCAAGCAAGGGCAACTGGCAATTTTACCACACTCCTAGCACAAGATGCTGGGGTTACTATTGTCATGGTGGGGCATGTCTCCCAGAATTACAGTTGATCTCCCAGGTCATCTCCTCTGGATGAAGTGGCAGCTTCGGAGGGCAGATGCAGCCTATGGCATTACATACTTGCTGAGCTCCCTTTCCTCCCTAGACATTGCCTTCCCCAGGCACCATCCCCAAATCTCCAGGACTTTTCCAAGCTGGAGTTGGCAGTCCTAAAAAGATGCCATATATGGTAAGAATGTACTTGGTGTAGGAGGATGTAGAGGGAGAGGCTTGGTGATATTTAGAAAATGGATGATGTAATACAAGAGGATCCTATGCTGGAATTATTTTGAACAGCACTGAAGATGACACCAGTTTAGTTGCATTGGCAAAACCCACACTGGGCTGCCACCTAGTGTCCCACTGCAACATTAGCTGTAAGAAATGAGGTTGTGTGGACAACCTGCGTCAACTGCAAAGTCAATATTCAACTGCTGCATAATAAAAAAGTGGCCACAAATAACTTCAAAACAAAAAATATGCTTGATTCATTAAACAAGTCTAATGAGAGCCTGGAGCTCACTCAACAAGGCCTCATGCTTGGAAAACCACAGTTCGCTAACACCAGGAGCAAACTGTAGTTTTCAGTCCCAGACAGCAGGTCAAGTCTAAATCATAATTTGCTGGTTCAGATGTAATGGCCAATTATGGTTTGCCAAAAAGCAGAGAATAATTAATGGTGCATGAAAGGAGGAGGGATGCTGGAGGAGGAATCACACGAGTTCAAGAATCCTTCCATGCTCCTTCACGTAACATCAAACCATAGTTTTTCATTTTGCCTGACCTAAGCCAAAACTAGTCTTCTAATATATCAGCAAATAAGTTTTATATATGTAGATTTGGCCGCTATGTTGAGATGACAGTGCAATCCTAAACAGAGTTACTCCCCTTTAAATCCATTGAAGTAAAATATGTAACCGCTTAGAATTGCATGGAGCTTTGGACCGGGACATCCGTTTCATGCAGCCGTTTCACATAGCCATTTCACATAGATCCTGTCTTCTTGTAAATGCTTTGTCCACATACTTTCAAGATTTTCTTTGCAAGCAAAGAAACTTGAATTTCTCGCTTGCTTTCTCATCATGGAAGTTTCTCTTCATCAGCAAGTGGACTCCACACT
The DNA here is from genome assembly GCA_029375565.1 of Gekko gecko. Classification (NCBI taxonomy): domain Eukaryota; kingdom Metazoa; phylum Chordata; class Lepidosauria; order Squamata; family Gekkonidae; genus Gekko; species Gekko gecko. Next base: position 39,514,064 of record JAPDNY010000001.1, read on the forward strand.
CCTCAACGTGATTTCAACCATTCCTTGAATCCTTGGTTTTAGAGAACCAACCTCGTCTAAAAAAAATCCAAAATATCCCATTAGCACAATTGCTAGTGTAATGAGAGCAGAAGTGTTCAGTTTATAATATAAATAATTACACTTTTCATGCAAGCATCCTGAATTGTCCTTATTCTTTCCAATAAATCGTTTTGCTTGGAAATATGTCTGCAGATAAGGTTTTCTGCTTTTGAAGCATTCCATTTTCCTGGAGGAGCTCTTGTTTAATCGATGAAAATTAGATAGGCTAAAACCCCTTGGGGTGGCTCAATTCACTCTTCAAAGGCAAGTTGCTAACAACTCAGTGCTGAAGTATTTTATGAAGCCATACTTCATTCTTTGCCATTTATTTAGAGTACAGCACTAATTAATTGGTGTCGGGTTGCTTTTAATTATGCCCTACTCTTAGTAAGCTTTGGGGATCTGTTTATTGTTGGCAGTGAGGCTTGGGATGGGTAGGAGTTCAAAAAAGTCTGTGTTTAGCATTTTGCTTTTCTCTATTCTTCCAGCTTCATCAAATACCCTGAGAAAATTACCATGCTTTGAACAGAAATAAAGGCAGCCAAACTGAATTATGTGCTGCTTGGCAAAGGATCGATTATGATGAGACAGCAATGTGACCAGAGGCATGGAAATGAAGGCATGTGCATAGGGTGTATATGTACAGAAATCAGCATCGAGAAGAAAATAATATAACAGCTGCATACGGCCAAGCAAGTGAAAAGCCAAAGATGCAAGATACATCAGGATAGGGTATTAAGATGAAGCCTTGCTCCAGAGGGCCTAGACAGAGACTAGGAAGAAGATCTGTATCAAAGTGGCCCAGAAGTACAACATGGAGGCAGAGTCAATTGTGCAGTGAAGGGACGAACAAATGTGGGCTGGAAGAAGGATGTGGGGAAGCAGCAGACCAGCACTGGGGGTGTATAGGGATGGGGGGGGGGAAGACTGCCATATTGAGAAGGCTTTAGGTAGGGAGATCTGAAACCTGAAGAGGCATTCAGTTTCAAGCAGGAGGTCTTGTGATTGCTCTTCACACACTCCAGGTGGATGGAAGGAGCTGAAGACCACTATGACATGTTTTGTAGTCTGGATAGAACATATCTTCACAGGTACAGCTTCCTCAGGTCGGGTGTATAATACCAAATAATGGGCGATCAAACCAATGAGCTTGGTCATTTGGCTTGTGAACTCACACCCACCTGTAGAGGAAGAGTGAGTTGTGGAATGGATTTGCTCACTCCCAAGTTTGGGGTATTGGCCAAGAGACTGGAAAGGAGGGAGACAAATGCCATGGGGCTGTTTCAGGCTGGCAAAAGGGACTGTGCAGGGAGACTGAATCCCCTTCTTCTTCTACGCCATAGTCTAATCCAAATCAGGTCCCTGTGAGCTCGGGACATGGGTTCCTGGCAGCAGACATGGGACTGATGGTCTGAATGTTGGATTGGGGAACTGTGGGATTTAGGAACTTAGTGGGCTTTGAATATTCTGCCTTTTCCACAACCCAGCTCTACAGATGGAGGCATGGGATTCCTGTGTAGCATGTAGTATAATCAGTTTCGCCAGCAGTGGCCTTTCTTTAAGAGGCATAATCTGGCCTTGGTTATCTATGCTGTAATTACATCCAGGTTGACCAATGCAATGTGCTGCGTGCTCGGCTGCCTATGAAGACTGTTAAGAAGCTTCAACTGGTTTAAACTGCAGCTGTTAAACTGCCAGCATGTACCAGTTACAGTATCAGTGCCTGTTTCAAAAAATCTTTATTGGTTGCCAGTTTTTCTCCAGGCACAATAAAGTGCTGATTATCATTCACCAGGAAGCTATACTCAGCCTGGGACGATAGAAGCCTGCCCTTTAGATAAAATCTTAAGAACATAAGAGAAGCCATGTTGGATCAGGCCAATGGCCCATCCAGTGCACCACTCTGTCACACAGTGGCCAAAACCCAGGAGACATCAGGAGGTCCACCAGTGGGGCTAGAACTCCAGAAGCCCTCCCACTATTGCCCCCCAAGCACCAAGAATACAGAGCATCATTGTCCCAAACGTAGTGTTTCATCTATACCTTGTGGCTAATAGCCATTGATGGACCTCTGCTCCATATGTTTATCCAATCCCCTCTCAAAGCTGCCACCACTTCCCATGGCAGTGAATTCCACGTGTTAATTACTCTTTGTGTGAAGAAGTACTGCCTTTTATCTGATCTAAGCCTACTGCTCATTAATTTCATTGAATCCCCACAAGTTCTTGTATTGTGAGAAAGGGAGAACATATTTCTTTATCTTCTCTATCCCATGCAAATTTTTGTAAACCTCTATAATGCTACCCCTCAATTGTCATTTCTTCAAGCTAAAGAGCCCTAACATCTTTAACCTTTGTTCATAGGGGAAGTTCTATCCCCTTAATCATTTTAGTTGCCCTTTTCTGCACATTTTCCAATGCTATAATATTTTTTTTGAGGTACAGTGACCAGAACCGTACACAGTATTTCAAATGAGGCTGCACCATAGATTTATACAGGGGCATTATGATACTGGCTGATTTGTTTTCAGTCCCCTTCCTAATAATCCCCAGCACACTGAGGCGATATCTTCAATGACTCCAAGGTCTCTCTCCTGGTCAGTTACTGCCAGTTCCGATCCCATCAACATCAATGCTCCCTCTATGCTGTGGAGTCTTGTGAGCAAACATTCTGCTTTGTGTGCTACTGGCATTAAAGCTGTGAGCGAGCAATTTGGCTGCTACATAAATTAGTTTGGTCTGGAGCCATCCTTCTTGAGCTAAGACAAAAATGGGTGAGCCAGAGGCTAAAAACTGTGAGCTAGCTCACACTAATTCAGCTTAGAGGGAAAACTGATCAACATATATTTATAGTTAGTATTTTTGGCTCCCATGTGCATTACTTTGCACTTGCCCACGTTGAACCTCAATTGCCACATTGATGCCCACTCGCCCAGCTTTGACAGATCCCTCTGGATCTCCTCACATTTCTCTCTGGTTCTCACTGCCCTGAACAACTTAGTGTCATCCACAAACTTAGCCACTTCACTGCTTTACTCCCAACTCCAAATCATTAATGAACAAGTTAAAAAGCACTGGACCTAGTACTGAGCCCAGCAGTACTCTACTGCTTACCACTTTCCACTGTGAAAACTGCCCATTTATACCCACTCTCTGTTTCCTGTTAATTAGCCAGTTTTTCATCCACAAGAGGACTTGTCCTCTTATCCCATGACTGCTGAGTTTACTTAGAAGCCTTTGATGAGGAACTTTATCAAAAACTTTCTGGAAGTCTAAGTAAACAACATGAGTTACCCTTGTCCACATGTTTGTTCACCCCTCAAAGTTTCACCCCTAAAAGGTTAGTGAGACAAGATCGTCCCTTACAGAATCTATGCTGATTCTTCCTCAATAGATTCCACCAACTTACCCAGTATCGACATTAGGCTGACTGGGCTGTAATTTCCTGGATCTCCTCTGGAACCTTTTTAAAAGATGGGGGTTATGTTAGCTACCTTCCAGTCTTCAGGAATGGGGGAAGATTTTAGTGATAGATTGCATATTTTAGTCAGGAGATCCACAAGTTCACATTTGAGTTCTTTCAGAACTCTTGGATATATGCCATCTGGGCCTGGTGTTTTGTCAGTTTTTAATTTGCCCATCAGTTGTAGGACCTCCTCACTTATCACCTCAATCTAACTGAAGTCTTTCAATGCACCTCCTGAAATCGGCAGTTCTAGAGTGGGCAAGCCGCTCCCATCTTCCACAGTGAAGACAGAGGCAAAAAAATGCATTCAGCTTCTCAACCATTTCCCGATCATCCTTTCACTCCTTGGTCATCCAACGGCCCCACTGCCTTCCTGGCTGGTTTTCTGCTTTTAATCAGAAGAAATTTTTATTGTTAGTCTTTATATATTTTTTGCAATATATTCCTCATAGTCTCTTTTTGCCTGTCTTCCTCAGATCCTCTGCTCTGTGTTTGGTAGGTAAGCATCAGAAACATAGCCTCCTTAGTGGTTGCACCTAGACTGAAGTTGCTTTTCCACTGAAGTTCTCCTGCTGCCAAACTTACTGTACATGTTTTCAGGTACCAGGCAAAGATGGTTAGTTTTCTAGCTCTTTTAGATCTTTCTCTTCCCCATGGAGTTTTATCATCCATTCTCAGTTTTATACAATTATGGTGTTACAGTCTCACTCCACAGCTCTTTGCTTCTAGTATTCCTAGGATTTTATAGCTATTTTACAATAATTTTAAATCTTACTGTTTTCATTGTTCTATCCACATATCTTTTTCCTGTGTTTCACTGCTGTTGCCTTTGTAGTGTTTTTCTATTGTTACATTGTTATTATTTTGTTGTAAGCTGACTCAGAGAGATTTTTAATGGAAAGGCAGAATAAAAATATTTTAAATGAATTACCATATGAAATAGGTTTTTGTCAATATATCTTTCCTTTATTTTTAAATTTAATAGGTTACCTAACACTATAGTGCAAGGGTTTTTTATTACCCCCTAAGATAATTTATATCACATACAACAGAAGGTCATTATTTGAATTCCACATCAGCACTAGGTCCAGTTTTTCTATAATTGTCTAGGTTTTTTGTGCTTATTTCCTAATGTCTGTAGATAAGGCTTAAACTTTCTTGAGGGAAAAAGTAGGGCATTTAAAAAAATGTGAACAGTCATTGACGAACGAATCCTTTTTGTATATACAGTGGCTGGATGAGACTGAGAAAATGCTCAAATAATGATAAGCCAAGTCTAATTTCAGCCAAGTGGAGTTCATTCATGATAAAGGGATTTCTGGAAACCAATTCTTTGTGACTGTAGGGAAACATACCCCTAGAATTTCTAATCTTTGACAAAGAATGAGAGCAGACTTTTGTGAGTCCACCGTAAATCCCCAAGCTGATAGTCAATGCTGAACACACTGAATATGAAAAGAAAGGATCACTTCAGAACTTGCTGCCAATATAATATTCTCAGAGTCAAAGAGTAATCTATCCCAAAGCGTCTTAATAATGAAAACAGTGGTCAGATAAGCCCTGCACTGGATGCCTTCGCTAAAGCAGGGAATATGCTAAAAGGATTTAAATTAATTTTTTAAAGAAACTTATCTTGATTGCCATTGCTGAATGCAGTCCCATTTTATAAGCTTGGAAAGCAAATGTTAGCAAGATTTTGTGAAAGAAAAGGTGAAGACCTAGTTATGGAAGATTAGAAGCAAGAATGGTACATCTGGGCAAGTAACTAGAAATGCATACGTGCATGTAGGCATGAACAACACACACACAAATACAAACACCCAATATAACATTTATAAAGATGCTTGGACCAAATGTGAATCATTAGGTCATTTCTGCATCAGACAGAAAGCTGAAATTCGGGTGAGCAGCTAGTTCAGAACAATCTGAAAACAGGAGATGTTTGTATGCATTATGCAAAGTCTCTCTTCTAATAGTATCCAGCACTTAAGCAGGGAGCAACTAAGTTACAACTGCAATGGAAGGACAGGGTGTGGGATTTTACATGCTTGAAACATGGGGGAGGAGGGAAAACCAAACAGCCCCTGTGGCTGCAATAAGGGGTGTGTGTGTAAAAAAGGAGAACTGGGCAAAATAGCACTTCTCCTTCCTTATCCAGGCTAAGGTTTCCAACTTCAGCTGAGGAAACTCCTGGAGATTTGAGGGTAGAGCTTGATCAGGGAGGGGTTTGAGGAGGGGAAGGAGCTCAGCATGGTAATGATGCAGTAGAATCTTCCCTCCAAAGCTGACATTTCCTCCAGGGGAACTGATCTCCATAGTCTGGAGATTAGTTGTAATTCTGGGAAATGTCCAGCCCCCACTTAGAGGTTAGTAGCCCTAACCAATGCTCCCTCTATGCTGTGGAGTCTTGTGAGCAAAAATTCTACTCTCTGAGCTACTGGCATTAAAGTTGTGAGCAAGCGATTTGGCCACTGCGTAAATTAGTTTGCTCTGGAGCCATCTTTCCTGAGCTAAGACAAAAATGTGTGAGCCAGAGGCTAAAAAACTGTGAGCTAGCTCACACTAACTCAGCTTAGAGGGAACACTGGCCCTAACTGCCTTCCCAGAGTACTGGCTTTTCAGGGACTACAGGGGGTCTGCTTGGTAGGCTGAGATTTCCCCTCCACAGTCTCCTTGCAGTATGTTGCATTCAACTCATGATTCTGCCAGAACAGACTCTAATCCATTAACAATCAATATTTCTCAATACAACTTTTCCCCACTATACATTTTATGTAATTGCTCTGAAACGTATTTTTAACCTAGCAAGTAATCCTTTTTCACTGGCACAAGTAATTTCAGTCCATCTTTCTTAATATTCGTCTTAATGGGGGATGGGACACAAAAGCACAGTTTTCCCAAGAAGACGCACACTAACTGCTCCCTCTCCTGGCATATTCAGGGGAAACAGCCGGCCAAAGGAACAGTTCTGTTTTGTGTTGTTTTATCCAGACAAATAAAGTGTATTGCTTGGCAAGGCTTTGCTTTCTCTCCATCCCACACACTTCAAAGTAGATTTTGTTTTTGTTTTCCCCATTGCTAGACCTGGTTCATGTGTGGCAAAGAGTAGGATAAGGCAAAGGGAAGAGACGAAACTGAGAATAAAGACAGTAACAGCACATCTATAAATGGTTCAAGCTAGTAAACACACCTGATCTGGTAGCTCTAACGCCCAGCAGAAGCAGACTGGGAAGTTAAAATGGCCTAGGAACAAACCAAGCTAAGCAGGTGCCATGGCCTTACAACCCGGAATGACTGGGGTTGCTCAGTTCAGAACTGGACAGCAGCACAGTTGTGTGAGCTGGCTCCCCCATTGCCTCCCTCCACACTGCTACCAAAGGGTGGTGGTAGATGAGAAAGAAACTGGTAAGCTGGCTTTGATGAATTGAAATGGTTCCTCTGTAGCACTGGCAAATCTTCTTGTCAAAGGGCCTTGTTGCTCGCGGCACCAAAACTCTGGAACTCTCTCCCTGGAGAGACTTGCTTGTTTCCATTCTGTTGCCCTGAGCCGCTTCGGCGGGAGGGCAGGTTAGAAATCTAAGAAAATAAATAAATAAATAAATAAGTATTCTGCCGGCAGATAAAAGACTTTATGTTTTGTCTGGCATTCCCTCAGTGATCCCTCCTTCCTGCCCTGTGTTTAAATTGTTGTTTTTATCATTGGTGTTTCTAATTCTCAGCATGGACAAATCTGCAGATACTGAAATCCGAAGTGTGGAACCATGAATAAACAACACAGATATTTCTACAAACCTGAAAAATGCCCCAGGTGGGCAGAAAAACCTATTGGAGGGGTTAAAACTTTCCAAAATAATAAAAACAGCACTTGTAGCTTTAAGAAATGAATGCCCTCAGTGGCTATTGTTTGTCAACCATAACATTATTGCCAGCCTTCCAGTCTTAGTTTCTGTCAGTAAAAGGCAGGGGAAGGGTCCTTTTCAGGGCTATTTTTACTTCTGAGGGAGGACTCAGCACTAGCACCTTGAATTGGACTTGGAAACCAAATAATAATCAGCCCACCCCCCCAAAGATTTATAGGGATGATATGATCATAACGTTAAGTGTCACTCCCTGCCATTTTGGGATTGGCTCTGCCTCCTGTGGCAACAAATTTGTAGTTGTGCCCACCACCTTGCATCGGCATTCCAAAGATGTCTGCAGTCTCAAAAAAGTTGGAGACCCTAGCTGTATCTGATAGATCACCAGGTTCAAATCGTTGTATCAATTGGGGAATAATTCAAGGCAGGTTTAAATCCTAGTACCACTGGGAGAATATTACATATCGGTCTCCTCTTGAAAGCTATAGACAGCTGCTTTACCACACACCCACCTTTTCTTTTTTACTGTACAGTTCTATGTTTCTTTCTATCCAGAAATAAATCAAGATTCGTGGGGATTATTTCCTGGTAAATGTGCACAGGATTGCAGCCCTAATCAGCTGCAAACCCTTGATACTCCCGTCTTCTTCACTGGCTGCTTTCCAATTGTCCCAAATTATTCCTTTCTAGCTCCTACTCTGACAAGTGGAGTAGACATCACAATTCATTGGATATTAAGCAAAAATCTTTTAGTCATCAATGCCCGTTAAAGATATATCTTCAACTATTAAATTAAACAAAACCCCAGAGAAAAGATAATCTTACTCTGCACAGACATAATGCTGTGGAGAATATCTAAATGTGAAAACTCCATGCTCAGGAACAGATATGCCTCAAACTATCAGGTGGTGGAAAGAAAAGGTATAATATGATACCTTGAGACATCTGACTGGCCACTATTGCACTAGATGGACCACTGATGTGATACATCTTTCATAGCCTCACACAAGTAGCCTAATCCTGCACTTTATTCAGAGGAAACAGCATTTTCTTGTCATTTGCAAAACTCAAGAAATGTACTTAAAACCTGATTTAAAAGGTGCTGGTACTTACTTTTAAATACCTACATTTGAAAACTTTTGGTTAGTTAAATATTGATGGTGCCACACATAGAGAAATTAATTGTGATATCTATGCTGGTAGTGCTACAGCAGAGTACCTTGTTGGGTAAAAAAAATAAACAAAGTTTTCTGAGGGAGAGTCAACATGAACAAATGAAAATGAGGTGCCTCCTGTAAAAGTCACTTTTAATTTCTATAATGGGCAGATTTGGCTGAGGCACCTCTTCCGGCGTTCGGGCATTGTTATTTACATTTCAGAATTTGATTAGGTGCAATGGAGAGGGGGTTAGCATAAGACGCAGGGGAAGTTAGAAGGTATAACTAGAGGGCAACTAATAAAACAGCAGATTAAAGGCCAGATTGTTGATGCTTCTCTGCATTGCACTAGCTGAGGATTCAACTTGATGCAAAAGGAAAATGAGAAGGCTTATTCTCTGCTGCGATAGATTTACTGCACTTAGTTGGTGAATGTAGGCCTGGTCTACACAAACCGAAGATGTGGTGGGAAGTATTGATACAGACAGAGAAAATCTTAGATTGTACTATTCCTTTCACTCCTGAGTCTGTTCTTTTAAATTACTGGCCTAGCCTTAATATATCCAGAAACAAAGCTGAATTAATATCGATCCTTTTGATCGTGGCAAAAATATTGATTGCACAGAATTGGAAATCTAAAAAAATACCCTCTGTACAACAATGGTTTTTGAAGCTTTGGGACTTAGCAGTGACGGATAAATTAGCACTTCAGATTTCTGTGGCAGAAACGCCTTCTAAAAGCAATAATTTTTTAGAAAAACTGTTTCCTTTTTTTCATTATGTCTCGAATTCTCATAACAAAAACTATTCATTACCTAAGAAGTATGTGAATTTCATATTTTATCGACTGTACTTGGTTATTTCATATTTGTAATATGCTTTGTAAAGGTTTATTAGATGGTTAAGCCTATAATGCTGTAAAGAGTTATGTATTGTTTAGTTGTTATTGTTGTTCAAATAAAAATTTAAGTTAAAAAAAAGCCGTTCCTGCAGTGTACCACTTCAGATTGAAGGCAGTCGTAGTGTGGGGTTGTATGTCTGAACATGCCACCACAGGGGGAATAAAATCCCTATATGCAGAACATGAACATGTCAGGGGAAAGACTAGACTAAGATGTGGAAAATCAGTGGGATACGGTGATTCCTGGTTATAAATCATATCGGAAGGATGGGGGGAAGGGTCGGAGGTGGGGTGGCTCTGTATGTCAGAGAGGGTATACCGTCCAGTAAGATTGAGAGGGTAAGAGAATTGGATTCGCTTCTGGAAATGCTATGGGTTGAAATAGTGGGTCCAAAAGGAAGCTTAACTGTGGGAGTTTGTTATCGCCCACCAGATCAAAAGATAGAGGAGGATTATAAAATGATGAATGAATTAAAGATAGAGGCTAGATGAAATAACTGTGTCGTAATAGGCGACTTTAACTACTCACACATTAATTGGGGCAATATGAGTTCTAGTTGGGAAAAAGAGATTGAGTTTTTAGACACTCTCAATGACTGTGCTATGGAACAGATGGTCACAGATCCTACCAGGGGAGAGGCGATCCTGGATTTGGTCCTAAGTAACACCCAAGACCTGGTGAGAGATCTAAAAGTGATTGCACCACATGGGAACAGTGACCATAATGTCATTGAGTTTAACATTTGTACAGATAGGGAGTTGCCCAAAAAGACTGACGCGACCACTTTTAACTTTAAAAGGGGTAACTTCTCTGGTATGAGGGGACATGTGAGGAAGAAGTTGAAAGGAAGAGTGGAGAAAGTCAAAACCATTGGGGAAGCTTGGAGACTATTTAAAAATACAATCCTAGAAACTCAGAAAAAATATATACTGCAGGTTAGGAAAGGTACAAATAGGTATAGAAAAATAGCCTGCATGGTTAACAAATAAAGTAATGAAAGCTGTAAAAGGTAAGAAGGATTCCTTTAAGCAGTGGAAAACTAGTCTTAGTGAGGTTGATAAAAGAGAACACAGACTATGGCAAATAAAATGCAAGTCTGTGATCAGGCAAGCAAAAAGGGAATATGAGGAGCATATTGCAAAAAACATAAAGGCCAACAATAAAACTTTCTTCAAATACATTAGAAGTAGGAAGCCAGCCAGGGAGGCAGTGGGGCCCTTGGATGACCAAGGGGTAAAAGGAGTAGTGAAGGATGATAGGGAAATGGCTGAGAATCTGAATGCATTTTTTGCCTCTGTCTTCACTGTGGAAGAGGAGAAGTGCTTGCCCACTCCAGAAGCACCGATTTCGGGAGTGGGTTTGAAAGACCTGAATCAGATTGCGGTGACAAGAGAGGAAGTCCTCCGACTGATGGACAATTTAAAAACTAATAAATCACCAGGCCCGGATGGCATTCATCTGAGAGTTCTGAAAGAACTCAAATGTGAACTTGTGGATCTCCTGACAAAAATATGTAATCTTTCTTTAAAATCTGCCTCCATTCCTGAGGACTGGAAGGTAGTTAATGTCACTCCCATCTTTAAAAAGGGCTCCAGGGGAGATCCGGGAAATTACAGGCCAGTCAGTCTGACAGTGATACCGGGTAAGTTGGTGGAAACTGTTATTAAGGAAAGAATTAGTAGGCACATTGATGAACAAAAACTATTGAGGCAGACTCAGCATGGGTTCTGTAAGGGAAGATCTTGTCTCACTAACCTGTTAGTGTTTTTTGAGGGAGTGAACAAACATGTGGACAAGGGGGACCCAATAGATATTATTTACCTTGACTTCCAGAAAGCTTTTGATACAGTTCCTCACCAAAGGCTCCTAAGTAAGCTCAATAGCCATGGGATAAAAGGACAAGTCCTCTTGTGGATCAAAAACTGGCTTATAAATAGGAAACAGAGAGTGAGTATAAATGGGAAACTTTCTCAGTGGAGGGTGGTAAGCAGTGGGGTACCACTGGGATCAGTACTCGGTCCGATGCTTTTTAACTTGTTTATTAATGATTTGGAATTGGGAGTAAGCAGTGAAGTGGCTAAATTTGCAGATGACACGAAGTTGTTCAGGGTGGTGAAAACCAGGGAGGATTGTGAGGCACTCCAAAGGGATCTGTTGAGGATGGGTGAGTGGGCATCAACATGGCAAATGGGGTTCAATGTGGCCAAGTGCAAAGTGATGCACATTGGAGCCAAAAATCCTAAATATAAATATACATTGATGGGGTCTGAACTGGCAGAGATGGACCAAGAGAGAGATCTTGGAGTCGTAGTAGATTAACTCAATGAAAATGTCTAGACAGTGTGTAGCTGCAATAAAGAAGGCCAACGCTATGCTGGGGATTATTAGGAAGGGAACTGAAACCAAATCAGCCAGTATCATAATGCCCCTGTATAAATCATTGGTGCGACCTCATTTGGAATACTGTGTACAGTTCTGGTCACCACATCTCAAAAAGGATATTATAGCATTGGAAAAAGTGCAGAGAAGGGCAACTAGACTGATAAAAGGGTTGGAACACCTTCCCTATGAAGAAAGGTTAAAATGCTTGGGGCTCTTCAGCTTGGAGAAACGACGGCTGAGGGGTGACATGATTGAGGTTTATAAGATTATGAATGGGATTGAGCAGGTTGAGAAAGAAGTACTTTTCTCCCTTTCTCACAATACAAGAACTTGTGGGCACTCCATGAAATTGCTGAGCAGTCGGGTTAGAACAGATAAAAGGAAATACTTCTTCACCCCAAGAGTGATTAACATATGGAATTCACTGCCACAGGAGGTGGTGGCAGCTACAAGCATAAGCAGTTTCAAGAGGGAATTAGATAAACATATGGAGCAGAAGTCCATCAGTGGCTATTAGCCACAGGGTATAGATGGGTATTCTCAGTCTGGGGCAGGTGATGCACTCTATCCTTGGTGATGGAGGGGGCAGCAGTGGGAGGGCTTCTAGTGTTCTGGCCCCACTGCTGGACCTCCTGATAGCATGTGGTATTTTTGGCTGCTGTGTGACAGAGTGTTGGAGTAGATGGGTCATTGGCCTGATTCAACATTGGCTTCTCTTATGTTCTTATGACCCTTCTCCTTGATCACTCATATTCTGTGAATAGGGAGGGTGGAGAACTATGCAGATACTAGATTGCCTACCAGCAGTTAGTGGTACAGTCCAGGAACAGTTTTGCTATTTCCTCTGCAGTTTTTTGTTTTTTCTTAACCAGGTCACTGTCAACTGATTTCCAAGTGGTAAATTACAGTCTTATGCAAGGCAGGGAGGGCAGGATATAAATTAATTAAATAAATAAGCTAGAGTTACCAATGTCCAGGTGAGACCTGGAGGTCTCCCAGAATTACTACTGATCTCCAGATGACAGAGATCAGTTTCCCCTTGAGGAAATGACTGCTTTGGAAGGTACTCAGTAAAAGTATAGCTCACTAAAGTCTTCCCCAAACCCTGCCTCCTCAGCCCCTCAAATCTCCAGAAATTTCCCAACCCAGAGTTGACAACCCCAAGCCCTTAAAGGAACAGGGAATTTGTAACGGGCACTCACATATCTGCACCTAATAAGACCTCCAGAGAAGCAGGAGAATAATAATTTCTCCCCTCATCCTAAGGGTGGATGGATGTTGGCAGATATGGGATTGGCTTTCCAATGTTTTAAAACACTAGAGGCTGCTGAAGGATGAGGGGGCATGGTACTAGGGGGAGGGAGAGTTAATTGCTTACCCCATTATTATTTTCCCAGGGCAGATCTCTTCCCTGGAGCTGGTATTTGCTTTGCAAAGGAAAAAAACCCCCATAGATACCCATATTGTACCTGAATAATTTATCTCACAAAGCAATATTCAGCACTAGGAGTTATTTAGATGAGGGAAATGGAAGGAGAAGTTATTATTTTTAAAAAGAACCTCATCCAGTGTGTAGCAGTAGAAAAGAGCCAGGGTCCAGTAGCACCATGAAGACTAACAAAATTTATGGCAGGGTATGAGCTTTCATGAGTCACGGCTCACTTCATCAGATGCAGCTAGATCAGGAAAGCTCCTACCCTGCCATAAATTTTGTTAGTCTTCAAGGTGCTACTGGACTCTTGCTTTTTTCTAATGCTACAGACAGGCTACCATGGCTACCCATCTTGATCTAAGTGTGGTGGCTCTGATCTCATATGGGCCCCCTGCAGTCACTACTAGCTTGGTGAAAGAAAGGAAAAAAACCTAAAGAAAATCTGAGACAATGATATCCCCCCTACCTCATACTGTATGCCTTATCATGACCACGTGGTTGCATGTTCACTGAGGAATTTTACCACTTGGTATATGACCGGGGCTGTGGTGGCTCAGGGGTTAAAGATGCTGAGCTGCAGACTGGAAGGTCTGTAGTTTGGCAGTTCGAGACCCCAGTGCTGCGTGGTGGAGTGAGCTCCTGGCCCCGGCTCCTGCCAATCTAGCAGTTTGAAAGCAAGAAATTACAAGTAGATAAATAGGTGGGGGGTAATGGTGTTCCATGCGCCTCAGCATTTAGTCATGCTGGCCACATGACCACGGAAACATTTTCAGACAGCGGTGGCTCTTTGGCCTGGAAATGGAGATGAGCACTGCCCCCTAGAGTCTGATTTGACTGGCTTTCGAGCAAGGGAACCCTTTATATGACTACTATTTTGACTTTAGTCAACTTCCTGGTGCCAAAATGGCAAACAAATGGTTCAGTGCCATTAATTCCATTTCTTCAGTCTTTGGCTTGGTTTGTGTGGCAACTGGATCCCTCTTATCCTGGGGCAGTCCTGGCAGTTCTCTTATGCTTGGGGCACTCCCATCCGTTAGGGTCCAGAACAACCTGTTTTTTCAGCTTTGGAGCTAACTAGTTTACAACAGTTATATCACCCCAGAGAGATGAAAAAAGGAGCCAAGGATGTAATCTTCCTGCACAACTATCCTGGCCATAAATTGGAAGCAGGAGTTAACCATTTGCTCAGGAATCCACTGGTGAGAGTTGTTCAGCAAACAAAGAACTCCCTTTTTTTTAAAAAAAAAAAAGAACCACAGCTGCTCTAGAGGAAAGCTTGGTTTCGGTCAACTGCTCCTTCCTTTCTCCTGAGAATGAAGAGGAGAAGGAATCGTGACTGCCGTCCATTCCTTCCCATCCCATCCCTGAAGACTCTCCTACACGTTGACTGACTGTTGTGAACACTGATGGATGGGAACCCCTTCTCCCTTGAGAATTCCAACAAATACCGGAGGCATGCCCTTGAGGGGATTTGTCCATTGAACCATTGAGCCTCAGGTCAGCTCCACACCAAGGACTGAGAACCAGGGTAAACCAAAGGTTAGAAATGGACCTGACACATCTGGGCTCAAGCCTTTCTACTGCTACACTCTTACTTTAAGAATATAAACATAAGGACATAAGAGAAGCCAATGCTGGATCAGGCCAGTGGCCCATCTAGTCCAACACCCTGTCACACTTTGTGGACTTACCACCCCCCTCCTATAGGAAATCCAAGGTATTATATTTGGAGACAGCATTCTGATATTGATCTGTTCTCCACTGAAATCGTACAGCATACCGAGACCTGTTCCAGAAGCATACTGTTTTGCATTCACTGCTTCTTCAAAGTTTCAGGGGGCACAATTCTATAGGGTAAAATTTCTTTTGAGTATATAGCACAGGAGACTTAGGACATTTAGAGGAACCTGCTTGTGTGTGATACTCCTATACTAACTACATTTGCAAACTTCTTTGCCTCACAGACAGAATGCCGATCTGGGTCCTCGTTCTTTGTTCAGATAGGTGTAACCTGCACTCCTCACTCTAAAAATATCCACTGACCATTAGTGTCAATTAGAGATTTTTTTTTAGTTTTTAGCTAAACCAAACTCTAGAGATAATTTTCTCTTCCCATGGAACAATACCATTTCCTCAGTGATATGGACTCTCTTACAATGGGCATTTGCAAGCATGTGAAATATTAATATGAAGTCGATAAAGAAAAAAGCAGATTAATGTAATGGGCTTCTGTTCCTTTGAGTGTAGTATAAGATAGCTGGAAAGAGAGAAAAGTGTGTAGGGGGAGAATGGACTGGGGGAAAAAATTGTTAGCTTCTTGACTAGAGCTTGCCCTTTTATTTCTGGTGCTTACACTGTCAAGAAGACATTTTGCCGAATTGCCTCTTCGTGCAGTAACACCACACAGCTGTTACTTCTAAGTGGCTTTATAGGGATTCTCACCCACAGCTTATAATAAACCGAGCGTACAGATAACATATCTTTTCGTGCTTTTAAAGTGCTTGGATGATAACTGTGAAAAATTATCTCAAGAAGGTTACCATGCGGTACCTGTGGCCATTTTCTCATGACCCCTGTGAGATAAAGTTTACTGCCTTAGATCATGATACATTGTCAAATAACAGGTTTAGCTTGTCTGGCCAACAAGAAGTAATTGAGGAGTGTTATAGCTTTACAATCCATGTTCCAAGGAATTGGGAGCATCTGAGCTGTTAGACCTGAACAAAATAGGTCAACACTGAAAGAATAAAAGTTTTCTCTATTTTTTCCTTTCTTTCCTTTACTCCCAAGTTTTCTTCTTCTTTTTATATGTGAAATGATTTAAGGGCAGTCCTTGAACATCCAGTAGAAAGAACTAAAGGAGTCTTTTGCAAGGGTCACACACACACACACACACACACAGTTCACACATATTTAAATGTTCCATGTCTGTGTGATAGTGGCACACCAACCCTATCATACAGGTCCAAATATTTAAAAAATTTCCCTCCTTTTAAAAATATCACAGCTACCATTTCTTGATGTTAGAGCACATGCAACCCCACACCCATACACATCTCGGAAGATCTGGCATACTATAGCAGTAAGAGAATGAGGCTTTATCTACACATTGCAAAGTCCTTGTGTTTGTATTGAGAGACTTTTCAAACGAGGACTTTGTATCACATATGCAACGGTAGTTTTGGGCTCCCACATGCACACTGGCTCTTTTCTGTTTGCAACCAGAACTGGCAGGAAGTAGCAATTGTAGACAGCCCCCCTTGGCTATCTTCTTATCCTCAGACTGCCTCAAGGAGCTGCAATTGGCTATGTTGTAAAATATCACATTACTTACATGGCTACATGCAGCCCTGGATTAACCACTAAACAAAATAAGCACGTGCTTAGGGTACCAAGGGAAGTCCTCCCACAGCTATTATGTCCTTAACTCTTTAACTGCTACACTCAACTTTATTCAGATTTTTTTGTAATAGTCCTTATCTGCCATGTTCGACTTTAGTCTGCATTGTTAAAAAAAAGTTTTCTTATTTCACCTTCAGCACTTATTGAGTCTTAATGTCTTGTCAGTTAAGCAATGGAAGGGCCGAAGGGCACCAGTGTTCAGCAATGCTTAGGGCATCAGTTGGCATTAATCCAGCCCTGGCTACATGTAAGCTTCACAACCAACACAAGGGCTTTGTATTGTGTAGCTGGACCATGACCTATGATCTGGGAAGTCCCTGGTTCATACCTTACCACTGGATCACCAAGTTTAGCCCATCGAAACCAAGAACTTCTTCTGTGGCTTCAGAAAATGTATTCTCTCCCAGCTTCAGTCTCTCTGCCCCACACCCTGGATATCTGAAGACTTCTGGACAGTGCTGGTGTCATGAGGCTGATGGTGACTGGTCGTGCTGTGTTGGCATTATGCCAGCATCACTCTAATATGACTTAAGTTGCTTCATTGAGCATTTTAAGAAATGTGCTTTCCTCCTGAGAGGCAGTGCAGGATTGAGAGCATCCAGTCGTGATGTGGTTATCTTAGAAGGGGGAAAGGGAGTGTGTGTGTGTGGGAAACTTGAAGAATTAGGAATAACAGGACTCAAATCAGAATCAAGTGCTTTTGCCTCACACGAAGAGCCCGAATTCTGTCACATGGGATAACTAGGGCGCAAAAATTTAATCAGTAATGAAGTAAAGCTGTAATTCTCTGAGTACTTACCTGAGGGCAAGGGTTCAGCTATATGGTACATAGTAGACAGATATATGATCAGATCTCTTGACTTTTTTAATTTTAAAAAGCAGCAGGGTAGTGATTTGGATGAGGGCCACAGGTGAGGGGGGCGGGGAGAAGGTTTAACATTTCCTTAGAAAGTTAGATGGGTAGTAATCAAAGTGCTAAATCTGGAAGGCATGCAGGTCATACTGGGGTTCCCTGTTTCCTGCAGGACTGGGGCTGCTGGTCAGAAGACTAAACTGCAAGGAATTCAAGCTGGAAAATTATTACAGCTCAGACTCCAAGCTGGAAATCAGGTGATATCGGAGAGCCACTCATGTGACACTGCTTGCTCTGTAGTTTCCAGATCTGCTGCTTTCCCTTAGGCTAGGCAGCCTGATGCAGAGGGAAGTCACCAGGCTATCTTGCCTGACCCAGATACATGACATCCCTTGGACACGAATACTTGGCAAATAATATGCAAATAGTTTTTTTTCTGTGTCAGAAAGCAAAGCACATAGCTTTCCCCCCTGCTCTAAAGAGCAACAGACCTGGGCTATTCCTGCTGATCACCCTTCACTTTGAAGGGCGGAGGAGAGCCCTGAAGCTACGGACCAGGAGGTGATAACATGTCCCACTTCTTTTGGACTGCCCAGGGTTGTGATACATTGTCTTGCAGGGAGTCCTGGCATGAAGGCTGGTGCTAGCATAGGAATTCTAACAAAAGATATAAGATTAAAATACTCAAAACGTAATATTTTTTTGCTTTTGTTGTTGCGATCAAGATAATGTGGGACTGTCAACCTGAGTTGGCCATTAATCTGTCTAGAGTGGATTGTCTCCTCTGACTGAGAGTTATTATATTGTAGTTGAATGGTCTGCTTCTTTAAAGAAGGGACACAGGAACAATAGGGAGGAGAGGAATTGCACAGTGGTTAGAATGCTTCAAATCTCCACTTTCCATCAAACTCTGTAGATGATCTTGGGCCTGCCTCTCTGTGCGAGACTAACATGTTTTACAGGTTACTGTTGCATACAGCAGAAGACTGAGAATGATGTACCACCCTGTACTCTATGGAGGAAGAGTAGGATAAACAATTATGAAATAAATTAGTGAAATAAGAAATGGGGAATGGCTGCATGATCCAGATCAACAAAACCCAAAAGATATTTTTCCTTTGTTTCCCAGACAGGCTGGGTTTCTTTTACATCACAAATCCTGGGATTTATTTGTTGTTGTTGTTCAGTTGCACAGCCGAGTTCAACTCTTCACGACCCCATGGCCCACATCACGCCAGGCCTTCCTGTCTTCCATCGTGCTCCGGAGTTTGCTTACACCTTCCGACCTGAGGGGCTCATCTTCTGGTGTCATATCTTTTAGCCTTTTGTTACTGTCCATGGGGTTTTCTTGGCAAAGATACTGGAGTGGGTTGCCATTTCCTTCGCCAGTGGATCACATTTTGTCTGATTGATTTATTTATTATATTTTTATTCTGCCCATCTTCCAGGGAGCCTGCGATGGTGTGCATAATTCTCCCTCCCTCTATTTTATCATAACATGCAACTAGAGCTGCCAACTCCAGCCTGGGAAATTCCTGAAGATTTGGGGGTGGTGCCTAGGAAGAGGTGAATTTGGGGGGAATTTTATGTAGAATCTATGGTGTACCATAGAGTATTCTCTCTGAAGCTGCCATTTTCTCCAGGAGAATTGATTTCTGTGGCCTGGAGATCAGTTGTAATTCCAGGGGAAGCCCAGGCCATGCCCGGAGGTTGGCAGCCCTACACCAAACCCTGTGAAACAGGGCAGACTAAGAAAGTGATAGGAACAAACTCACTCAAATAGATTCATGGAGGAACTTCTCAGTCTAACACTGTAACCCCTGCTCCACACAACAGTGAATGAAGCTGGTGTCTATGGGTGTGGACTCCAGATGTCTGGTGGTGGAGCAGGAGAGTCAAGGTAAGTGTTTTTTGGTTGGTCTGAGGGTTAAGGCTTTTGCAAAAGTTTGCACAGCTAAATAAGGGGAAAAATTAGTGTGGAACAGTCTTCCTTCCTGTTTTTCTAGCAACTAACGACTTAGTTGCCCTGACCTGCATAGCCCAGTCTAGCCCAATCTCATCAGATCTTGGAAGCTAAGGAGGGTCAGCCCTGGTTAGTACTTGGATGAGAGACCACCAAGGAAGTCCAGGGTTGCTACACAGAGGCAGACAGTGGTAAACCTCCTCTGAAACCTACAGGGTCACCAAAAATTGGCTGCAACTTGATGGAAAACAACAACAAATAAAACCCCTGCTTACTTGGCCCATGCCCCAAAGTCTGCCATATTGTATTGGCAATCTGACTGGCTGCACTAGCTTCCAAAGATCTCCCCTGGCCCACCTCTTTGCAGAATGAATAGATCTGATTTACTATAGCAAACATAAATGAAATGTTATTAATAACTGCTACAACCATTTTCCTGCAGCTAACTGGCTATGATTCCTGGATCTCATTCTTTCTTTCCACTGTGTTAAGAAAGGTTGGCTTATTTAAACTTACCATCAAACAGAATCAAAATCAAAGTGAGCTAATTTTTCTGAAACACTAATCATTTTAAGGCTATTGAACTAAATATAGAGGCAGTTCATTAAATCATTAAAACTGCCTGCAATAATCCTCCGAAAGTCATTATAGTGGTATTCCCTAGCCAGAGAGGTAGGTTTGCCTTAAGCACAGTTTAATCAAATTAGATAGCAGGCTATGTCATGGGGTTTCTCCTATTGATATTCATTAAAAATACATGATTTATCACTAATCTATGTAAGGTATATCCCGATTCTGCCAAATTAATTTTGTAAATGTTGGGGCAGTGGGGGAAAATGGGTAAGGACAAAAAATAGTCTATTGGTATAATGGTGATTTAAAGCTGAGACATTATCACTTTTAAATTTAAACAATATATAATTTAGCAACAGAGCATTTATTAACACTATTTTAGTTCTATCCTTGTTTGAAGCTCCTATAGTACTAGAAAAACATAAAGTTATGTAGCCACTGTATCCTTTAGTATTGTGGTTTTCACATATACTCTTCTCACTAGGGATGCCAACACATCTGGAGAACCATGTCCTCTTCCTTTCACAGTAACATGTGTAGAAATAGGCAGCTGAAGCTTTTCATGGCATGAAGTAAAATACTGTCACCTGGCAAATAACATCCCTTTAAACCCGCATTAAAGGGACAGGACATTTGTTTTCCTTCTGGTATTTGGCAACTGTTCATGGTCTTGTCTGTTGTACGACATGTGCATATTACATTTTCTAGCAGTACACACTCAACTTACAGGGGGCACTGGCTGGGGCTTCAGGGTCTGACCACTGAGGGCCAAGCTAGACTGGATGCAATGGAGGCAGCTCTGTGTTGGGAAATATTAGGGAAGGGCAGGGCTTGGGAAGGGGAGGGAAGGTGAGGGGAGAAATCTTAGCGGGGTGTAATGTCATAGAGTCCACCCTCCTAAACATCCATTTTTTCCCTAGGAGAACTAATCTTGTTCATCTGGAGATCAATTGTAATAGCAGGATATCTCCAGGTGCTACCTAGAGGGTGGCAATCCTAAATGGGAGTAGGATTGCCAGCCTCCAGATGGAGCCCAGATATATCCAGGAATTACAACTGATCTCTAGACTATAGAGATCAGCTCCCCTGGAGAAAATGGCTGTTTTGGAGGGTGCCCTCGATGGCATTTTACCCCACTGAGGTCCCTCCCTTCCCCAAACCTTGGCCTCCCCAGGCTCTACCCCCAAATCTCCAGGAATTTCCCAACCAGGAGTTAGTAACCCTAGTGCTGCCCACAAGCACTTTTTTCATTAAGATGCTTTAGGAATAGGGTTGTCATGTGCCTGCTGGGGATGGGATATCTCTTTCCCCGAATGGGCTGCACTCCAGCAGCTGGAGGGAGAAAGGAAAAAAATTGCCTTTGGTGAAGGCCTGACTTCAGTTCCAGGAAAACCTGAAAGTGATGTCATGCCTTTCTAGGAATTGCCAGAACCTCTATGTTAAACACTATAGATCTCTGGTGATTCCTGGAGAGGACTGATGTCACTTCTGGGGAAAACTCAGAAGTAACATCAGTCCTCTCTAGGAATTGCCAAAAAGTATATGGTAACCCTATACTTTGTACTCTGTATAGGGTTTTCAAATAAATAATTATATATAGAAAATATACATTTTTTTACAGTTTTACATAATTTGACTTTGAATCCCCTATGCACCGCTAGCCACAAGCTACCAATTATGCACAGTCGCTGGTGGTCTTTGATAGAGAGTTCCATCTCTCTCCATACCAAAAGAGCAAATTCTCTTTGCCCTGGATGAACATTATGATGCAGATCCAGCTGTGTGCCTGCATTGGCATTGCTGTGTTTATGTTGGCTCCTTGCTTTTGCACACTGGCTCTTGGCTACATCAAGGGCACAAATGTTTAAAAAGATACAAATTTCTAAATGCAAGTTGATGATTTGTTTCAGCGGTGCACTAAAACCTGTAATTTTCGTTCACCTCCATTTTCTTTTCCATTCCTGTTGTGCAGACATTATCTCATTATTAGTGAAATTTGCTGGTCTCTTCCATATTAATGTCAGATAGCAGGATGGAAGGGCGAGGGTGGGAAGCAGCTGGGATATTCAGTTCAGAGAGGGGTCTCTTGATATGAGGCGCTTTTATTAAAAGTGGAAAATTTAATAAGGAGCTTTCCATACCAGGGCTTAGACCATAGGAAAGCATTGTCTCTGCAGGCTGCCATCTTGTGTTCCAGTAGAGGAGCTTTGTGTTTTTCTTTTTGCCTGTTAAGGTCCAAATTCACTTCTGGGGTCACTTCAGTGACCTTGGTAGACTTAACACCGGGGCTGGGGGGGGAAGTTCAACCGAGTTACATGAGCAAATCAGCTTTATAGCGCCAGCCCCTGAAATCAGGCAAGAGAAGCAAGGCGATCTTCAGAAATGCAAACGGGTGGTATTCTGATGCCTGCTGAGTAGCTTGGCACAAAGTAGTGTAAGCAACAGGTGCACAAAATATTAAAATTCATAAGTCTTGTTGAAAAGTTTTACAAACGTTCATTCCTTTTTCTCAGCTTCATTTTCCTTTTCAGTGCCCCTGATTCATGCCGAGTCAGACGATCAGCCCAGCCCAGCCATGTCTACTCACACACTACTACTGATACAATACTACCTCAGACAATAATACTTTCCTAACAAATGTGCCTGAGAATTTTTAATCAGTAATGCCAGGGATTGAACCTGGGACCCTCTGCCTATTGAAGGGGCTCTGCCACTAAGCTACAACACTTTCCTTTATTTTTCTGCTCTGATGAGTTCTGAAGGCTTAATTTCAATTAAACTGGGGGGGGGCTGTGGCCTTTTTGAGTGGCCAGAGCATAAAATCCACACTGAGGCTCTACAAAAGTCTGTGGTGTTTTCACATCCCCCCCCTTAGAATCAGAATATTATGTCCATTTAATGCACATAAAAAAGAAACACTTGTGGACTTAAAAACTTTCTACCTCCAAAAACCATTTCAGCATGGATTTCTGCAGAGAAAATGCTGCCAGAAAACTCTTGTGTATTGCAGAGGGCTTTGCGCCATACTTACGGACACATGCTCAGTAAAAGTGATGCATTAACTGTACCTGTTGGGCCTCAGCACAGTCCCCTACAGAGAGCAGATGAAACTCTCCCTTGTAGCTGGGCCACTTCCTGGACTAGTTAGGCTCTCCTCTATATGTTGTGTGAAGAGTGTAGCAGGATCCTTGTCAAGTTGTTAGTGTCAAGGTTGACTTACATGTTAGAGCTGTGATTTAATGTATGCAGGCATCCATCCACACACAGGTTAACATATTTGGGTTACAGTCCAAACACATTCATTATAACTGCTTCGAACTTTTTGTTCTTACAGAAAAGCCATTAATATTTCATTTTCATATGCCTTTCACAAATAGGAAATTAATTGCATACTCTTGCAGCCAGAACAGATATAATTCGTTATGTATTGTTAAGGTTGTCTGTGATAAATTTATCAAGCTCAAATGAAAACTACATTGAAATCACAATGGATCCATCTTCATTAAGGCTCTTTAAGTGACAGATACACCTGTCCTGAAATTAAGGGGGGAAATAACACTTTCCAGAATTCAAGTTAGTAGGTGGAAAAGAGGCAACACCGGAAAAAACAAATGGCAACACCGGAAAAAACAAATGTAGATATTAATGTGCAGTTATATAATATATACATCATACATGTATGTTCTATCAGCTCTGTTTATACTGGTGATATAGTTTTTTTGTAATGGAAAGTAGGGACAGTGATTATATAGGGTGAACTTCCTTGGGTCATACAGAGGCTTTCCACAGTTTGGGTGCTGACCTGCACTGTTTTTCCCCCTCTGAGCATCCTCACATACTTGTCTTCCATTTGTTGTTCTTTCATGTTTTCTCCCCCCCCATGGTTTCTCAAACTACCTTTGATATGATTTGAGAAAGCATAGAAAAACCACGAAAACCCCGGAAGGACAACGAATAGAAAATGAGGACATGAGGAAATGCAAAGGAAAACTGTGGTCGCTTGGCAGACAAACCACGGTAAAAACTTTGTCGAACAAGATTTAATAGGGTGTGTTTTTTTTGTAATATGGTGATGGGTGGATTTTGCAAATATACAAGATGAGAATGGGGAAACAGCAAAAATCCTGGAACACATTTGCTTCAGACAGCATCAGCTTCCTCAGACAAACAGAATTCAGCCTCAGACAAACACTGCCCCAAAGTGTTTTTAGCTTCTGTCCAAGCAGCTGGAGTTATTTGGTAGCTAGAAGTCACCAGCCAGGGATGTGGAATGCAATAGTATAGCCTAGTCTCATCATATCTTGGAAGTTAAGCAGGGTTGGTACTTGGATGGAGGAACCACCAAGGAAGACTCTGCAGAGGAATCTGCAGAGGATCTGGTCAAGGGAGCTTTGACTCTCAAAAGCTTATACCCTGAAAAACTCGTTGCTCTCTAAAGCGCTCCTGGACTTGAATCTGACGGCTCTACTGCAGATCAACTCAGCTACCCTCAGAAACTATCTGTTGACGTAGGCAATGGCAAATGACCTCTGCTTCTCACTTGCCTTGAAAGTTCCTTGTTGGGGGTCACCATAAGTTGGTTGCAACTTGATGGCATATACATACATACATACTTACTAGCCATCATTGTCCAGTAAAGAAAATTTTCTTGCCATCAATGCTTACTGCAGAAACATCTAAATACTAGCTTTAGAGAGCCTTAGAGATCGTTATTTCTTTGTTTGGTACACTGCAATAGCATTTCCTGTTACATCATTCTTGTTGCAAGTGACCATTTTTGCAATGTAACAAAATATTTACAACCTACATAATATGCTATATATTACGTAATGATGGCATTGTTGAAAGATGGCAGTAAGGTTTTATAGTGTACCAATCACTATTCCTGTTACAGTGCAAGCCATTTATTATAACTGATGAATTGGTGCACTCAGTTACAATCAATTCAGCTATTGTCTTCTATATTATAATTATCAGTTTCAAAATAGAAAAGTGTCATATGCTCCAACTGTCCCTGTTTACTAGGGACAGTCCCTATTTTTGTTACCTGTACTTCCTGAATCACTGTATTTATTGTATCCCAATTTTTGTCTTGGAGGAAGGATTTTGCTAGTGTAAGTTGCTCAAGTTTGCCACTTCACAGGATTCAGCTACGTCCCACAACTTCTCAGGGTTCAAGAGTCTTTATTGTATGTGTCCAAAGACCATCAAAATTGAGTAGCTAAAATGTTCAAGTAAAACATGGGCCTATTATGCATGGGTATTTTCCCTCACTTTCACTGTCCATGTCCATCGGGTTTCCTTTGTCGTTCTGCATTGATTTTCCTCCCTTCAGTGCTCAGTGTGTTTTCTGGTCACTGTTTTCTGAGAGTCGAAGGTAATTCAAAAGCCTACAGATTCCTTCAGATTCCCTGCCCTTTTGCTGCCCCTCAAAGGTCACTTCCCCACCAACACTGAGGTCGTTCCACCCACTCTGCACCTTCCACCATCCTCCCCCTTCATCGGTGTACAAGCTCCATTTTGCCCTTGTTTTTAAATTTAAATTTTGATTTTGACATGGCATGAGTCTAGCAATATGAGACTATCACTAGTCTCGGACTGCTGACTAAAAAAATCAAAATGACAGGGGGAAAGTTTAAAAGGAGCTGAGTGAGTGGATTGGAGAGGAGGCAAATAGCAGCATCTCCAGTACAAAAAAAAAGGATAGAGTTTGGAGGACAGAGTGCAATCAGCACAGGGCAGGCTTTAAAAAACTGCCAAGATCATGACCGGTGTGCAGCATTAAATTAGAAAATCACGAAGAGAAAACAATGCAAATTTGCAAGGAAGGGCAGGAAATTAGTGTTACTGTGTAGCTGTGCTAGGGCATGGGCAAAAATACCCCCATTTTTTCCCCCAGTTTAGTGGCACAAGACTAAAAAAGCTCTCCAGAGCTTCTGCCAGAGGACTCCTCCCCCATGCAAATTGCAGCCCTGTGCAAAGTGTGGTGAAGTTGCAGCCGACTTTGCACAGACACATGAACATGCACCACACACACACGTTGACAATGATCGCAGCTTCCAGTGCCAGTGTCAGTGGGTTCTACCATGCATTCTGTACAACATGTCCCTCATATTATGAGGTTGTGTGACTCTTTCCTATTTTTCACTGTGGCTGATAATACAGCAGAGAATCCCCCAGTGCTTGGAAACATGGAAAATGGGGCTTTGCAGCTGCTTATCAGTTTTTTAAAAAAAGTCGGTTTCAACATTGGGTTTTCCATCTTTGCCTACATTCCTTTCTGTTCCCTTTCATTCAATGAACTAACGCTAAAATGGATGAGCAAAAATTGAACCACAAGGATTTAAATGGAATGTACTTGCTGGACGCTACTGCACAGCTGCAGTTGGGCAATTGCATATTTTTAAAAAAACTGGACACCACCCCCCACATGTCACAAGTGACCCCGATTTAGAAAAGTGTGTTTTTTAAAAATTGTAGCTGCAGAATAAATACATCAGAGGAAAAAGAATGGTGCGTAAGGCGGGCACAGAATCCAAAATGCCAACATATCAGATACAATGAAAGATGATATCACTGGTCATGTGAGCTATGGCTGGTGAATCAACAAAGGCATCAATCCTCCCTCCTCATCCCCATAAGCGATCAGCAAAGTGAATACTTAAAAAAAACACAACCAACTGTCTTGAACCCTCTAACCACAGTGTGAACTGGGAGAGGTGTCTGACTGTTTGCAGGAATACCAATTGGCAATAAAATTAGTGAATGTCTGCCCAATGGCTCCACTTAAATTAAATTTCATAAATGGTAGTCACATGAATTTGTAGCTGTGGTAGCAACAAAGAAATTTGCATAGGGTAAGAAGTCAAACTATTGTCGCCAGCACAACTCAGCAAGAGTATGGGTTAGTGCCACCTCCTGTTCAAGTATAATAAGGGCATACATTAAAAAAGAATGAAACAAATCAGAACAGAAAGGGGGCATTAACCAAAGAGAGAGACAAGGAAACAGGGGAGGGCACTGAGCGGTGCTTAAAGTAACACATAAAGAATTCTACTTTAGCATATCTAAATTGGACCAGAACAGAGAAGGGCAGCAAAAGCAGCTTTGGTAAATGCGGGCCAACATAGGGCTGAAAGAGGTCTGAATGCTGAATCACGTAAAACAAATGCAGAAACAAGAAAAAGGAATGCAGCAAGGCAGATGTGAAAGCAGGATGGAACGCAGAATGGAAGACTTGGATGCGCTCAGAAACTGAGGCAAAATACAGGTGCAAAAAGGGCCAAAGAACAACAGACAACAAATCTATAATGTTAAAACATGTAAAAGTTCATTAGAACAGATGCACCTTCTTTGTGTACTGGTGAATAAGTCTCAACCATTAAGTGCAGCTCAAGCCTGAATTTTCTTAGCTGCCAGGGTGAACTGTGCTACTTTATAAGAGACATATGAATCCACACTGGAAAGGTGGGATATAAATTGAAAGTAAATAAAATAAATAAAATAAAATAAGAAGGAGGGACAGTTTTCCTGCCATGGTATTTGTGTATAGCAATTCGTATTTGTGTATAGTGGTCATCTAAAATGGCTGAAGGCATAGTTTGAAACCTTAAAGAAGTTAAAGCCAAGAATAGTGATCTGGGGCAAACAAGATGCTCTGCTGTGGTCCCTTTTGAACAACTTGAACCAAGGAGAGAATTTAACACAGAGAACTGTACCTCTGTCCAGCGCAGCATTGATCTTAATGATCCAGTCTTATATATTGAGACAGGGCAAGGGGACATCCTGAAAGTCATCCACCAAAGAGTTACGACAGAGGATATTGTTGAAGCCAGCTGTGCAAATGGCATCTGAATGCAGCTATGCATTGCTCTCCCTCTGAAGAGGACTAGTGGAGAGATTCCATTGCTTTCTCCAGGATCTAAATAAGGCCAGGTGCAAATGGGCTTGCAAATGGGTTCTAATAGAAGGTAACCCAATGTAAGCCGCTGTGAGCCTGCCTTGGTGGGGAGGGCGGGATATAAATTAATTAAATAATTAAGTTCAGCCCTCAGTAGAGCTGCTGGAGTACCATAAGGCAAAGCTAGGATTCTCTTTAAAAAGAGACTTTGGATTGGTTCTAGAGTTGAAATCAGATGTTCGTTCCAACCTCAGGTCTTTGCACTGTATAAAAGCTGAGGGATAGCCTTGCACTAGATGAGTTTCAAGGCCAGTTCAACTAAAAATCCTCCTTTTGAGGTATAGAATTTGAAGGTGGCCCCAATGGTTCTAGGGACTGAGGCTTTTGTTATCTCCAGGTGGGCTTTCTGTGAGAGGGTTTCGCTTCAAGGTACTTAAAGGTTATATATCATTCAATGGGATTGCCATCTATTGGCCATTTAAATCTTCAAGGTCTCTTCTCAAAGACCATTACTTTCTGTTGACTTCCGGAAAGCTTTTGATACAGTTCCTCATCAAAGGCTCCTAAGTAAGCTCAATGGTCATGGGATAAAAGGACAAGTCCTCTTGTGGATTAAAAACTGGCTTATAAATAGAAAACAGAGAGTGAGTATAAATGGGAAACTTTCTCAGTGGAGGGTGGTAAGCAGTGGGGTACCACAGGGATCAGTACTCGGTCCGATGCTTTTTAACTTGTTTATTAATGATTTGGAATTGGGAGTAAGCAGTGAAGTGGCTAAATTTGCAGATGACACGAAGTTGTTCAGGGTGGTGAAAACCAGGGAGGAGTGTGAGGCACTCCAAGGGGATCTGTTGAGGATGGGTGAGTGGGCGTCAACGTAGCAAATGGGGTTCAATGTGGCCGAGTGCAAAGTGATGCACATTGGAGCCAAAAATCCTAAATATAAATACACGTTGATGGGGTCTGAACTGGCAGAGATGGACCAAGAGAGAGATCTTGGAGTCGTAGTGGATAACTCGATGAAAATGTCTAGTCAGTGTGTAGCTGCAATAAAGAAGGCCAACGCTATGCTGGGGGTTATTAGGAAGGGAATTGAAAACAAATCAGCCAGTATCATCATGCCCCTGTATAAATCATTGGTGCGACCTCATTTGGAATACTGTGTACAGTTCTGGTCACCACATCTCAAAAAGGATATTATAGCATTGGGAAAAGTGCAGAGAAGGGCAACTAGAATGATAAAAGGGTTGGAACACCTTCCCTATGAAGAAAGGTTAAAATGCTTGGGGCTCTTTAGCTTGGAGAAACGACGGCTGAGGGGTGACATGATTGAGGTTTATAAGATTATGAATGGGATTGAGCAGGTTGAGAAAGAAGTACTTTTCTCCCTTTCTCACAATACAAGAACTCGTGGGCATTCCATGAAATTGCTGAGCAGTCGGGTTAGAACAGATAAAAGGAAATACTTCTTCACCCAAAGAGTGATTAACATATGGAATTCACTGCCACAGGAGGTGGTGGCAGCTGCAAGCATGGACAGTTTCAAGAGGGAATTAGATAAACATATGGAGCAGAAGTCCATCAGTGGCTATTAGCCACAGGGTATAGATGGGAATTCTAAGTCTGGGGCAGGTGATGCACTCTATCCTTGGTGCTGGAGGGGGCAGCAGTGGGAGGGCTTCTGGTGCCCTGGCCCCACTGCTGGACCTCCTGATGGCACCTGGTATATTTTGGCTGCTGTGTGACAGAATGTTGGACTAGATGGGCCATTGGCCTGATTCAACATTGGCTTCTCTTATGTTCTTATGTTCTTATGTACTTTGGTCTTAGCAAAGTTGGTGTTTAGGGCCTTGTCCTTAGAGAAATTGCCCAGTTTGTGTAGCATCCTCCTTAAGCTAATACAAGTTAAAGATATCAACACCATAACATCCCTGCATACATATCTGGGCTGCCATACTTGCAAAGACAAAGAGATTGTTGTGTACCCTTTTCATGCTGGCAACGATTGCCAGGGCTTCCTTATCAATCTGCGCATAGTTGTGCTCCACAGCCGACAGGGTGCGAGAATAATAAGCCATGGGGTTTGTTGCTTCGGGACTTCCAGAAAAACCCTGTGGCCATTAAGTGCTGGGGCGGATTCAGGGTGCAATTCAGAAACTTTGCTGGCCCTTTAGAATTGCTGGTGGTGGAAAGGAAACTCATGAGCCTGTTGGGACTGGTGTGGTTTGGGCCCCTGGGGTTTGCTGTGACAGGCGTGCGTTATATACAACCAATGGACTTTAACTCAGTCTGTAGGGAATTCCTGGGAGTATTTGAGGGCACACTTGGCCGCTACTCCGGACCCCCAGTTTCCCTTGAGCTCGACCCGACGGTGTAGCCGATCAGGATGAAGACCAGGCAGCCCCCATTAGTGCTGCGGTCAAAGATAGAGGCCGAACTGGACCGCCTAGTCGAACAGGAGGTGCTAGAACCAGAACTTCTTCCTCATGATGACAGAGGTCCAGGTGTGACTGCAGAGGCGGCCTCCTCTTCGTCTCAAATGGGATGCTTCTTTGCAAAGAGGAGCCAGATACCAGTCTATCAGGGAATCTCCCAGTCAGTTAAAGAGCCAGTCCATGCCTGATATGGGGATACTGTCATTGTTTTAATAGTCCAGAAGTCACAACATTAAACTATTTTAAATTAGGCCGGATGCTTTCATTGGTAGATGGCTGCCGTGCTATGCACACGTTGATGGAAATCTATTTATTTATTTACTTTGTTTATATCCTGCCTCTCTCTCCAGTGGGGACCCTCTCCTCTGTTTCAATCTCACAACAAGGCAGGGAGTGTGCGATTGGTCCAAGATCATCCAGCAAGCTTCCATGGCAGAGTAGCAATTCAAACCTGCATCTCCCAGATCCCAGTCCGACACTTTAACCATTACACCATGCTGGCTCTCAGTGTCCGACACCGTGGTAATAATCATGCTTAGGTCGACACTGAACATATTTTGTTCATTAAACCATGCAGATATTGACAGGCAAATTTTAGACAGCGAGGCTAAAACTGAAGCACCCTTCTTTCTTACTTTTTGTTCGTTTCAAATCCACATTAGTTCGAGTGTGGTACCAAAACTGGAAGTGAACAACAACTAAAGAATTCAAGATGACTTTTCTTTCAGACAGCGTGCTGTCTTTTGTTTATTCTAATGGGCTCATATTTTCTTCAGTATTTTATACCTCCTTCAATTTATCAAAAAGACACTTGAGGTTTTGGTAATGAACACATTTATTTTTTAAAAAACCATTTAAAAGGCAGATGACTGATTGACTAAGAGACTAGCCATACAGTAAAATTGAAACGGGGGTTCCACAGGGGGACTTAAAATAGAGTTAAGACAATAATGTTAGGAAAAGTTGAAGGCAGTAAGAAAAGAGGAAGACCTAACATGAGATGGATGGACTCAATAAAGCAAGACCTGAGCAAAGCTGTCAATAATAGGATGCTTTGGAGGTCATTAATTCAGACGATCACCACAAGCTGGAAGTGACTTGACAGCATATAACACACATCGCCCATAACAACTCAGAAATGTCCATCCCCACAGGCAATATCACACGTTTACTCAGAAGTAGGTGCTAGTGAGCAAAGTTTGGTGTAGTGTACCCAATTTGGTGTAGTGGTGACGTGCAGGGATTCTAATCTGGGAGAACCGGGTTTGATTCCCCACTCCTCCACTTGCACCTAGCTGGATGATCTTGGGCAAGCCATAGTTCTGATAAGAGCTGTTCTTTCAGTTTCTGTCAAGAGCTCTCTCAGCCCCACCTACCTCCCAGGGTGTCTGTTCTGGGGAGGGGAAGGGAAGGGAAGGGAGTTTGTAAGCTGCTCTGAGACACCTTTGGGTAGTGAAGGGCGGGGTATAAATTCAATCTCTTCTCTTCTCTTCTCTTCTCTTCTCTTCTCTTTCTCTTCTCTTCTCTTCTCTTCTCTTCTCTTCTTCTTCTATCTATAGTTTCATTTTTTAAAAAACTGTCTCATAAATCACATTTTGTTTTTTCTGTGACCAGCCACAGCATTTGTGAATCATTTGTTCATTAACAGTGCTTGTTTTGGTGAGAATGGAAAATAAGTTTTTCACTTTGAAGGAAAAGCCTCTGCTTACTATGTTTTTATTTTAATTACCATAATTTGCTTAATAACACTGTAGTGATCACAGGAAAATAAAACAAACTAGAGTGATTTTACCTATGAAGAGAAAAGCCACACTTAACCCAAAACAGGAATCGATCATTAACAACTGATTCACAAATCTCACAACCATAAGAGAGAACAGGAGGAAGAAGGTGGGCGGGATATAAACGCAAATAATAAATAAATAATAAATAAATAGATAAGAAGAAGAGTTGGTTGGAGGAGTCTCAAAGCAGCTTACAACAGCCTTTCCCCTCCTCTCTCCCCAAAAAGCAACTTGTAAGGCAAGTGGGGCTGAGAGCTCTGAGAGAACTGTAACTGGCCCAAGGTCACCCAGCAGGCTGGACGAGTGGGGACTCAAACACAGTTCTCCAGATTAGAATCTGCTGCTTTTAACCACTATACCACGCTTGGGTAGTAAAAATAATAGGAAATTGTTAAAAATTGTTAATAAAAAATAATAATAATAGGAAAGCAGGAAAATTCAAAGGAATAACAGACCTGGACATGCTGGCCTGCAGTTTAAAAATCACCCCCCAAAAAATCAGATCTGAAAAAAAGATGCTAAAACAACAGATTAAAAAGTTCTGTCTTAAAGCTGAGTGGATGAATGATGGCAATTCATGACAGCCAGTCTGATCTAGTGTGAATTAAATCCACATAAAAACAACTTAAAAATACATACCACAACAGGGCTCCAGTATAACCCTAAAGCAAGTCATGAGTTACAAGGGTGGCTGGGGCTGAGGCTGGTTCCAGTAACACGGCTGAAACCAGGGCCACAGATTAAGAATCAAGGGCCAAGAGCCCTTTGCATCTTGCCTTTCTTTGCACCTCTGGTCAAGCAGGCTTCAGAATACCTGCACATTTGTGGGATAACCCAGTTATAAACTGTGTGCCTTAAAGTGAGTTATCAACTGTCTTTCTCTTTAATAGTTTCAGTATGCTGACCACAGAAAAAAGCTCGGAGGGATTTGGAGGGATTCTCTCTCTCTCTCTCTCTCTCTCTCTCTCTCTCTCTCTCTCTCTCTCTCTCTCTCTCTCTCTCTCTCTCTCTCTCTTTCATTTGTCAGCCTGGTAGTTGCAGTTCTGACACTAATACTCTTGTGGGTAGACAGGAGGCATGCCCTTTTTGTCAACAGCAAGAGAAATCTCCAGAAGCCAAACAAGCAATAAATGTATGCTTTAAGGAGTGATGTTGTCTTGGGAGTATTAATGGTGTGCGTAAGGGGGAGGGGGATGCAGTGGACAGACCATCGCTGGTAACCAGGAGCTGTGTCAAAACAATGGAGAGGAAGAACGGAGGGAAGATGGGCCATAGTGGGAGAAAGAGGGGGAGATAACGAACTGTGCTCAGAGAGTAGTTGTCAATGGCATTTCATCTGAACAGAAGGAGGTGTCCCGTGGGGTGCCACAGGGCTCGGTTCTGCGCCCAATACTTTTTGATATTTTTATAAATGATCTGGATGAGGGCGTGGAGGGGCTACTCATGAAATTTGCAGATGTCACTAAATCGGAAGGAGCAGCAAACACACCAGAAGATAGAGATAGAATTCAATGAGATCTGAACACACTGGAAAAGTGGGCAGATGTGAACAAGATGCAATTTAACAAGGATAAGTTACCAGTCTCGAAGAGTGATGATGATGAAGAAGAAGATGAGTTGGATTTATACCCTGCCCTTCACTTGAAGTCTCAGAGCAGCTTAAAATCTCCTTCCCTTCTTCTCCCCACAACAGATACTCTGTGAAGTAGGTGGGGTTGAGAGAGCTCTGAGAGAGCTATTCTTGAGAGAACTGTGACTGACCCATGGTCACCCAGCTGGCTGCATGTGGAGGAGTGGGGAATCAAACCTGGTTCTCCAGATTAGAGTCTGACGCTCTTAACCACTACACCAAACGGTTTGTCTCCTAAGCAGTGCAGGTAGATTTAGGTGGGAAAACCTCACATACCTTTATGGTTAAATCTCCAACCACATATACCTAATTTCCCATTGGGTGGGGGGGTTGTCCTGTGGTTGTTACTGGAGACAAATTATATGCTGGATTCAAAGATCAAAGAAAACTATTTCCTCCAGTGGTTGTATTTGAGGGTAGAGATGATTTGTGGCAGGACATACTCAAACACAATAGCTGGGTCTTTGCTTATAGATACGTTGGGCCTCTGAATCAGGAGATAAGTTTTCCAATTATGATTAATTTAGGAAGGAGACTGTATTGCTCTCTTTGATATGCTAGGTATTGCCTTAAAATTCCTTTAAGTCTTCTGTAATGTTTGTCTTTCTGTGTTAAAAACACTAATCATTCTTTATGAATAAGAATCTGGAATGATCTTAACTAGTCAGGATGCTTGCCTTTAGACTGAACCTCCTGGCAAAGGGTACCTGAAAACCTCACCAGTTTTAGTTGGCCTTTTAGTGCCCTGTCAGATTCTGAGACTAATCAAGGCTCCTTCTCCCCTTGCCCTTTTGGCCTATGTGCTCTGTGTCTAAAAATGAGGGAGCAAATGTTTTTAAAACCATGTTCTAGGGCAGGGTTGTCAAACATGTGGCCCGGGGCGGATGAGGCCTCCGGAGGGCTTCTGTCAGGCCTGCAGTAGAACTGGCTGTCTTCTGCTTCTTCTTCCAGTTAGGTTTTCAGCTTACAGAGACACACCTAGGGCTATTTTTGGGCAGGAACACACAGGAAGGGAGTTCTGGCTGGCTCCCAAGTTGGCCACGCCCAGCAGGAACTCATTAGCATAATAGGCCACACCCAACAGCAGAAACTCATTACGATTGGCTATATTAGGGGCTGTGTGGCCTAACATGCAAAGGAGTTCCTGCTACAAAAAAAGCCCTGGGTTTTGACAACAAACAAGGTAAATGGAATAAGAAGCAAAAGGTGGGTGTGGCTGGATGACCACACTTCTGGTAACATGGGGGTGTGGCCTAATAGGCTAATGAGCTGTGCCATCAGGGGTGTGGGCTAATATGCTAACGAGTCTCTGCTGTTGGGTGTGGCCTATTATGCTAATGAGTTCCTGCTGGGCTTTTTCTACAAAAAAGCCCTGTATACACCTGAACAGCATACTCAAGATTGCAACAGCACAGACATTTTGTTGCAATAATTAAGAGCAATAGGTGTCAGTTATCAGCCACTGTTAAATAAACAAAATATTGCAAGAGTGCTAATGTTTTAAGCATGTTTTTATTTTAAGTTAAAAAAAGCCCTTTGTGTTTGTGTCCTTTATAAAGTTTATATCTCTGCAACCTGGTATTATATTTTATGACACACATGGCCCGGCTCAACAAGGTCTCATTTATGTCAGATGCAGCCCTCCTAACAATAAATCCTGGGTAACACAACAGAGCCTTGATCTATCTGCTTCTACCTAAAAATGTCCCACAAGAACCTGCAACTTCACACAAATCTTTGGGATGATCCCCCACTTCGTAATAGAAGGGACACCTGGAAGAAGGGAAGAAAGGGGGAGGAGCATGCTAGCAAGCTAGCAGTGGCTGAATAAGATCTGCATTTATTTCTCCTTTGTTCACAGGCTTTTAGGGCCTGGGCATGTTTAGAGGCGTGAGCTGTATGTCAAGAGCTGAAGCTCTCTTTTCCTTTGGCACTAAGCTTTAGGATTGTACCCTCATTCTGGGTGGATGCTCTAGAACAGACACAGAGAGAGACCTGCTCTTCACTCAGAAGCCTTCCTTTCTCCTGTTTGTTTCTGTTGTATTTTTTCCTGTATTGCAAGCTGCTTTCAGTCCCCGCTGGGGGGAAAGCAGGATACAAATGAATATATCTCATTATCAACATGGTCCCATCTGCAGATACCTAAATCAGCAGCTCAGGGCCAGGTAGAGAGAAGGAACATTTTTCTACAAACTTGAGAGACACCCCAGGTTTACAGAAAAATACAAAAACTTTAAAAATGGGATAGATGGAGGTAAATTTCCACAAAAACAGATGGATATTGCCTGTGCATCTGCAAGCAACACTTCTCCACTGGTCCAGCAGCATTCACTCTCCTCTGTGCATGTGGGAGGTGTAAAAGAAAATGAATGCATGGTAGGGTGGGTGGTTGTGAAAGGGTGATTGAGGCAGCAGGCAAGGAAGGAGGAGGCAGTGGTGGGGACAGTGGAAGCCATGCACTGCTGAACAGACAAGTGAGGAAATAAAGAGTTGTCATGGGAGAGCAAAGCAGAGGGACAGAAAGAACAAGTGATGGCAGGGAGAGCAGAGGAGGTGCCCTACCAGTAAGCCCTTGTGAGTGAGATGAGTGAGTCGTGGTTGAGGATGTGGTGATGGGGAGCCGGCACAAGCAAGCAAGTCAGGCAACAGTGGTACAGGTGGAGGTGAAAGACAGATGACAGGAGGAGGAGGAGAAGGCGGTGGCGAGGGAGGGAAGTGTAGAGGGAGGCAAAAAGCTGTAAGAAGAACTGGAAACTGAGGGTGGGTTCTTCCCCTCACTGCAAGTTCAGTTGTGGGTCCCCACTTGTAATTAAATAATGATGATAACGACGACAACAACTACAGGCAGTGTAGTAGGGCTCTCTCACGCAAAAGTTTCATTTCACTCCCCTAAGAGAAAAGGCACTGAGATCCAAGTGGCTACTTAGGGTGCCAAATCGCTGGGGGGAGGGGTGACATGAGAGTGGGCATGTGACCCATACACCTGTGTCACGGGTGCCCAGCCTGGTTCCAAAGCAGGCTTCAGAGGTGCTGCTTCTGGTGCTCCCCTAACCAGTTGGGGGCATCATATGAGGAGATAAGCAATCCCCTCACACCAGTGCCACTGCCACAGGGCCCAGGTGACACCACAGAGGCTTCTGGGACTGTTCAATATTTGAATGCGTTTTTGGTGAACGTGCAATTATGTTTCACTTAGTAGCTGGACCTGCAGTTTGGTTGTATATGTACTGGTTTTATTTAGTGCATTTCTTATGGAACAGAACATGTTTCCTTATGGACTCAGACTTGTCTGTGAGGTGCTTATAAGATTCACAGCAAATACCATCCAAGGGCAATCTCTCATTTCTTGGTTGGAGTGATGCTAGAAGGAGTGGAACAGCAATTCCATGGCCTTCCCTCATTGAATCTAGTCTTTGTAGAGTATGTGTGCAGTAGGGTTTCCGACGTTGGGGGGACAGGCTGAAGTTTACCACAGAGATCTTGGGATTACCACAGAGATTATTCCCCCAGCTTTGAAGCCACAGCTTTGGAGAGTGAACTCTATGGCATCACATTCCTGCTGAGTTGTCTCCCCTGTAGCCAAACTCTGCCTGCCCCAGGCACTGGCCCTGGATCCCCAAGAATTCCTTATACTGGACAACATGAGCGTGTACGCATATAGGTGAAAGGGGTTTCATGGAGTCCAGGAGGGTGAAAGGTTAGCAGCAGACCACTTGAGAAGATGCCTCTTATAGACTGCCAGTTGTCTTTAATTAATTAAATGCTTTGAGAATGTCTAATCTCACAATGGAGGTGATTGTAGTTAGTATAAATCAAGTTTGGGCTCACAAAGATTTATGGAACAGAAATATACAAGGGAAACTGCCCCCATTCCAAGCCAAATTTTTGCTGTCATGTCTCTAGCAGCCATTGACAGGCCTATTCTCCACAAATGTGTCCACTGACTCTAGAATCCAGTCCTTTTATTAAACCAGCTGAACTAGTGGTCATTGCCAGACCTAGTGAATTCCACAAGTTAATTGTGCATTTGATTAAGTACTTTCTTTTTATTTCTCTGGAACCTACCACCAATCAACTTTATGACTGACTTTAAAATGTGATATTATGAAAGAAGGAGAAACAAATTAGGTCTACTCTTTCCATGGTGTTCATAATATTATAAACCTCTGTTAGTGTATCTAATGCTTTTTTATGATGTTTGTGGGGAATGCAGCTTTATTTATGCTGCTAGGGTGTGAACCAAAGCTATAAAATAAATTTCATTGCTGAGCCTTTGCTCAAATGAGACCCTGACTTTTAAAATCCAAATATGCCTTAATGAGACATTTCTGCATCTGATGATGTAACCCATAATCTTTCTGGTATTCCTCCCCCCCCCACTTTTCCTTGGTGAATCTATAAATGGCAGGCAAAGATATTTCAAGTTTCTCTGTGTCTGCTGAAGTCTAAATGGTGGTGGTGGGGAGAACTGGAGATGGGAGCTGCTCAAGGTTTTTAAAGAATGCCTCATTTTCTTTCTCACTCTCTTGTCCCCTCTCTGCCTGACACGGCAGGCACACTGAACAGGAGTGGCATGCGAATCGATTCGCAGGCAATCAGTGACACGGCGGCTGGCCAGAGCCGAACTCCCAGGCATCGATCGGCTCCAAATCAATTTGCACACTGCATTCTCCGCTTAGGTTACCTGCCATTTCAGGCACAGAGAGGAACAGTGAAGTGAGAAGGAAATTGCGCCCAAGTATGTTGGGACCTCTATTCCTAACCTCAAAGGCCACAGACTGGTGACCTTCCCCTGTTTATATTTTGTTGTCAATGCAGCGCTGTAGGAAAGCATGAGATGGATCTGTTTTGGTACGTGGCATGGTAGTTTCTGCACTGCAAAAATAGTTGTGTGTTCTGCTTTAGTGTCTGTTGCTGTTTTATCCTGAATCAGAGACCAGCGGTTCATCTAGAGACCCATTTTGGTGTAGTGATTAGGAGCGTGGACGCTAATCTGGGAGAACCATGTTTGATTCCCTGCCGCTCCACATGCAGCTGCTGGTGTGACCTTGGGTCAGTTACAAGTTCTTTCAGAGCTGTTCTCTCACAAGTAGCTCTCAAAAGAGCCCCTACCTACCTCACAGGGTGTTTGTTGCAGGGAGAGGAAGGGAAAGGGGATTAAGCTGCTCTGAGACTCCTTCAGGTAGTAAAGGGAGGGGTATAAATCTAACCACCTCCTCTTCCTCCTCTTATTCTTGTTCTTCTTCTGTATTGTTTACTCTGACAGCAGCAGTGGGAGGGCTTCTAGTGTCCTGGCCCCACTGCTGGACCTCCTGATGGCACCTGGTATATTTTGGCCGCTGTGTGACAGAGTGTGGGCCATTGGCCTGATTCAACATTGGCTTCTCTTATGTTCTTATGACAGGTAGCAGCTCTCCTGGGTCTCTGGCAGCCAAAGGTGTTTTGCAGCACTTGGTGATACAGAGTGTTGAACCTGGGACCTTCTGCAGGCAAAGTGTGTCCTCTTTCACAGAACCGAAGCCACTCCCTAGTGCTCTGTCCACCTTCTGAACAGGGACTTTCCCCCCTGATCGTGTAATTTGGCTGGTAGCTGAGAACCTTCCTCCCACTCTGCCTGTCACCTCAAGCAGTGGAGATCATACCTTAGGCTTGTAGGGGAGGGCAGGATGTACAAGTGGAGGAACAGGTATGTAATCTTCTGGATCAGGGTCCCTGGGTGAATCTAACCCTCATTGAATCTAACCCTCAATTCCCCATCTATAAAATAGGAATAGTGTACTAGCACTATTCTAGTCCACAAGGCAGTTGTGAGGGGAAGAATAAAGACTCTGCAAACTAGAAAAACTGTATGAGAGATAAGCCTTATGTGAAGAACATGGCAACTGCTGACCAAGATCCCGCTACTCCAGTGTTCAGTTTACAGCTAGATTGTTTGGGAAGTTCATAACAATGGAGTGAAAATGATGGCTATGCTCTGTTTTCTGTATTCATCATCTGCAATTGTATCTGTGTCCGGTGGTTTCATTTAGCTGTCCCGGTTATATCCACTGATAGAACTGTGTCCTATGAACCTAGGTAAAGGTAAAGGTTCCCTTGCTCAAAAGCCAGTCGAATCTGACTCTAGGGTTGCGGTGCTCATCTCCGTTTCAAAGCTGAGGAGCCAGCACTGTCTGAGGGAATTTCCGTGGCCGGGATAACTAAACACCAAGGCGCACGGAACGCTGTCCAGAAAAGAGATGCTTGGGTCTTCCTGGGAATGCAGCCCTCTGATCAGGCAGTTCACTATTTTTATTAATTTGCCAAATGCATGTGCCACTGCTCCAGAGATCTGCTCTAGGCAACTCATAAAATAATACAATAAAATAATTAAAAACAGTATTAAATGATCATAAAAATTAACAAGCCATAAAAACAGCCTAAAACAACAACTTCGTACAACAAGGATAAAGGGTGCCTGGTAGGATATTCACTTCCCCTACACATATGTGGCCCTAGGTTAGGAATGTTTGGAATATATATGTAAGCCGCTCAGAGCCCTTAGGGGGTGAGCGGGATAGAAGTCGAATGAAATAATAAATAAATAAAATAGTCCTCAGGACAGAAGGAGACTACAATTTAGAAAAAGAGAAAAATAGCTGGACCCCCCCCCCCGATAAGCTAGGGTAAAGGAAAACAAGGTAGGTCTGAGATGAGTCTCTAGAGGGAGGGCGTGCCAAAGATGAGGAGCCACCACTGGGGGGGGACAGGGGGACAGCCATATCCCTGCTCCTGACCTGTCTCATCTCTGCAGGTGAAAGTACAGAGATCAGGGCTTGGGAAAGTGATCATAACTGGTGGGCTGAGAAGTAAAGAAGGTGGCTGCCTTTCAAATACCCTGCCCTAAGGTTGCTACCTTCAGGTAGGGCCTGGTGTTCTCCCAGAATTAGAACTAATCTCCAGGCTGGAGAGGTCAGTTCCCATGGAGAAAATGGCTCTGTATGGTGGACACAAGGTAATTATACCCCGCTGAGCTTCCTCCCCTCCCCAAACTCCACCCTCCCCAGGCTCCTCCCCAAACCTCAAGGAATTTCTCATCCCAGAGCTGGCAACCCTTCCTTACCCACAAGCTGCTTAGTACCTTAAAGGAAAGAACCAGCTTTACTTCAATGCATGCAATCATTCTGCAGTAGCAATTGGAAAGCATTTTGCAGCTGCATGGGGGTGTGTTCATCTAGCCTTACTTCACGCAGTCCAAGGTAAATCCTGGTGCTGAAAACAAATGGCACAAATGAAGCCCCACCATCCCTTTAAAAAACCCACTGAAACTAGAGACCATTGCCATATCTTGCTGCAGTGAATCCCGTAAGTTAATCTTTTTGAGCTTGGGTTTCTTGGGGCTTAGTCCCAGAATCTTTTTTTCCATGCTAGGATTTAGCCGTGAGATATAGAGAGCCATGGAAGAGCATATGGTTGGAAGGTACTTGGGACAGGCATCTTGCTGAAGCTAAGCAGCACTGGGTCTGGTCAGTGTCTGGGACAGGAGACCAGGCTGTGTAGGCAGCCTGAAGTTCCATGATGAAAGAAAGGAGATCCGTGCCATAAATAAAAGAGTCACTGAGACATGGACAAAGTGCCATTCCCTCATCAACCAACAGAACTGAATCACATATAACTAGGATTAAAGGGAAGACTTTCAAGTTGGAGGATGTGCTGCATGGATAGGGTCTGTTTAGATATTCAACACAATATGACAGACAAATAGAAGCTCATGTCTCTGATGAAGTAGGTTGCTGTACACTTGCCAAGTTATGGCCAGTAGCGTTGGCTGCAGACAGTCCTGGGCTAAGTTCCCAGCAATTCCATTTTAAAAGAGACAGCAGTGATAGAGGAAAGTTTTCTATCTAAGGCTCAGCATTGGACTAGATGACCCACAGAAGTAACTCGGTAAAAGGCAGTTTCCTATTTCATATGAAAGCTCCAATCACAAGAAGAAACTAGTTAGCTTCTAAAAACCGTGAGTTTTTTATTTGATGTTACAATATTCCTCTGCAATCTGTGAATAGAAACTAGCACACAGTCTATAAGGCAACCTATTAGGAGGAATCTCACATGCATGGATTCGCTGCCTGTGTGTTTGTGTGTGTTGAAAAGCTGTGGCTTGACGGTAATTTTGCTGTGTATATAATTGTGGTGACAATCTGGGCTCTAGCCAGTGAAATCAATGGCTTGGACTCTATGAATGAACTCTATGCCTGCTAGATTGTTTCTGTCATGGAGTGCACTTCCTCTGCCTCTAAAACTCCTGTTCTCTCAAGATCAATGGTTTTTAATGGGCACTTGTGAAAATGGAAGTTTTAGCAGAAGAAGAAATGCACTCCATGATAGAGACTATCTAGTATGGATGAAATCATTCATAAGATCCAGGCCAGTGTGCTTCAGCATGCTGAACTGGGGTGGACTGGCCACTAGGCCACTGGGAAAGTCTGGGTGCGCCAATGGACTGGGGGCATGCCCCCCACTAGGATCACCTGAACCTGGGAGACATCCCCTGCAAGGGCAATTCCAGCTCAAATAGAGGAATAAGTGCCAGCCTGAGGCATGGGGAAGGAGGGCTCATTGTGATGAGGGATTTGCCCTGCAGCTCATCCTTACCAAGCCTGGCCTCGCCCCCCCCCCCCCAGCGCCCTGCTGAACTGTTGGAATGGGCACCTTTGGTGAAATATGTACTTCAGGACATAAGAAGAGTACTGCTGGATCAGACCAGTAGTCCATCTAGTCCAGCATCCTGTCTCACAGAGTGGCCAACCAGTTCCTCTGGATGTCCAACAACAGGCCTTAGAGGTCGAGGCCTTCCCATGATGTTGCCTCCTGAACAAAGAGGTTCCCTTTAGTCAACCAGATACTCTTTAGTCACCATGGCTACTAGACCATGAATCTGTCCAATCCTCTTTCAAAATTATCTATGCCCGTGTCAGTGGGGATGTGGCATGGTATAGTATAGCCCAATCTTATGAGATGTCGGAAGCTAAGCTGGGTTGGTACTTGGATGGGAGACCACCAACAAAGACTCTGCAGAGGAAGGCAGTGGCAAACCACCTCTGCTTAATCACTTGCTTTGAAAGCCCCTGGCTGGAGTCACCATTAGTTGGGCTCTGACTTGACAGCACTTTACACACGCACAAACCCTGCCTGTGGCCATCACTACATCTGGTAGTGAATGCCACACTTCAATAACTTGCTGCGTAAAGAAGTATTTATTTTTGTCTGTCCTGAATCTGCCCATCAGCTTCACTACTTGAACGAGTTCTACTTGAACAAATGTTCTGTGCCATGACTACCCCCTCCCCTTTTTGCAGATGGGCTCCTACACAGAAAGGCTTTCCATGTAAGGAAGCTGTACCATTTCAAGCAGCTCCAAAGTTCAAAATGTGTGTCATAGAATCATAGAATAGAATCATAGAGTTGGAAGGGGCCATACAGACCATCTAGTCCAACGCCCTGCCCTATGCAGGACCAGCCTAAAGCATCTCTGACAAATATTCATCTAGCCTCTTCTTGAAAGCTGTCAGTGAAGGGGAGCTAACCACCTCCTTAGGGAGCTGATTCCACCTTTGAACCACTCTGACTGTGAAAAAGTTTTCCCTAATATACAGCCAATACCTTTCTGCATGTAATTTAAACCCCTTGCTTCGGGTCCTGTCCTCTGCTGCCAACTGGAACAGCTCTTTGCCCTCCTCCAAATGACAGCCTTTCAAATATTTAAAGAGAGCAATCATGTCCCCCCTCAATCTCCTCTTCTCCAAACTATACATACCCAAGGCCCTTAGCCTTTCCTCGTAGGGCTCAGTCTCCAGATCCATGATCATCCTCGTTGCTCTCTTCTGCACCCTCTCGATATTGTCCACATCCTTTTTGAAGTGAGGCCATGATTGCAAAATGCATGATTGCAGAGATCCACAACTGGATGTTGCACTATGGGTCTTAGTACTGAAAGGCAGCTGGGGACGGGGTCATAACATGGATGAGGGCCACAACATGGAGGAAGTTTTTATACCCCCCTCCTGCCCAAACACTGTTTTCCTGTGAGAAATAAGCTCCCTGAGGCTGCCACTAGTAAGAACAGGGAGAAAAGACAGATACATTTCTCCTGGGGGGAAATAGCAGTTAATACCTTCTCTCATGGAAATGAATGTGCACATAAGAGGGAAAGGATAAATCCCCCTTACCCCAGTACTGGAGCCCCTCTCTGA
Organism: Gekko gecko; assembly: GCA_029375565.1. Classification (NCBI taxonomy): domain Eukaryota; kingdom Metazoa; phylum Chordata; class Lepidosauria; order Squamata; family Gekkonidae; genus Gekko; species Gekko gecko. The sequence goes on from JAPDNY010000001.1 coordinate 39,558,088, forward strand.
ATCCCCTCCAGATGCTTTATAATAGATCCATCGCTAAGTTCCTAAATAGTTTTTTTCCTCTGGCTTAGAGTGGCTTTTAGCCAATAGCCACTTTACATGGTGATTTTGTCCCCAGCGTTTCCTGACAAAAAATACATAAACATCAAAGACATGTCCTCAAACACCTGCATGTACGTTCAGGGTTCCCTGGTGCCTAAGCACAGGCATTTAAGGAAGTTGCCCGTGCTTTGTGTGCTTGCTGTGGGAAACACCAAAGTAACGGCAAGAAACACAGATCCTGCACAAAGCATGGAGCCCTCTAAAGGCATATCTCTACAACAACAAAGTCATATTGGTTTTATGACAATCATAGTTCTCCCAAAGAATCTTTGGAATTGTAGTTTTAATGAGTTTGCTGGGATTTCTCTACTAAGGATCGCAAGCACCTTCGCAGAATTATATTTCCCAAGGTTCCGTAAGGACAGATTGTTAAATTGGTTTAAGTTTTACCCTGTGCAGACATTCTAAATGGAAACAGCGTAAACATGTTGAGGGAGTCACAATTATACCTCCAGGCCAAGATTCATGCCTGTACCTGGAATCCATGAGTCTCAAGGATCCATCTGCACAAGGTCTTCTCTGTACACAGAGGGGATTCTAACCAAATGATCTTCTTCTTGTTGTTGTTCAGTTGCATAGTCGAGTCTGACTCTTTGCGACCCCATGGACCACATCATGCCAGGCCCTCCTGTCTTCCGTCGTGCTCTGGAGTTTGCTTAATTTCATGTTTGTTGCCTCGATAACACTGTCTAACCATCTCATCCTTTGCTGTCCCCTTCTTCTTTGACCTTCAATCTTTCCCAGCATCAGAGTCTTCTCCAGTGGGTGCTCCCTTCTCATTTGGTGGTCAAAGTATTTGAGCTTCAGCTTCAGTATCTGGCCTTCCAGGGAACAGTCAGGGTTGATTTCTTTTAGGATTGACTGGTTTGATCTCCTTGCAGTCCAGGGGACTCAAGAGTCTTCTCCAGCACCATGACTCAAAAGAATCTATTCTTTGGCACTCAGCCTTCCTTCTAGTCCAACTGTCGCAGCCATATATTACTACTGGGAATACCATTGCTTTGACCATACGGACTTTTGTTGGCAAGGTGATGTCTCTGCTTTTTAATATGCTGTCTAGGTTTGCCATCGCTTTCCTCCCAAGCAGCAGGTGTCTTTTAATTTCATGGCTGCAGTCACTGTCTGCAGTGATCTTGGTTCCCAGGAATGTGAAGTCTGTCACTGCTTCCACTGCTTCCCCTTCTATTTGCCAAGGAGTGATGGGGCCAGATGCCATGATCTTGGTATTTTTGATGTTGAGTTTCAAGTCAATCTTTTTGCTCTCCTCTTTCATCCTAAGCAAGAGGCTCTTTAGGTCCTCTTCACTTTCTGCCATTAGAGTGGTATCATCTGCATATCTGAGGTTGTTGATGTTTTTCCCAGCAATTTTAATTCCTATAATGATCTATACTTTGCAAAAAAAAAAAAATTGAGAGTACACATCATACACACAGAACCTGTGCATATTTGGATGTATGCCTATGGACCCCTCTGCAGCCAGGACCTTAGGACATGAGGAGGGTGAATGGCAATCTCCAGGAGGTGGCTGGAGATCTCTTGGACTTATAACTGATCTCCAGAGGACAGAGATCAGTTGTCCTAGAGAAAATAGCTGATTTGGACATTGGTCTCTAAGGCATTATACCCTGCTGAAGTACCTCCCCAATCCCATCCTTCCCAGGCTCCACCCCTAAAATTTCCAGGAATTTCCCAATCCAGAGTTGGCAACCTTAGTGTGATACCATCCACATACATTGGGCGCATTTGGTTCTGCAGTGTGAGTTTTTGCCATCAAGTTGCAGCTGATTTACGGAGACCCTAGAGGGTTTTCAAGGCAGGAGACATTTAGAGGTGGTTTGCCATTGCCTGCCTCTGTATAGTAACCCTGGATTTTCTTGGTGGTCTCCCATCCAAAATACTAACCAGGAACACCAGGTTAAATAGTAGTTTGCAGTGTTTGCAGTACTGACTTTTGATCTCAAGATGGCGCCAATTGCCTGCTGAAATGTAGGCCCAATGGCAGATATATACAGGAAAGGAAACAAAAGATTTTCAGTGTTTTTTGTTGTCTGTAGAATAACTTTTGCTTCCCATCAGGTTGGCTTTAGCCATAGCTGTGAGCCTTGCTGTACACACCTGTAAAGGCAGAGCTCAGGAAACAGGTGTGTAGGCAAAGTTGTAGAACAGAAGAATCCGTGCATAAGATGGAAAAGATTTCAGAAAAAAACCATTTGAACTATTTGGAACTAAATAGTTCACTAAGGCAGTACTTAGCTTTTGTCTAAAAAGAAGCGATTCAAATTCTCATTTCCCTCATTTATTAAAAAGAATGATAGTGTGATTTGGATCAACACATAAATCAGATGTCCCAGTGACCAGACAGAAGGGGGAAAAACCCTTCATATTTATGTAGCACTTTACATACATTATCCTGTCATAAGGTTACTACACCCCTGTAAAGCAGGGCAGCTTCATTCATTAACATCATGCTGAGAGACAGTGGCTTGCTTAAGGCCCTCAAAGTGAGTTCATGACAGAGCGGGAAGATTCAAACGGCGGCACTTCTTGGTTTGGAACCCAGTCTCTTATGCTAACAGAATATTCGTGTGTGTTAATACCCGAAGGAGTATTATTTAAACAGCACCATCCATGAGCATGATGAATATAACCAATAACAGCAACTATTGGATGTGCTCAGAGATTTTTCAGCAAAAGATTTTTAAAAATTCTGTTTGATTGCTGTATTTTGAGTCCCCCCCCTGTTCTTTTTCGTTTTTTAAAAAATAAATTTCTTTCTTTCTTTTCTTTCTTTCTTTCTTTTTTTAAAAAAGGGTTTGTGTGATGTTACCATGTGTGGTTGGGTACACATGTACCTTAGACATATCTATGTGAAACTGGCCCACTTACCATTTTGGCCCAGATTCACACTAGAACAGCCTGAACGTAAGGACAAGACATTCCCTCAAAAGGGTTTTCAAAGCAAAAGACTAACAGAGGTGGTTGGTCATTGCCTGCCCCTGCATAGCCCTTCTGGACTTCCATGGTGGTCTCCTATCCAAGTACTAACTACGGCCAACTAGCCTGAGCTATCCAGGACACAGCTCCTTAAGAACATAAGAGAACATGAGAGAAACCAATGCTGGATCAGGCCAATGGCCCATCTAGTCCAACACTCTGTTGTCACACAGTGGCCAAAAATACCAGGTGCCATCAGGAGGTCCAGCAGCGGGGGCAGGACACTAGAAGCCCTCCCACTGTTGCCCCCCCCCCCCAAGCACCAAGAATGCAGAGCATCACTTGCCCCAGACCGAGAGTTCCTGTCTGTACCTTGTGGCTAATAGCCACTGATGGACCTCTGCTCCGTATGTTTATCCAGTTCCCTCTTGAAGCTGTCCATGCTTGTAGCCACCACCACCTCCTGTGGCAGTGAATTCCATGTGTTAATCACTCTTTGGGTGAAGAAGTACTTTCTTTTATCCATTCTAACCCGACTGCTCAGCAATTTCATGGAGTGCCTATGAGTTCTTGTATTGTGAGAAAGGGAGAAAAGTACTTCTTTCTCTACCTGCTCTATCCCATGCATAATCTTGTAAACCTTGATCATGTCACCCCCTCAGTCATTGTTTCTCCAAGCTAAAGAGCCCCAAGCGCTTTAACCTTTCTTCATACATTCCTTCATATTCTTTCTGAGGTGTGCACACAGTATTCCAAATGAGGTTGCACCACTGTTTTATACAGGGGCATTATGTTTACTAGCTAATTTGTTTTCAATTCCCTTCTTAATAATCCCCAGCATAGTGTTGGCCTTTTTTATTGCAGTTGCACACTGTTTTGACATTTTCAGTGAGTTATCTACTATGACTCCAAACTCTCTCTCTTGGTCAGTCTCTGCCAGTTCAGACCCCATCAATGTGTATTTATAGTTAGGATTTTTGGCTCCAATGTGCATCCCTTTGCACTTGGCCACACTGAACCCCATTTGTCACATTGACGCCCACTTGCCCATCCTTGACTGATCCCTTTGGAGTGCCTCACAATCCTCCCTGGTTTTCACCACCCTGAACAATTTCATGTCGTCCGCAAATTTAGCCACTTTACTACTTACTCCCAACTCCAAATAATTAATGAACAAGTTAAAAACCGAGTACTGATCCCTGTGGTACCCCACTGCTTACCACACACCACTGTGAAAATTGCCATTTATACTCACTCTCTGTTTCCTATTAATTAGCCAGTTTTTGATCCACAACAGGACTTGTCCTTTTATCCTGTGACTATTGCACTTACTTAGGAGCCTTTGAAGAGGAACTTTATCAAAAGCTTTCTGGAAGTCAAAGTAAATAACATCTGTTGAGTCCCCCTTGTCCACATGTTTGTTCACCCCCTCAAAGAACACTAACAGGTTAGTGAGACAAGATCTTCATTTTCAGAACCCATGCTGAGTCTGCCTCCTTCATACTTACCCCTATGCTAAAGCATCTGTTGTCCTTGCCCTGGCCTTGATTAACATTCTGATGGCTAGGTATGAGGGGAGGTTTAGTTTCCCTCTGGGACTACTATTGCCCTCTCACTAACTCTGAGAAAATCAAGGTGAGGTCCCATTCCCTCTGCTAGTTCTCAATTTGAGGATGTGTTAGTGGGCAGAATCTTCAGCTTCCTAGCCTCTCATGACTACGAGACAAACGAGTTTCATGTCCTTAAGATGAGGAAAGACATGCCAGAATGAAGACTTGATGGAATGAGGGATGCACCATTTAGTTGATTAATCGGTCAGTTTAAGCGATTCTTTTTTTAAAACCTGCTTGATCAATTTAAAAGGTGCTTTCAATTAACAAGGCAGCAATTGTTCCTTAAACTATTAATTAGTTCAAGTACTACTTACAAAAATCCTGAATGGCAAGTGCCATCTGAGAAGACATATTCTTCTCACATGGAAAGGAATGTCTTTTGTAAGATGGTTCCTTCTGTGGTGCATACGTGTGGAGTCTAAATTTTTTGAAAATGGTTCTTTCCCCCTTCAGCCCGTTTTATTAATTATGCAAGTTTATAACACAATAGGTTTATTACAACATATACAATCAATCAAGTATTACTTCATTCACTGACTGAAGGTCCCCGTTGACATGTCCAGAGGTTGAATCACTGAGCAAGAGCCAAACTTCTGCTCTGTTCATTTTAGAGTTGCTATAGAAGTTCACCTAAAGCAAAATCTGAAGCAATTGTGAAGGTTTCCTGTCAGGTGAAACATCTGTGAAATTGTATTGGGATGCCGAAGAGTTTCAGTAAGACTTTCTCTACCAAATGAGCTGTGATGGCCGCTAAATAAGAGGGCCTGGAACAGATTGCTCTTTACACTTTGGTGGGCTTTAGCCTTTATAAATTCTGTATAGCATAAAATTGATGGGAGCCCTCGATCAGGAAATTATTTTAACCCGTGATGTGTTAGGTCAAATGAGATTTTGGAAACATGAGCTGGTAGAAAAGTTCTAAATAAGAAAAAAAGATTTTCTGCGGCCAGTATCAATGGCTGCCTAAAAACCCAGATTCTGCTCTTTTTTTTCTGCTGGGATTTTTTAATTTGTTTTATTAGTGGCTTTCATCAAAGCTTTCAGAAAGTTATAGAGCAGCTCACCCACGCTTCTTCCTTTTGCTCCAAACCTATCTTTGGTGGCTGCATCAGTTGAGGTCCCTTGGGTGAAGGCCTGGGGTACTAATTCATCATCACAAAAACCGTTTAGTATAAAATTAACAACTTAACTGCTGCAGCTGTAAGCAGAGCCCTGCATTACTACAGATGAGTGAAAATGACTTTAGAGACGACCAACTTGCAGTCAAGAAGAAGACAAGCAAATAAAATGTGGTCGCGCTTGTCCCCCCCCCAAATATTACAAAAAATTAAGGTATGGTTTATATATCAGAGCGGTTTTCAGACTTTCTTTCCCCAAGGACTTCCTCTCACCCTCTAAGGAAACTTGGCATGTTGCAGAGGATTCCTGGTATGCCTGGGAAAGGGCTGTGGCTCAGTCATTGACTCTACAGACGGGCCCAGATCCAGTCTCTAACACTGCACGGCCAAGCTGATATTTGATTTTGGCTGTTCTGAGTCTTCAGACACAGAACTGCTTCAGACACCTGGAGGGAGGAGCATGGCATCTGATTTTGGGAGCATGGGAATATGTAGGTGAAGGATGTTTTTCTTCTCTCCCAACTTAGTGTATATTTGGCATTGGATCCTGCACATAATAAGGCTGCCTTCTGCAGCATCAGAGTCCTGGTCCATCTGAACCAGAGTTGTCTGCTTGGTCCAACAGGTCTTTCTCATTATCTGCTACTTGCATGGCAGCATGCTTTGGCTGGGGGTTGAGCCTGGAATCTTCTGCGTGCAGGGTACATGCTATACCAATGAGCCACTGGCCTTCCTTGCCTTGAGCGACAGAAAATGCACAATAGACAGGATGGGGTCATAACTGAGTGGTGAACCACATTATTGGTATGTAGAAGAATCTCAATGGCAGACTGAGAGAAACCTCCACTGACTATGCAGAACAGCTACATGTCAGATTAGACAATGGAGAATCACAAGGACGTAAAACTGTTCTGTATACAGCCAGCATGACATAGTAGTAAGAGTGTCAGACCAGATAGGGGAAACCCAGGTTTGAATCCTCACTCTACCATGCAAGTTCACTGAAGGGCCTTGGGCCAGTCGCTCTCTCGCAGCCTAACTTACCTCACAGGGTTGGAGAGAAGGATGTTGTAATTTGCTTTGGGTCCCCAGGGGAGAGGGGAGAAGAGTGGAAAATAAATAGCTAAAATAAAATACAGAACTAAATATGTTCAAACCTAGGAGAGTGGTTCTGTAGTTCTCACCCACATGCCCGTTTTGCTTTCAAAATCAAATGAATCCTCTCCTCTTCCTATATGACTGGAGCAGTTCCAAACTTAAGAGACATGGGATTACTGCCACTGGGTCTAGAGTTTGCCTGTTATGGAGCAGACGGTAAGTCCCCTGCAGAGCCATTCAGAGTCACCATGCTGGACTAGATGGTCCAACAGTATAAGGATTAGAAGCTCCATTTCAAGCACACACTCAATGTAAAGATCATGGCCAAAGCTGCTTGGCGCTGCTATTGCTCCACGCAAATGGTGAGTGTAGTCCAGAACAACAAAGTAGGTTAGGCTCAGAGATGATGACTTCTCTAAAACTACCTCACAAACCTCAGGACTGGAGCCCTTTTCAGTCGTTAGATGTGATCATGCACATGAGGATCATACGCTACACATGATCCTCCTGATACATGTGACAATCATTTTGATTGAAAGGAGCAAGACTTGTACATTACAGCTTCAGATCATACATACCAGACCCCCGATTTCCCAGGGTTTTGATACGCGTGTACCACAGCTGAATATATGTATGTTGGCCCTTTCAGACAAAATGGTGATCATGTATATCGGGAAGATTGTGTGTAGCATGTGCTCCTGATATGTGTGATTGCCAGGTTTCTAGTACATGTGACCATGAAACTTGGGTAAGTCTTTGAACCCACATCTCTTTGATCCAAGTTCTATACACTATTCACTGTCTCAAACTGGCTCTCTATGATATTTATGACACTGTAATGGGGCACCTGAAACTTTAGGGGTTCAGGAATCCCAGACCCCAAGTCAGAAATTGGCTAAGGAATTAAAACACTCAGATAATATAGCTGAGAAAAAGAGAAGATTTTCAGTAGTAAAGAGGACTATATATCAAAAAGGTGATTTGCTAAGCTGTGGTTAAACTGGACAGAACCAGTTACCGGAAGGCCATCTGGTAAGTATCCAAAGAGAAGAAAAAGAGAAGTTAAGAAATTTGTGGTTAAACTGGCCAAGGTATCTCTGGAAAACTGTGGGGACAGTTTATGCAAAATAACAATTTAGAATAGAAACTGCTGCTTGACACAATATGCATAGATAATCTGGAGGAAGATAGAACAGGAGTGTTTAGGAACTGCTAAAATCTCACTTATGTTTTATGCTAGCATTGGACAAGATGTGGTTAGAACATGTGTACAAGTTACAATTACTACAAGGATATGGTGTGAATGGACTTTTGACTTGCCCATGGAAAGTTATAGGAATGTTTTTCTTTCAATGTGGACCATCTTGCCCATGGAAGCTCAGAACAATCCAGGGAAAGAGGAGCTCAGAGACAAAGACACCATCCTGAGAAGCCCAGCTTTTTTCCTGCATTCTCCAACCGCAGTAGGAACAAATCTAAATATGACCTAAATATGTACTTCTAGCTTCCTCCTTACAATTTCTGAGAAGACATGTTCACTGCCTGTGCCATACCCAGCTTGCCCCCCTGTAGCTTCAGTTGGTACCCTTAATTTATGTAGGTCAATGTTATATGATGTTTGTATGCTCTTGCTTGACTGTTTACTACCCTCTTAGTTAGTGCATTATGCTAACTCTCTTAATTAACCAGGTTCATGATAAACCATAAATCTAACCAGGTGCTGACTAAAGGGAACTTTGGAGCTTCTGGCATGAGCCAAAGGGTGAGAGCAAAAGGATGAGGCTCTTGGCCTGTGGCTCTTAGCCTAGGGGCTCTGTAAGAAGCCCAGGAAGAGCCCAGGAAGAGCCAGAAAGCCAGGGACCTTGGCTCCTTGGGTTCCCAGTAAAGTAAGTAGACTTCTACAACAGGAACCATATAAATACAAAGGGTTTTAAAAGGGGGGTTATAGAACAGTATTTGTTTAAAAACAATTATGAAGCCAGAATGCCAGCAGGGGGTCGGGGGCTATCCAGTGTTTTGCATGGAGTGTCACATATATGACTATCTGCCCACTGGTCAGAAGTCTTGGGTGTGTGCTCGGTGCAAGGAGCTCCTGGTTCTCAGGGAGCGAGTTTGCTCCCTTGAGGCCAAAGTGGCTGACCTGGAGAAGCAGAGACAGTCAGTTAGGTGCACGGAGAAGACTCTCGGGGACTTGTTAGATATGTTCCACTCTGGATCTGGCAGCCCAGCTGCTGCCAGGGAGCATGAGGGTCAAGGGGAAACAGGGCACCATGCTGAGGATAAGGGGAATGTGCCCTCAGAAGGGACCTCTTCTTCAGCTGGTGAACGGGTATCCTTTCGTACCAAGGAACCGTCCCTGGGAAGGGTGGGAGGGGGGCTCTTGGTAGTTGGTGATTCGATCCTTAGGCAGGTAGACAGCTGGGTGGTGAACCCGTGTACTGACCGTATGGTGACTTGCCTGCCTGGTGCGAAGGTAGCGGACATTACGCGTGTTTTAGATAGGCTGGTAGACAGTGCTGGGGAGGAGCCAGTGGTCGTGGTGCACGTTGGCACCAACGATGTGGGGAAATGCAGTCGTGAGGTCCTGGAGGAGAAATTTAGGCTGCTGGGCAGGAAACTTAAGGCCAGGACCTCCAAGGTAGCCTTCTCAGAAGTGCTACCTGTTCCACGCGCAGGGCCGGAGAGACAGGCACATATCAGGAGTCTCAATGCATGGATGAGACGGTGGTGTAGGGGGGAAGGGTTCAAGTTTGTTAGGCACTGGGATGCTTTTTGGGACAAGAGGGAGCTGTACAAAAGAGATGGTCTCCACTTGTCCCGAGAAGGAACCAGGCTGCTGGCGCTCAAAATCAAAAAGGTGGCAGAGCAGTTTTTAAACTGAATAATGGGGGAAAGCCGACAGGAGATGAAAAGTCTCTGGTTCGGGATGGCTCATCTCAAAGAGATGAAGGGGTAGCTATTACTTTTGTACAAGGAAATGGATTACAATTGTCCACTGAGACTGTGGCTAATGATAGGAACTGCCTGGCAAGGTCTTCAGGCAGCAAGAGGAAGGCTGTGGGCTTAACAAACATGGGAAACTATAAGTGTTTATACACAAATGCTAGAAGTCTCCGAGGTAAAATTGGGGAGTTGGAATGCTTGGTGTTGGGGGGGGAATAGACATTGTGGGTATTTCAGAAACTTGGTGGGATGAGGAAAATCAGTGGGATACGGTGATTCCTGGTTATAAATTATATCGGAAGGATAGGGGGGAAGGGATGGAGGTGGGGTGGCTCTGTATGTCAGAGAGGGTATACCGTCCAGTAAGATTGAGAGGGTAAGAGAATTAGATTCGCTTCTGGAAATGCTATGGGTTGAAACAGTGGGTCCAAAAGGAAGCTTAACAGTGGGAGTTTGTTATCGCCCACCAGATCAAAAGATAGAGGAGGATTATAAAATGATGAATGAATTAAAGATAGTGGCTAGACGAAATAACTGTGTCATAATAGGCGACTTTAACTACCCACATATTGATTGGGTCAATATGAGTTCTAGTCGGGAAAAAGAGATTGAGTTTTTAGACACTCTCAATGACTGTGCTATGGAACAGATGGTCACAGATCCTACCAGGGGAGAGGCGATCCTGGATTTGGTCCTAAGTAACACCCAAGACCTGGTGAGAGATGTAAAAGTGATTGCACCGCTTGGGAACAGTGACCATAATGTCATTGAGTTTAACATTTGTACAGATAGGGAGTTGCCCAAAAAGACTGATGCAACCACTTTTAACTTTAAAAGGGGTAACTTCTCTGGTATGAGGGGACATGTGAGGAAGAAATTGAAAGGAAGAGTGGAGAAGGTCAAAACTACTGGGGAAGCTTGGAGACTATTTAAAAATACAGTCCTAGAAGCTCAGAAAAAATATATACCGCAGGTTAGGAAAGGTACAAATAAGTATAGAAAAAAGCCTGCATGGTTAACAAATAAAGTAATGGAAGCAGTAAAAGGTAAGAAGGATTCCTTTAAGCGGTGGAAAGCTAGTCTTAGTGAGGTTGATAAAAGGGAACACATACTATGGCAAATAAAATGCAAGTCTGTGATCAGGCAAGCAAAAAGGGAATATGAGGAACATATCGTAAAAAACATAAAAGCCAACAATAAAACTTTCTTCAAATACATTAGAAGTAGGAAGCCAGCCAGGGAGGCAGTGGGGCCCTTGGATGACCAAGGGGTAAAAGGAGTAGTGAAGGATGATAGGGAAATGGCTGAGAAGCTGAATGCATTTTTTGCCTCTGTCTTCACTGTGGAAGAGGAGAAGTGCTTGCCCACTCCAGAAGCACCGATTTTGGGAGGGGGTTTGAAAGACCTGAATCAGATTGCGGTGACAAGAGAGGAAGTCCTCCGACTGATGGACAATTTAAAAACTAATAAATCACCAGGCCCGGATGGCATTCATCCGAGAGTTCTGAAAGAACTCAAATGTGAACTCGTGGATCTCCTGACAAAAATATGTAATCTTTCTTTAAAATCTGCCTCCATTCCTGAGGACTGGAAGGTAGCTAATGTCACTCCCGTCTTTAAAAAGGGCTCCAGGGGAGAGCCGGGAAATTACAGGCCAGTCAGTCTGACATCAATACCAGGTAAGTTGGTGGAAACTGTTATTAAGGAAAGAATTAGTAGGCACATTGATGAACAAAAACTATTGAGGCAGACTCAGCATGGGTTCTGTAAGGGAAGATAATGGGTGATTTCCCACTAAAGCTGCCTCGGGGTTGCGCCGCCGTTTGCCCCGATACTATTAGTCAATTTCACACCCGAAGCCGTGGGGCTGCATTTTGACCTGCAGCTTTGCCCGGTTTCCCCTGCAGTTTCGCAATCCTGTTTTTTGAGGATTACGAAACTGCGGGGAAAATCGGGCGAAGCCGCGGGTCAAAATGCAGCCCCGCGGCTTCGGGTGAGAAATTGACTAATAGTATCAGGGCAGCTGTAGTGGGAAATCACCCCTTGTCTCACTAACCTGTTAGTATTTTTTGAGGGAGTGAATAAACATGTGGACAAGGGGGATCCAATAGATATTATTTACCTTGACTTCCAGAAAGCTTTTGATACAGTTCCTCATCAAAGGCTCCTGAGTAAGCTCAATAGTCATGGGATAAAAGGACAAGTCCTCTTGTGGATCAAAAACTGGCTTATAAATAGGAAACAGAGAGTGAGTACAAATGGGAAACTTTCTCAGTGGAGGGTGGTAAGCAGTGGGGTACCACAGGGATCAGTACTCGGTCCGATGCTTTTTAACTTGTTTATTAATGATTTGGAATTGGGAGTAAGCAGTGAAGTGGCTAAATTTGCAGATGACATGAAGTTGTTCAGGGTGGTGAAAACCAGGGAGGATTGTGAGGCACTCCAAAGGGATCTGTCGAGGATGGGTGAGTGGGCCTGATTCAACATTGGCTTCTCTTATGTTCTTATGTTCTTATGTTCCATATTCAGAGACAGTACACCCCTGAAGACCAATGCTAGAAGACAACTACAGGGGAAGGCCTTCTGTTCCCTATTTGCTGGCACTCCAAGGCAACTGGTTGCTCTGATCTTCTTATGTTCTGATGTGTGTGCTTGTGTGGTCTTTCTCTTACTACAAGCCTGAAAAAGAATCTGTGCCACTACTCTGACCGACTTGGCAGGTACTCTAGGTGGACAGTGTACAAAAGGATCTTAAGATATTTATATTTTTAGTGGGGTGACTGTTAAGGGTTCATGTTTCTGTCCTGCAAAAGCCCTAAGCTGGAAAAAAATAGTAATCCTGTCCTTATATATAAAAGCATTTTTGTATGGCAACATTCTATGCCCGCCAAAATCAGTTGGCTCTGTGATATGTCAATCACAGGGTGTCTCTATCCACTGGCTGTGTTGCCTGAGTTCTCTCCCACCCACTGCAGCCTAAGCCACTCATCTCTGATTGGGCCAGCATTTCAAAGTCGTTTGCATATGGAAGCTGATTGGACTTCACTCCATTCTGCACCTCAAACTCTCCCCCCCTTTGCATATGTGACTTGGTGTATTCTGAGGTAAAATATGCCCTCATCCACAACACATCACTTCCCCTTCAAAAGAAACAAACCCAATAACACAACCATGCCACACCACAAAAAAGACAGATTAAACCACAAGCAGAATACCACAAGGCAAAAAATGATAGGAAAAGGTGCCAGCAGTCATGCCATTACTGCCACAGATATGTACCTGAGAGTGCTTCAGAGGATGGTGTGCAGGTCCCAGGTTCATGTTCTAAAAGCTGCCTGGGGGATTATGGACCATTCACAGAATTTCTACCTTAACATACCTCACAGGGTTGTTGTGCGGATCATGCAGGGGAGAGGAGAATGACGTCAGCTGCTTTGGTTCCCACTGTAGGGAAAGACTGCCCTTTCCCTACGCAGAAGCTGGCAGGGACGAGGGGGGGAGATGCAAACCTGAAGACAGACAGGCAGATAAAGGTAGGCTGATGATTTCCTGGAAAGGACATAGGGTTGCCAGCTCCAGGTTGTAAACTTCCAGGATATTTTAGGGATGAAGCCTGCTGAGGGTGGGGTCTGAGGAGGAGGAAGAAGGGGACCTCAGACAGATACAATGCCATAGACCCCACCCTCCAAACAAGCTGTTGCCAATCTCCAGATGACAGCAGGAGAGCTCTAAAAGCTCTGGTGCTAATTCAAAGTGCTGGGGATATGTTGTGTTCTGGCAGGGGACGCTGTGAGTGTAGAAAATGAATGTGGACAGAGTAGTATTTTGGAAAATCTTTAGGAATTATCTGTTTACCATGGGGCACCCATCCAGAGCCTCTGGCATTTTCTCACTCTGCTGGCATCAAAACCAATTTAAGGCAAAATAGAGATATGGAGACTTTCCCATCCTCCTTTGCATCAGTCTGTCATTGTTGGCAGCCCTAGGCCTGCCAGCACTCTCAGGGTGACTTCATGCCTCCTGACTGGCATTACTTCACTAGCCCTGGCTGCTTGCTCCTGTTCAGCAGGAGCCTCCTATGGGTAATTTTGAACCAGGCCCAGACTTTCTGCCTAAGCTGCCTTGCAGGGTTGCTGTACAGATCACAAAGCAGAAGAGGAGAATGAAGTAAGCTGCTTTGCTCCCCACTAATGAGAAAGACAACCGACAGCTGAGAGGGGAGGAGATAAAGTTGCCAACTTTAGGTGTGGAAATTCCTGGAGATTTGAGGGGTGGAGCCTGGATAGGGTGAGGTTTGAGGAGGGGTGGGACCTCATACAAGTACAATGCCATAGACTCCACCCTCCAAACCAGCCATTTCCTCCTGGGGAGTCATTATTGCCAATCTCCAGGGAAGGGCTGGAGATCACTTAGAAATACAACTGCTATCCAGGAGGGAGGGGAGAGGAGATGGAAAGCTGAAGTCAGAAGGGGAGATAAAGGTAAGAACATAAGAACATAAGAGAAGCCAATGTTGAATCAGGCCAACGGCCCATCTAGTCCAACACTCTGTCACACAGCGGCCAAAATATACCAGGTGCCATCAGGAGGTCCAGCAGTGGGGCCAGGACACTAGAAGCCCTCCCACTGCTGCCCCCTCCAGCACCAAGAATAGAGTGCATCACCTGCCCCAGACTGAGAGTTCCTATCTACACCCTATGGCTAATAGCCACTGATGGACTTCTGCTCCATATGTTTATCTAATTCCCTCTTGAAACTGTCCATGCTTGTAGCTGCCACCACCTCCTGTGGCAGTGAATTCCATATGTTAATCACTCTTTGGGTGAAGAAGTATTTCCTTTTATTTGTTCTAACCCGACTGCTCAGCAATTTCATGGAGTGCCCACGAGTTCTTGTATTGTGAGAAAGGGAGAAAAGTACTTTTTCTCAGCCTGCTCAATCCCATTCATAATCTTATAAACCTCAATCATGTCACCCCTCAGCCATCGTTTCTCCAAGCTAAAGAGCCCCAAGCATTTTAACCTTTCTTCATAGGGAAGGTGTTCCAACCCTTTTATCATTCTAGCTGCCCTTCTCTGAACTTTTTCCAATGCTATAATATCCTTTTTGAGATGTAGTGACCAGAACTGTACACAGTATTCCAAATGAGGTCGCACCAATGATTTATACAGGGGCATGATGATACTGGCTGATTTGTTTTCAGTTTCCTTCCTAATAACCCCCAGCATAGCGTTGGCCTTCTTTATTGCAGCTACACACTGTCTAGACATTTTCATTGAGTTATCCACTACGACTCCAAGATCTCTCTCTTGGTCCATCTCTGCCAGTTCAGACCCCATCAACGTGTATTTATATTTAGGATTTTTGGCTCCAATGTGCATCACTTTGCACTTGGCCACATTGAACCCCATTTGCCACGTTGACGCCCACTCACCCATCCTCGACAGATCCCTTTGGAGTGCCTCACACTCCTCCCTGGTTTTCACCACCCGGAACAACTTCATGTCATCTGCAAATTTAGCCACTTCACTGCTGACTCCCAATTCCAAATCATTAATAAACAAGTTAAAAAGCATCGGACCGAGTACTGATCCCAGTGGTACCCCACTGCTTACCACCCTCCACTGAGAAAGTTTCCCATTTGTACTCACTCTCTGTTTCCTATTTATAAGCCAGTTTTTGATCCACAAGAGGACTTGTCCTTTTATCCCATGACTATTGAGCTTACTTAGGAGCCTTTGATGAGGAACTGTATCAAAAGCTTTCTGGAAGTCAAGGTAAATAATATCTATTGGATCCCCCTTGTCCACATGTTTGTTCACTCCCTCAAAAAACACTAACAGGTTAGTGAGACAAGATCTTCCCTTACAGAACCCATGCTGAGTCTGCCTCAATAGTTTTTGTTCATCAATGTGCCTACTAATTCTTTCCTTAATAACAGTTTCCACCAACTTACCCGGTATCGATGTCAGACTGACTGGGCTGTAATTTCCCGGCTCTCCCCTGGAGCCCTTTTTAAAGATGGGAGTGACATTAGCTACCTTCCAGTCCTCAGGAATGGAGGCAGATTTTAAAGAAAGATTACATATTTTTGTCAGGAGATCCACAAGTTCACGTTTGTGTTCTTTCAGAACTCTTGGATGAATGCCATCCGGGCCTGGTGATTTATTAGTTTTTAAATTGTCCATCAGTCGGAGGACTTCCTCTCTTGTCACCACAATCTGATTCAGGTCTTTCAAACCCCCTCCCGAAATCGGTTCTTCTGGAGTGGGCAAGCACTTCTCCTCTTCCACAGTGAAGACAGAGGCAAAAAATGCATTCAGCTTCTCAGCCATTTCCCTATCATCCTTCACTACTCCTTTTACCCCTTGGTCATCCAAGGGCCCCACTGCCTCCCTGGCTGGCTTCCTACTTCTAATGTATTTGAAGAAAGTTTTATTGTTGGCCTTTATGTTTTTTGCAATACGCTCCTCATATTCCCTTTTTGCTTGCCTGATCACAGACTTGCATTTTATTTGCCATAGTCTGTGTTCCCTTTTATCAACCTCACTAAGACTAGCTTTCCACCGCTTAAAGGAATCCTTCTTACCTTTTACAGCTTCCATTACTTTATTTGTTAACCAGCTTCCATTACTTTGATTTGTTAACTTTTTTCTATACCTTATTTGTGCCTTTCCTAACCTGCGGTATATATTTTTTCTGAGCTTCTAGGACTGTATTTTTGAATAGTCTCCAAGCTTCCCCAATGGTTTTGACCTTCTCCACTCTTCCTTTCAATTTCTTCCTCACATGTCCCCTCATACCAGAGAAGTTACCCCTTTTAAAGTTAAAAGTGGTTGCATCAGTCTTTTTGGGCAACTCCCTATCTGTACAAATGTTAAACTCAGTGACATTATGGTCACTGTTCCCAAGTGGTGCAATCACTTTTACATCTCTCACCAGGTCTTGGGTGTTACTTAGGACCAAATCCAGGATCGCCTCTCCCCTGGTAGGATCTGTGACCATCTGTTCCATAGCACAGTCATTGAGAGTATCTAAAAACTCAATCTCTTTTTCCCGACTAGAACTCATATTGACCCAATCAATGTGTGAGTAGTTAAAGTCGCCTACTACGACACAGTTATTTCATCTAGCCGCTATCTTTAATTCATTCATCATTTTATAATCCTCCTCTATCTTTTGATCTGGTGGGCGATAACAAACTCCCACTGTTAAACTTCCTTAACCCACTATTTCAACCCATAGCATTTCCAGAAGGTAGATTGATGGTTGTCTGGGAAGAAGATAGGCTTGCCAACTCCAGGCTGGGAAATTCCTGGAGATTTGAGGGATGGAGCCTGGAGATGGTGGGGTTTGAGGAAGGGTGGGACCTCAGACAGGTACAATGCCATAGACTCCACCCTCGAAACCAGCCATTTCCTCTTGGGGTACCATTGTTGCCAATCTCCAGGTGAGGGCTAGAGATCATTCAGAATTACTCCTGCTCTCCAGGAGGGTGGGGGGAGATGGAAAGCTGAAGGTTGGGAAATTCCTAGAGATTTGAGGGGTGGAGCCTGGAGAGAGTGGGGTTTGAGGAGGGGTGGCACCTCAGACAGGTAGAATACCATAGACTCCACCCTCCAAACCAGCCATTTCCTCCTGGGGAACCACTGTTGCCAATCTCCAGGGGAGGGCTGGAGATCACTCAGAATTACAAGTGCTCTGCAGATGGCAGAGATCAGTTCCCCTGAAGAAAATGGTAAGCTCTGTGTCATTATATAATGCTGAGGTCACCACAGCAAATTGACGCTGAGTGCCAAAGACCAGGGCACCACCCAGAGCCTCTTTCTAGAGCTCAATGTATGTATTTCCACAATGGGCCTTATTCCTAGTATCATTAATAGATGTATTTTTGTGAAAAATTTACATGAATAGGAGCATTTTTAGCAGTTGTGTCTCCTTTGGTTTGTGGGTGCTTAAATACCAAATGTTGTGAATGGCTTAGATCCTGTAAGTCAGTCACAAAACCGATACAAAGAAAAAGGCAGTATGAACTCTGGCTTGTAAAAATCTACAGAACAATGCCATTGATAAATCCTACAGCAAACCAGCAAGGTGAGGCATGATGAAAAAGAACCTGCATATGAGGACAGAACTTTTATTTTAAAGAAATGCATATGTAACCTAAACATGTTTTCAACCTCATTAACAAATTTAGAAGCTCCATTAAAAGAAGCTCAGTCTCTTATGCTCTAATGCAATAATCCCCATCATAGTGCCTATGGGCACCAGGGCACCAGCCAGCGTCTTTCCTGGAGTTCCCTTGCTTTATTTATTTAGAGTATTTTTATGCCACCTCTCCAGGGAACCCGCATTTGCTTCTTTCCCAAAGCAAAAAGCCAAACCTGCCTTCCTTCTGCTTCAGTGGATTGAGAGATTATTCAGAAAAGTCAAAGAGATATTATCTTTGTGTCTGCAGGCAGCACCCATTTGGAAACAACTGCCTCCATCACAGCAGGATTCTTGGCTTGGAATTCTTAATATCATATTGAACCTTCCCATGTTTTGCAATTGGACTTAACCCCTGTGGCAGCCATTTTGTGCTGGGTCTTCCCTCCATAGTAGACATTTTGTTGTGATGTCCACTACCTGTTCATTCATATATTCTGGTCTCAATATTCAGAAAGTACCCACTGTTTCAACAAAGTTAGGGACCCCTGGTGTAGTGTAATGAAATGTTGCAATGTGCAGCTTTCACTGACCCATGTCTCCCTGATAATATAAAAGAAATATGTGATGTGATCGTCAGGGCTATTGAATGCAATATGGGAGCCCTATAGATCAGGCACTGGCTATCAGCACCACGGCTGTCCATCAGTGGGGCTGTAGCCAATTCAAGCTGGAAGGTTCAGAAGACAGTCCATAATCCTCCTGGCCAAGGAAGTCAGGTGATATGATAGGGCCAATCCAGTGTTACCAGCAAATATAAAGACCCTCTAGTTCGCCAGCTTCCTTAATTGAGGCAGCTTGTTGCTAGGGAGTGGTCAGCTAGTGCTCCCTCAGCCACCAAACTGTCTTTCTGCAGCCTTTGGCCTCCAAGATACCTGCTGACCTCAGGCCTAAGTGCCTGAGGAGGATAATCCTGTTCAACACTCTTCTGGCTACTCTGATTTACTGGCCATTGCTTGAAAGGGACAGGGAATCACTGAATGGGATGATGCCACATCACACATTTCTTTTGTGTTACTGGGGTTTGAGGAGTACCTCTGGGGAGAGGTAAACGAGTCAACAATACACAGATAGAAATCTTTCTGTACGGCCCTAAAGCTGCACTAAGCAAAGAAGCATGGTGCAACCAAATGGGATAACCAAACCAAGGTAACCTGGCAGGGCTTGGTCTGGGTCTGTTGCTCTGCTTTCCTTGGGAAAACTCAAAGGCAAACAAAAGGGCAGTGTCAAATGCTTAAGCACACCTCGAGCTGCATCTAAACACAAAGAAGAAAGAGACTAAACAAGCCCAAGGTTTTCTGTTTCCCCCCTGAGCCAAGTAATCCCTTTGATTACATCTAATACCTGCCAAAACCCAGATGGTATGCCCACCCATCTCACAGTGTGATAATGCCACATTGCAAATCTACCCATTAATATTAATTGTCAACCGGAGAATCTTTCTGAACTACTATAGCTTGAGATTGCCTTGTGAAAGCAGGGCACGATTTAAAAGGGATTTTACAATAATTCTCATCCTTTCATTCTGAGTCTCACATACACAGAATGTTAAACAACACTCATCTTGTTTCTGCCGTCAGCCGCCTCTCGCAATCCTGGCCTTAAATATCTGTACGCTTGGGGGCCTTCACCTGCTGACCAAAGACATTACGTTCAAATTGCTGCTGGCTACATTGGCGCACCTCAGAGTACAGCAAGGAAAGCATTCACTTGGATGGGCAGTGAACTGGCATACAGTTTGCATTCCTTCTTTGCTATGTACCCTCTCAGTGACCAAGGGCAATCTTATTAATTTTAGGGCCCTGAATATGAATCAAGAATGCCCCATTCAGTGGCAGTCTTAGCTATGGGGCAGCCTAGGCAATTGCTAGATCAGGGTATGTTTTTCCACTGTACTCAGCTTGAAAGACAATTGTCATAAAGGGACAAAGGAAGGGAAATTGTCTTGTAGAAAAAAAGGCATCTGGGGATTTTAACAAACAGAGGAAAGAGGCTAAGTCCTTCCCCTGATGTTTCCTCCATCACAAGGCCACTGACAAGCACTGAAAAGTGGGCAGGTAGCCTTCATCCTCGCATTTCAGCTCCCTACACCAGAGAGTTGCTACCTAATATTGTGCTAATGACAAAAGTGGGGATTAAACCCTTTGCAGCTTCTTGGAGCCAGTCAGTTCTCCAGTGACTGGTCAAGATTCCTTTGAAGGATATTGCTAGGCACCCATTCTTGCCTAAAGATTGCCTGAACCATATTCAACCACTCTGAAAGCAGGCCTCTCCCCCCACCTTTAAAAACCATTTACGCTTCTGGCCATTAACACATCCTGTGGCAGTGGTTTTGTACTTCATTATTTTGTCTCTGTTCTATTTAATTGGGCGACCCCCATGAGGAAAATGTCTTACCCAGGAGTGGCCCATGTGGGGAGCAGCCACCAAGCATAGGTCACCTGCTCCCCTCGCCAGCTCCTTCAACCCACCATCTCGTCATGCAAAGAAAAGTGGGGGAAGAGTTGATGCCAGTGCGTCCCTCCTTTCCTTGTTCTTGTTTGTGTGTGGAACAGCAGGTATAGTGGTCAGTGACAAAACGGTAAGGGCAGCTGTGCATTGTGGCTTTCTGTCTGGAGTGGGACCGGCTGAATGAGGCAAGTGCGTGGGCCACACTCTTCCCTCCCTCATGCTGGTTGGAGTGTTGAGCAGCAAGTGCTGCAGCCAGCCAGCCATGAGAGGCTAAAGGAGGCTGTGCGGTATGGTTCTCTGGGGTGGCCAAGCAAGTGAGTAGGTGGGGCTCTTCCCTCACTGGCATACGGAGTTGCAGGTTCTGGGCAGCAGTGACAGAGGGTGAGGGCAAACTTGCACAGCCCAGCCTGGCTAATGGAACCCACCCCAGTGTTTGGCCTGGGGCAGTTGCCCTGGTTGACCCAGAGCTAAGACCACTGGTAGAAATCAAGACCCCTAAATGTTTTGCACTATGCCACCAGGTCTGGATTCTAAACAGGAGTGGGGTTGTGTTTGTGTCGGTTCAATTAGATCTTGTTGTACTTCCCAGGGCCAGCATCAGCATGCACGGAGGTGAGGCAGCTGGCAGGGCCCAGGGTTTCTGGCAGGCCCACTACTTTAGAGCCTCCAAGCACATGCTGCTGGGGAAGGATCTGCAGGTGGTACACAGTGATGACACTTCTGGAGGCACAGCATTCATGTTCCTGTCTGCAGATATCACTCAGCATCACTGGGGAAACATGATCAGTGGCAATGCTCATAAATGGGTGAAGAAAGGAAGGACACACAGGCAGGTGGAGATGGGGTAGGCTGGAAGGAAGGCATTAGTGGGGGTCCTGGTGGGGGGTCAGAGCAGGAGAGGGGGCCCTTGGGCACTCTATGCCCAGGGCCCCTGAAACCAGGAACTGGCCAAGGTACTTCCAGTCTGGCCTTTTCTTTTGGTAGTGGCACCATTTGTTCAAACGTGTCTTCCTAAGACAAGACAATATTTCTCCCAAAGTTATTTCCACAGCTGCCATTCCCCTGCTTTTTTGTTTCAGTTGCCAACAATTTTCAAAGTTCCCATTACAATCCCTGCTACTGACAGAGAGACTGCAGTAGAAGCAAGGCCATTTCTCAACCTGGCTGCTAGCAGACAAGGCACCAGCAAGGTGCTCCATCAGTGGAAGGGCCTAAGAACCACTCTCCATCTGCTGCAACCACTTCACAGTATCAAATGAATACATCTGAGGGAAGTGACAGCCCTCATGTTTAATAAACACAGGATCTAATTGTAGCGCAGTCAGTTGAGGTCTGAACTTGACTAGTGCTGTTGCCTCATCTGGTTTAGAGGCGTGGTCTGTGTTGTGTTTGGCGATTGTGTGTAACACACTGTCTCTGTTACCTGCTGTCACCTGTCTCTCTGCCCTCACCTGTCGAATAATGCCAGCCCCCTCAGTGCCGTTACCTGTTCTGACATCTTGTCACCCGTGCTAGTTTATTTATCACCGTTTGTTCATTGAACACTTTTCATTTAAACAGTTCTAAAAGTGGAGTACAAAAGTTAAACCCCACACTCAACATTACAGACAGAATTAATAAAAACCACATAATTACAGCAACGTAATAGCCAGAAAAAGTCATAAGACAGCAAATTGTCTAACAAGAGCAAATTAAAGAACTTCAGGAATAATGAAGTTAATGCTGATGCCTCTTTTCAGCTCTAGGGGAAGGGCATTCCACAAGCTGAGGGTGGTGGCTGAAAAAGCCCTTCTATGGGTCCCGACCAACAATAAAATAAGACCAAGCAAGCCAGTAAAAACAAGCCATCGTTGTAGTATCTCAGTGTGATCACACACAAGCGCAAAAGCACCCAAGGGAGTATATTTCTTCAAAAAAATGTTTTTCCAGATGTGGGGAATGTACTATAAGGTTGTGTGGATTTCAGCACTCATGATTTCTCATGGTATCTTCACAGGATATATTGTTTTTGAAAGGGAAAAGGGAAGGAGTGGAGACTGTCCACCCACCAAGTGTCAACCATTTCCCCCTTTTCTGTGGGGACAGAAGTAGTGGCAGGTTCAAGGGGCATCACAGAATTTATGTGGAAAATTAAGAGCAACAGATCACAAGCCATTGTCACATGAAGAAATACTAAGGGGACTTTCCCATATTATTCTTACGTCAAATAGACGTGCTCCAGTACATCAGTTAGTGGAGTCCTACAAACTAACAGCCTACTTCTCCAGTATTTCTGCATCGGAACATAACACACACACACACACCAGTTCTCCTCAGTAGGATAATTTTTGCAACTTAAGCGATGTATGCAATTGTGTTTCATTTGCAGAATCCAGGTTGGCTTTTCATGATATAGAACTGAATGCGGAATAAGGGTGATTTGCCAAGGAGTGGGGAGAAAAAGGAAAGAGAACACACAGCCCCAACTATAGTATGAGGGGGTTCTTCAGCTGATCGCCTTTAATGCTTCCGCATAAACAAGAATTTTTTTAAAACCTCAGAACAAATAATAAGATCAGATGTTATAATGTGATCTTTTCATCAACTGCAAGCTTGGCCCAAGTGAGCTCTACTATCAAAAGTTCCAAAACAAATTACAGTGTTCCGTGTTTCCATGTCTTATGTACATTGGCTAATTTTCAAACCCAAGAGAGAAGAAAAACAGATTTCTGCTTTTAAAATCTTCTAAAGTAATACGTTGAATATTCAGCTTCATAAACCTAGGTGTCTATCTTTGCGTTATGTTATTTTCTTTGTAATCAAATGTCGGCATGTTCCCTGACAGGGTTTTTTTTAAACTTTCGCCAGTGCTGCTTTTATTCCATTCTATCATTTTTTACAAAAGCCTCCGTTTTGCAGATCTGTTTTCCTGCTTTCTGAACGCTCCTTGTAGAAGATACAAAAAGAAGGGTCAGAAATGCTAGTCTAAATAGCTCCAGCTGAATAATAGCAGTTGGTGGACAAAATATGCCTGAGGTTAAAAAAAGGACCTTTAAAGCAGAAGTCTGCGACATATTAAAGATGCATTATTAGAGAGTTGGGAGCAGAGAGGGAGTGACGGTGGAACCTCTATGGATATAATTTAGCCCTCACAACAAGGTCAGACTGATTTAATCCCTCCTCGAAAGGTCAAGGAAAGGCCCGGCTGACCTAACCTCTGTGCTCTCCATCTGTCTGTTTCTGAAGCCAGACACTCTCAATAGGGGATTGTGTGTTCTTGACTGGCTGCAAACAAATTGAAGTAATCTCAGGTCTAGGGGGCCTTTGGAAAGTGTTTGCTAACGTTCTCACACCACCTCCGGAAGTAGCCATTCCCCCCTCTCGGAACACTGCAGTATCAAAGCTAGAATCATAAAAAGTGTCATGGTTTCTTAACGTCCCAAGCAACCGAGGTGCATTGAACTTTACAAGCACACCATCAAAGCCACTGACTGCAATCCTCAAACCAGGCCACTTTGTTTCTTTGTCTTGTCGGTTTCAGCATATCACTAGAACTATCTGAGCATCAAGTTCATAGGCACCCTTTTAGACCAAGTAGGTTTCAAGGGCACCATTTGTGTCTTCGCAAGCAAGCGTTTAGTCCTCACCACCAACAGAAACGACTATTTGTAAGTGCATGTGTTCTTCATGTCATCGTGGCCTTTGTCCTTCACCCCCCTCCACCCCTCTGTTTGTAAGCTTCTGGAGGCAAGGACCCATCTTTTATCTTGTGGTACTATGTAAACAGCACTAAATATATTCAGAGAAGTGGAACAAAGCAATGTTAAACTAGGAGGGGGAATATTTTAAGAGCATCTTTTTACAGGCATACAATATAGATTATCATTGTTGATAATTATCAGTATCAGCAAATGCATTTGTGCCTTTGGCGGGCATGCTAAGTACATAGACCCATGTAATCCTTTACAGCAGTAGACGTTTACTGTGTAGAACCATTTCCCTGGGTAGAGAAATATGTAGTTTGTAGGACTTACCATCTGTAGTCTGAAACATGGGGAAGGGGCAAATGAAGTCCCTAACCCGCCCTGAAGGCATCCACAATGGATTTATTAAGCTTTCACTTTTCAAGTGGATAACATACTTGATTACTGAAGTCATGGAATAACTTTCCCCCCATATCCAACATTTATTATTTTTATTATAATGAATGGCGGAAGGAATGCATGTTTACTCTGGCTCTCTGTGGAATCTGGTCAGTGGAAGATGGATCATCCAGAATCAGGAATTGGGGTGGTGGTGGTTCCCATACCCTAAGTTAGCACATTACTTTCCCCCAGGACAAGTGCAATGAAAGAAAACCACGACTGCCAGCTGTTGTTTCATCTGCCTATTTGCTATTTTTCTCCCTAGTTAAGTATTTTGTAGCAAGCCCAGGTATTCTGGGAAGGAACTCAGCTGAAATCCCTTTTTCCTATTATACCTCACATCCTGATTCACCAGGCTTTACTCCCTGCATGGCAAGAACTGCCATTTTCTGACCTCTGACCCACCAAAACCTCATCATTCTGTGCCCCTGACCAGTCACAACCTGTTTCTGGATGCACCTGCTGACCCATCCTCCGGGTCCACCTTTGGCCACCCTACAGGAAGCACAAGTTAACTGTGCATCCCGTCCCCCTGCCCTCTATAGGTATGTCCTAAAAATCTCTCAAGAGTTTACCATATCTCTAGGACAGATTCTGAAAGTGTCTCCCTCAGGGCTGTGGAGTAAGAACCACACAATAAATAATCCAAAGGGTGTTCACAGTTAATGCCAATCCCAAATTACATGGGACAAATGAAGACCTGCATTATGCCCATGAGTCCCCCATGCAGGAACAAGGAACTGTCTCTCACAGCCTTTTACATGGCTAGGGCTTTGTGCAGCCAGAGGTCCAAGGTGACTCCATCTTGAATCAAGCCAGATAATCACCGTTTGTATTAAAGGCAATAAAATGCTATTTCATGTTGAGACACCCTGGTCTAGGCTTGCCATTTGCCTGCTTGTGAAAGCCACTGTGGTATACTAGTATCTGGAAAACACAGGGCCAAATACCCACTTGTGCCATGGAAGCTCGTTGGATGACCTTGGGCCAGTCACACTGTCTCAACTTAACCTACCTTACAGGGTTGTTGTGAAGATAAAAGAGGAGAATGTTTTAGCTGCTTCGGGTCTCTATTGGGGAGAAAGGTGGGGTATTGAATAAACAAACTCCCCCCCCCCTCTCAATAGCTCACACTTAATGGTAGAAAAAATGGACAGGGGGGAAATGACATCATGGACATCAATGGTCTTTGCCATAGAGATTGGAGGAAATCCTAGAGTGTCATAGGGAGTTGTGATATATCACTCCCCTTCCCCAGGCATCCCCCCACAAAAGCTCCTGGGATTTCCAGGCACAGGTCTGGCAACTCTACCTATGTGAAAAACTCTCACACATCTTAATCAAGCTCTTGTTTTATGAGTTAATGGGACCTCCTGAGTCATGATACCAAAATGAATGACAATTCAGGACACTAGCATTCCATTCCCATCAAAGACATTACTTTCAATACAAACCTGCCTGGTAAACTACCCAGGTCTCTAATCAACAGGATAACTTCATATTCTGCCCTGTTTAGCACCTGCTCTGAGTAACTCAATTAAGTATCCTAAAAACTGGGCTACTGCCACTGCCAGAAAAACTCACAAATTTTAAGTATAAAATTCCTTCCAGCTGACATTAGGCTGAGTTCTACACCAGGACTGCTCCTTTGTCACTATGACAGAAAAAGGCATCATCTCTTGCCCCCTCCTCTAGATTACGGGCATGCTACAAGAATCAGGCAATGTACGGCCCCTCTCTCTCATCCATCCATCCATTCTCAGCCAGGTCATCCCCCCACCCAATTCCTAGCTCTCTCATTCATCCTCCTCTGTGATCTCCCCTTTTAAAATTGCTGTTAACTTAGCTATTCCCCAACTTGTGTGATATGCTTGATCTTCCTTGATTGTGTGATTTGTATTACCCAATTCGTATGATTTGTTAGCTGTTTATTACATTCCTCAGTCTTTGTGTATTGTACCACATTGCCTTTTAATCTGCCTCGCACCATCTTTGCCTTTCTGTTACCTGTTGTTCAATAAAGGTAAAATCTAACTCAACCCAAACTTTTCTCTTCCTCTTTTCTCCCTCTCCTCAAACTTTCTCCCAAAATATCATTCCCAAGATTGTGCCTCTGTATAAACAAGCATTGGATCCCAAACCAAGGTTGAGAGGCACACATATAAACACCACATGTGTGTCCGTGTCCCCTTTTTACTTCCCTGTTAACACCTGTGATGGGACCCACCCCCTTGCCATGGCGCCATTTGTAGCCTCTCTTCTATGATGGTTTTCTCCAGCTCAGCTCACTTCCATTATTGAAACCTAACAGCAGGAAAAAAAGAGCTTTGGGGATGGAGTACGGAAGCAAGACCAGTATCTTCTCCCAAATACCTCTTTGATGCATTAAACAACAGCTCCCCTTTAGATGTGATGGGGGAAGATTTGTGTATGAAATCACATGTTGTTCAGGCCTGCATGTCCACAGCATGGGGAGCTGCAGCTGATCACAGCTCCTGTGCATAATACATGTATTTGCAAAAACACCCTTTCTGTATACACATATTACATTTTCAGATGTACACTTAAAAAAAAAATCTTAAGGGGATGCCCTCCAAAATTGGAATGTGGAAAGAAGTGTTCAAGGGGAGAGTACAACATTGTCACGTGCTTAATGAAATATGCAAGGCATGTTGCTGGGAAGAAGCTCTTACACCGGTTTGTTTTCTCCAAAATGAGAACAAATTATAAAAGAGAAGCATATTGAGCACTCTTTTCCACGGTTTGGTCGTTCTAAAAAAATCTTTCTCTGTTTTCCTATGCAAAGCAGGGAATTCTTTTAAAATAATTGTCAGGGCAGGATAGATATGCAGCGTGGTGGCGAGTGCAAGTGAGTAATTTTCATCTCACGCAAAACGTCTCTGAATTCTGCTTTCATTTGAAACTGGGAAGCTGCTTTATCAGAAGTGGAATGAACTAGTTAAGGAAAACAGGGCCAGTGAGAATCCAGAGGCTCTCACCCTCCCCAATATTTATCTTATTGATAACAGCCACTTTAAGACATGCATCTTTTTTCGTTAAAGAGAAAAATTCCACGTAGCACAAGCTATTGCTTGAAGAAAGAGAATATCATTTCATACTGACAAAGGAAGTGTCTACCTCATGAAACAGAACAAAACTGATATTAATTAAACCCTCGGACCTCATTTGGTTGGATCAAACTACATTCTAGGCTCCTCCAGAAATATTCTAGAAAACTGCCTTGAATTTTCGGTTTTCATTAAAAACGAACCTCTTAAAAACGAATTAGATTTGAGTTCGGTAGCACCTTCGAGACAAACAAGATTTGGGGTGAGGTATAAGCTTTCGAGAGCCAAAGCTCCCTTCATCAGTATCTGACAAAGGAAGCTTTGATTCTTGAAAGTTCACACCCTGAAAATCGTTGTGCTCCGAGGTGCTTCTGGACTCAAATCTAGCTGTTCTGCTGCAGACCAACACAACTGCCCTCTGAGACTATCCCCAAAAATGAAGATTCTAGCCCTGACATGAATGCCAGGAAAATATGTGGACAGTATTATATATTCAAGTGATCAGTAAGACATAATTACGGTTGCAGTGTTACTCAGTACATTGATTGATTTAAAAATCTTCTGATTGAATCAAAAAGGCATTGTTAGTTTATTAGGTAAAGGTTAAAGATTCCCCCTTGCTCAAAAGCCAGTTGAATCTGACTCTAGGGGGTGGCGCTCATCTCCATTTCCAAGCCGAAGAGCCAGCGCTGTCCAAAGACTTCTCTATGGTCATGTGGATGGCATGACTAAATGTCAAGGCGCATGGAACACCGTTACCTTCCCAACAAAGCGGTACCTATTTATCTGCTTGCAATTTCTTGCTTTTGAACTGCTAAGTTGCCAGGAGCTGGGGCCCGAGACGAGAGCTCACTCTGTCAAGCGGTACTAGGGGCTTGAACTGTCTTAGCCTCGGAGCTATCATGGCCCAGTTTATTAGGTAGTACACTGCAAATGCTCTATGAATGCTAAGTGTGATGAAGAATGTTATAGGCATGTGTGGATCACATCTCAACTCATATTCCTTTTCTACTGCTGAGAACTGGAGCAGTTAAGACTGACTAAGGGTGTGGTCGGATGACGTGGTGACCACGGTTTAAATTGGTCCCGATGTGATTTTTTTTTTTATCTGGATAATCGTGATCACACTTACCTCCTTATCCCAGCTCACTGCACAGTCACATCACTCCCTGCCATCTATACTACCGAAGCGTGGGAGTGTGTGTTGGTGGTGTTTTTAAATTTTTCTCTGTTTGCACATGCACATAGGCAGTCATCCATAGAATTGGAATTTTCGCGCATGCACAGAACTAGTTTCCTGCCAAAAGCATGCCCTGGGGTGTGTTCAACTGCTGTAATAGAACACTTCCCTTTAAACTTTTGACCTGAAATTGGCCTCTGTGATATCCCAAACTAGTCTAAATGTTAAAATGAGTCACCATTTAAACTTTGGTTTTATTAATGCAGGAGCAGAGCTCCACTTATGCACATACCACTGACACATAAAAAAAAATGGTGGGCGAAAAGTGGAAGCCTTGGGCTTCCACAGCAGCTTTTAAGCAGGGAGGGGGTTTAAATCACCGGGAGTGGCTTTACACCGGAGGAGTGATCACACAAGGGAAAAATATGGCTTTAAATGGGAGAACTGAGAAACCACCGCTTGGGACCTGGTAACAAAATACTCCGGGTTAAAGGGGTTTTGAGCAGATGTTGATTGTGTGATCATGCATATAAAATCCGTTGTTGAACAGTCACAACACCAGATCAAATGGTACGTCTGAATACACCCTAAGACATATATTGATTTACTCCATTTATATCCCACCTTTCTCCCCAATGGGGACCCAAAGTGGCTTATGTTGTTTTTTTCTCCATTTTATCCTCACAACAACCCTGTGAAGATAGATCCAGCTGATCAGCCACGTTGGTTTGAAACAGTAGAACAAATTTAGAGTCCAGTGGCACCTTTAAGACCAACAAAGGCTAGATTCTAAATTTGTTCAACAACCCTGTGAGGTAGATTAGGATGAAAGTGCGTGACTTGCCTAAAGTCACCCAGCAGGCTTACATGGCAGAGTTGGGATCTGAACCTGGATTTCCGAGCTCTTACTCCAGCACTCTTACTACTACACCACATTGGCTACAGAGCAACATAAGCAAAGGACAGGTCCTTGCCCCGAGGAGCTTACATTCTAAATGCTGACAAGGGGAGGGAAAAACAAAAGGTGAGGAAAAGAAGTGAAGGACTAGCTGTTACAGTGGCCACAGGTCCACTCAGAAAGGAAATAAGGGAGAGGCAAGGATAACAAGTGATATATTGGGGAAAAAACACAGTTCTAAACATTCTTGGGCTTCATTTCAGATGGGAATGATAATAAGAGTAATGAGACTTATAGGGTGTGTTCAGACAGCATGCTGGGAGCAGTGTAAATTGCTCCGGTCCCGATGCGTTTTTTTTTTTAACCCAGAGAATCGCAACCACACTCACCTCGTTCTGGATTGCTGCGCGGCCACATCGCTCCCTGCTGTCCACACGCGGGAGTGTGCATCGGTGGTTTTTTTTCTCTCTCTCAGTTTGAGCATGTGCACAGGCCATCTGTAGAACTAAAATTTTCATGCGTGTGCAGAACAGCGATTTCCACACTTCCCTTTAAACTTTAAATGAACACTTCTCTTTAAACTTTTACCCCGAAACTGGCCTCTGTGAGATCCCAAACTCGTCTAAATGCTAAAACTAGGCACCATTTAAACTTTGCTTTTATTAACTTAGGAGTGGAGCTCCACCTATGTGCACACCACCAAGGCATCAAAAAAATGGCGGACGAAAAGAAGAAGCCTGAGGTTTCCATGGCAGCTTTCCAGAGGGGAGGGGGCTGAAGCACATGGAAGTGGCTCAACACTGCAGGAGCGATCAGATGTCAGAAAAGTGCAGCTAGAACCAGAGAATCAAGAAAACACCACTTGGGTAAGTGGTATCAAAATACTCCATTTTAAAGGGCGTTTGATCTGGAAAGCAATGGCTGGGGACAGTGTGCAGTTGTTGGATGTGTGAACGTACACATAAAATCCGTTCCTGAAGCGTGCTGAAAGCAGTTCAAATGGAGCGTCTAAGCGCACCGATATAGTGCGTTCAGTGCTCTAAGCACCTCACACGTTATCTGGTTGTATTTCTCACAACAGTCGTGTAACTCAGGCCAGTAGTATTTTCACTTATTGCAGATGATAGAACTGGCTTGTGTAAAGCTAGCTAGTGAATTCATGACAGAGGCAAAATCTGAGCAGGGGGTGGGTTCTGAAGTGTCACCCAGTCTCTTACAATGCAATCCTAAGAACACCTTCCTGGGAGTAAGCCCCATTAAATAGGCTGAATCAGGGCTCTTTTAGTAGCAGGAACTCCTTTGCATATTAGGTGACACACTCCTAATGTAGTCAATCCTCCAAGAACTTACAGTCGCCCCTGTAAGAAGGGCTCTGTAAGCTCTTGGAGGATTGGCTACATTAGGAGTGTGTCGCCTAATATGCAAAGGAGTTCCTGCTACAAAAAGAGCCCTGGCTGAATAGGATTCTCAGTAGACCTGCTTAGGATGCTTTCTCAGATATTTTACGGTACCAGCTGTAAACAAAAACTGCAAGGGGTAAAATGGCTCACCAGATGGTGGACTTGAAGAAGGCCTTTGAAGAAAGTGCTACCATGTTTTTGGTGGGACTTCCAGGAGCCAGGAGCAGCCAGGAACAAGTGGTGTAGGAGATACTGAGATGGCTGAGAGAGTTAGAGCAAAGGTCACAAATATATCACAAATACATCGGAAGGCCAAGGAGGATATAATTTGTTTGTTTGTTGGACTTTTATCCTGCCCTCCCACCAGAGCGGCTCAGGGCGGCTTACAAGCAATTAAAACCAGTATACAATTTAAAACACAGTGTTACTAAATCTAAAAACAATACAGTAAATACTAAATTACATTAAAATATGGCGGCATTCCGTATAAAGTGCTGTATAAAGTGCTGGTGCCAGTATGGCAAGCATATCAAAATGCTTGTGCTAGTGTTGTTGCGGTACTGCCGGTGTGGCAGCATATTAAAATGCTTGAAGAGCTCAGTCTTTACTGCTCTACGGAATTGTGCTCTACTGCTCTATGGAAATAATAGGGAATAAGTACTGAAGGAGATGGTGGACTCCCAACTGAACCTACTTAGGGTTGACAATCTTCAAGTGATCTCCTTGGAGATCTCCCAGAATAACAACTAATCTCCAAATGAGATCAGTTTCCCTGATTGGATTAACTGGCATTATATCCCAATGAAGACCATTTTGTTGTTGTTGTTGTTCAGTCACACAGTCGAGTCCGACTCTTCGTGACCCCATCAACTACATCACGCCAGGCCCTCCTGTCTTCTGTCATGCTCCGGAGTTTGCTTAATTTCATGTTTGTTGCCTTGATAACACTGTCTAACCATCTCAACCTTTGCGGTCTCCTTTTTTTTACCTTCAATCTTTCCCAGCATCAGTGTCTTCTCCAGTGAGTGCTCACTTCTCATTTGGTGGCCAAAGTATTTGAGCTTCAGCTTCAGTATCCAGCCTTCCAGGGAACACTCAGGGTTGATTTCTTTTAGGATTGACTGATTTGATCTCCTTGCAGTCCAAGGGACTCTGAAGAGTCTTCTCCAGCACCATAATTCTAAAGAATCTATTCTTCAGCGCTCAGCCTTCCTTATAGTCCAACTCTTGCAGCCATACATTACTACTAGTATGAAGACCATAACCTTCCCAAACTCTGGCTTCCCCAGCCTCCCCCCCCAAATCTCCAGGAATTTTCCAGCCCAGAGTTAGCAACACTATTTGGTGGCGAATCTTGTGGTTTTAATGACCTCTGCCATGTGCATCCTCCACTCATTCCTTTTAGGCTGAAAAACACCAATTTTAAGCCTTTCATCATCTCTTCAAATCACTAGTCACCTGTGGTAATATAATAAGCTAGTTCAGATGAGGCCTTCGATATTAAAAAGCCCTTTCCCCTGTATATAAAAAAATCACCTTTAGAATATTTCCATAACCAAGTAGTACTAAATTAGAAGTGCAAGAATGGGGAAAGGAAAAAGAGAAGGTGTGTGTGTGTGTGTGTGGGGAGGACAAAACCAAGCCTGACACACTCTTATTATAATAATGCCCTTCTGCCTTCCACTGGCAGAACAGAAATGAGACAATTTCTTAATTAGGAAACAACTGCACAAAATAAATAGCTTACATTCTTGGTCTCTTTCTTCTCCCTTTTCAGGTTGCAAAAGTGTTCAGAAACAAGCCCAAAGTCTTGAAATCCCAGTATGGTGTGAAAAGTGCACATTTTGGATGTGGAGCCCCTCCCCTCATAGAAGATTTTCCCAAAGAGATAGCACAACGTTTTAGACTTATGTTCACCTATAATAGATTGATGTCCTGTGAAAGGCATAGAATCCATGTGGTGGAGTGATTAGATGAAGTTTGATTCAGGCATGATAAAAAGGCGCCTGGCTGCTTTCTGCCCACCCTCTGAGGGCCCCATCGATGGCTGCTAATGAGGCCTTAGGATGGAGTACAGAAAACTGCCAGCCACCTTTCCTTTATGCCCAGGCCCCCTCAGCTTCTATCACAGGGAGGGGAAGAAACAGTCAAGATGCCACTCCATGATGGCTGGAACCTCAGGTGAAATCCTGTTCTCAAGGAACATTCAAATTGATTTTTTAAAATGTCACTTTGTTTGAGTTTTTTATTCCTGTGAGTCACTTTGGGAACCAGTTTTTTTGCTACAACAAACAAATATTTATTTAAAAAAAAACAAAGTGGGGAGATGGGTGTTCAAGTCATTTGTAAAGCTTACTTCTTTCTCAGGAGTGAAGCAGGTATTTTGGCCTGAGCACCTTGAGGGAAATTGCACGATGAAAATGTGATCAATCTGTGCATGGGGGGCAGTGTAGTCAGAAGTTCTTTCATAAAATCATGCACTTACCTTTTGGTCATTCAATTCAGCTTTTTAATGTAAGAATGTAATGATAATTCTCTAAATCAACTGCATTTATATTCACTGTGATAGATAATAAAAGGGAGTACTTTTTCACAGAAGACATAGGCTATGGTCACATGAGCAGTTTGCTGCGATATAGTAGCATTACCTTTGCGGATTTAAAGAGTACAATCAGACAGCAACATCTGCTTCCGTGCCCCAGTTGTTGGCACACCGTGGTGCCCCACTTTGGAAGTGGAGTAATCAGGCACTCGGGAAAGTCTGGTGCTTACAGATGCCAGCACTTCCACTCTGCTTTCCTGGACGTCTGAACTCTCCTGCTGCAAAAGGAACCTGGAAGAGAAGTCTGAACCTGCAGATCTGTTTCTGCCACTGTTTTTTTAGTTGCTGCCTATATGCATAAGCACCCACCTGCATTAAAACAAAAACGACCAGGCAGCGCACGCCATAGTTAAGAACATAAGAACATAAGAACATAAGAGTAGCCAATGTTGGATCAGGCCAATGGCCCATCCAGTCCAACACTCTGTCACACAGTGGCCAAAAATACCAGGTCGAGGTGCTGCAGTAATGTGAATGCCTGACCACCAGATGAGCATGTGATGTGCTGTCTGGTTGGTCTGTCCCCCAACACTTTAAACCGGTGCAATTAAAGACATGTGCCTATATTGCGGCAAGCTTCCACAAGATATGGTAATGGCCACTGACTTAGGTAGCTTAAAGGGGATTGGAGTAATTTATGAAGGAGACATTGATTGATGGATAATAGCCATGACAGAATATGGAACTCTCATGTTCAGAAACAACATGCTTCTGAATCCAAGTCCTGGGGCACAAATAGCAAGCAAGGACTATTGATCCTTTTTGTGGGATTCCCAGAAACATTTTGTAGATTGTTGTTGTTGTTCAGTCACACAGTTGAGTCTGACTCTTCGTGACCCCATGGACCAAATCACTCCAGGCCTTCTTGTGTTCCACCGTCCTCTGAAGTTTGCTTAATTTCATGTTTGTTGCATCGGTGACACTATCTAACCATCTCATCCTTTGCCATCTCCTTCTTCTTTGACCTTCAATCTTTCCCAGCATCAGGGTCTTCTCCAGTGAGTGCTCCCTTCTCATTTGGTGGCCAAAGTATTTGAGCTTCAACAACAGTATCTGACCTTCCAGGGAACAGTCAATTCTTTTAGGACTGACTGATTTGATCTCCTTGCAGTCCAAGGGACTCTCAAGAGTCTTCTCCAGCACCATAATTCAAAAGAATCTATTCTTTGGCACTCAGCCTTCCTTATAATCCAACCCTCGCAGCCATACATTACTACTGGGAATACCATTGCTTTGACCATGCAGACTTCTGTTGGCAGGGTGATGTGTTTACTTTTTATCATGGTGTTTAGGTTTGCCATCGCTTTCCTCCCCAGGAGCAGGCATCTTTTAATTTCATGGCTGCAGTCATCGTCTGCAGTGATCTTGGATCCCAGGAACGTGAAGTCTGTCAATACTTCCATGAGTTCCCCTTATATTTGCCAAGGAGTGATGGGGTCAGATGCCATGATCTTAGTTTTTTGATGTTGAGCTTCAAGCCAACCTTTGCGCTCTCCTCTTTCACCCTGAGCAAGAGGCTCTTGAGGTCCTCTTCACTTTCTGCCATTAGAGTGGTATCATCTGTATATCTGAGGTTGTTGATCTTTTTCAATAAAACCTCCATGTTGAGGTTTAAAACTTTTCCTCTGTCCTAACTGGAGAGAGGCAGGAAGGGGGAAATCAATTGCTCCCAAGTCCCACCAAGTACCAACCTTCAAAGCTTTGGAAATGCTAATCGTCTTCCTATCTGGAGACAATGAGATGGTCAGCAGCTCATACCTTGAAAGAGAATCTGACATCTGTAAGGGACACAGACTTGAAGGTGTGAGAGGCTAGATTGTGTCTTCCTGGAGTTTTCAGGAAAGGATTCTTTCACCCATAGAGGGACAGGCAAACAGAAATAATAAAATCCCTTGGTATGGAGGGAGGGGTCCATTTTGGTTGTCCTTCCTGCAAGGTCCACTCTGGAGGAAGGAACTCTCTCACCCAAGCTCCATTTTGAGGGCCACCGTTGCCAGGTGGAGCAGACAAAGGGCTGGCTGCCTGAACAAAGACAAGATAATGGGAAGTTTTTTGAACTCTGTTAACTTGTAAGTTAAAGAGCTTGTCTTAGAATAAGATCAGCTATGGCATTTGTCAAGGAGTCCAAGGCTGAACCCCGTGGATCTCCAGGGCAGTTGTACACAAGCAACCAGACCATTGTTTAATTTTTAAAAAAGATTTATGAAGGTTAGTTCAATTTCTACCAATATGAAAATTTATTCTATAGGCAGCATGTTACTCTAAGATCACACAGCAAGAATACAAGCTTAATTATCTAACATTTTTCAGGACTTGTGTTAGATGGCACAAACCTTAATTTCAAGAGTCAAAGGCCAAAGCTCAGGCGTTCTCTCCCTTGCTAGCAATTGCAATTCCAGCAGGTCATAGTTCAGGCCTTTAGTCCATCAAAATTCCAGCTAGTCTTTCTTCTTCAGGGCCTTAGCTTAATTATAATTTTTGGGTGCAGCACATCAGGTGATGATGACATCCAATCAGGACATGTTTTCAAGAGAAGCCTCTAGATTATTACCTCTCCATCCCTGGTTCGCCCCGTCCCATCATACAGACAGCAAGTTCTCATGAGAAGCTAATTACTACACTTCCATCTTTGGACTTGAAGATGATAAGCAAGTGACCAATTAGTAACACCTGCAGGATGGACCAGGCCCGTCACTGTTCACATTAACCCTTGAGGGGAGGCCAGGGGTGCTTTGCCTTACAGCATTATAGAGGGAGGGGCAGAAGAACTGCATGTTTACACCTTTCTTTTGTATTCCTTGCTCAGTCTGTTGCTGTGCTGGGCATTTCACCTTTAATAAGTTCTTTACTATTATGAATACTGGCAGTTGTTCTCCATACTACATAGACCTCCACTGTTTGAAGATGCTATTTAAAATGTGTACCAGGGTAAGGGATGTGGTCAGGTGGTAAACTGCTATTTCTCAAGGATTGTGCAAGGCGGTAACCTACCCCCATTGTAACCAGTTGTTGGGCAGCAGGAGATGCAGGCACAAGACAGGGCCTTAAAAGGGTAATACAGAAGGAGGAGGAGTTTTTTATACCCCATTTTCTCTACCCTAAGGAGGCTCAGAGCGGCTTACAATTGCCTTCTCTTCCTCTCCCTACAACAGTCACCTTGTGAGTATATGGAGCTGAGAGAGTTTTGGAGGACTGTGACCAGCCTAATGCCATTCAGCAGTGTGGAGGAGTGGGGGATCAAACAGTTCCAGAGTCTACTGTTTTTAACCTCTACACCACACTGGAAGGGAAGCTGGGAGCACTGGCCCTCTCGGTGGGGAGTTCCTAAACTACTGCCAGCTGGTGGCAGTAATAGTGAAAGAGAGAAAAACCCTCTGATGGCCAGGAGGGCTGGGAGAGCGGCACATCACCTGGCAAAGACTTGGGAGGCTGCTGGTGTCTAGACACCTTGGAGGGCCAAATGGAGTGGCGCTTGTGGGTTAGTAGAACTGCTCCGCCACATGTCTAAGTGACCATGGTTTGGAAGATCTTTGGCAAACTAGATAGACCCTAGGCCTGATCCAACAGGATTCTGTATCCTCACAAGAAAATTCAAAGAATATCAAATGCTGAAGCAGCAACAACCTCCTCTCCCTACAGTATCTATGAAGTGGTTAATCCACACATATTTCTTTCCTAACA
The DNA here is from genome assembly GCA_029375565.1 of Gekko gecko. NCBI lineage: Eukaryota > Metazoa > Chordata > Lepidosauria > Squamata > Gekkonidae > Gekko > Gekko gecko. The sequence continues at coordinate 39,595,505 of JAPDNY010000001.1, forward strand.
GGTGGAGCATCCAGGGTTGCTTTGCATGTGTGAAGCGGCACACAGATCAAAACCCACAGAACTTTCATATCACCTCACATTTAGGGCTTTTCTGTAGAGCCAGTTCACCCCAAGTGATTAGAAATCAAAGGTACATCCACATGGGGAAGGGCTGCAGCCCACTGGCAGAGCATCTGCTTGGCACGCAGAAGGTCCCAGGTTCAATCCCCAGCATCTCCAGTTAAAAGGATCAGGTAGGGGGTGATGTGAAAGACCGCAACCTGGGACCCTCAACCTGGGACCCAATCTGAGTAGACAATACTGACTTTGATGGACCAAGGATCTGATTCAGTATAAGGCAGCTTCATGTGCTCATCATGTAATTACTAAAAACGTGATGGATGGCAGATATGAACCAATCACGAGTAAAACCAGTGTATCTGAGGAGATAAGACAGTTATCTGTGCTTTTAGATCTGTTGTGTGGGCCATTCACATATGCAAAGTCTTCACCTGATGTTCAAGTGATGAACGTGTCATGAGTGTGAACTGACATCAAGAGATGAGAAATTCAGGGGGAGGGTGTATGGAGCAGCTGGGGTCCCTCTAAGTTACATGTCATGGTAGCTGATGGCCTGGAAGTGTGCATGGCTGACCAAGGTCATAGTGGGATCAGTGCAGGAGACACAAAAGCCCTATGGAGGAAGAGATGCTCCACTGGAGATTCACCCACAGCTGTGCCTTTACGGATGGTTGGGAAAATAGTCCTTCCATGCCCTCTTTTGGTGCTATCTTAATTCAACTGTGTGGCTGTGACTTGCCAAAGTTTCTGCAAAAGTATATATATATATTTTTTTTTGCCAAGGAACAACCACCACCACCACCAAATAGAGAGAACAACAAGACCCAATCTTTTGAGTTATATAGCACTCTTACAATCCAGTCCTAAACAGTTACATCCTTCTAACTCCATTGAAGTCAATGGGCTTAGAGGAGTGTAATTCTGCTTGGAACTAAACTGTACATCAATCATAATCAAACAAGCTCTGTGTTAACTCAGAAGCTTGTAGACAACTACATATCAATAGATTAAAAAAAAAGATCTTGTCTCCCCTAACTCATATTTCTTCTTTCCTGTAGCCAACCTGCCATTATCTGTACCAAATTTTACCAAATGCCAAGGAAAAGCACATTTCTGTTAAAAATGTCTCTTGTTGAAAGTATAAAGAATGTTGGCTTCCTTCTTTTCTTTTTTTAAAACGTTTTAAGTTTGGAGGCTCAATATTGCCTAGCATAGCAACTGAACTGCAAATGTGTAGATTAGGAGACTGGATTACATCTGCTTGGGCTCCCACAACAAAAGTTTTTTTCTGTAAGAAATGAATATTCCTTGTATTTTAATTTTTTTAAAAAAAATTTAAAGTGTATAATGTGCTTTGGCGTTTGCAGGAAGTAGAGAAATTCAACAGTTCTATTTAGGGAAGCGCTGCTGTCTTCTGATGAAAATGGCTAGTTTTGCAGATACTGGGACACAAAATCTCACATCCGCCTTAGCAGTTTTCTGAAAAACCTGGTAAGTTACACGAGTGGGGAAAAAAGGCAAAACTTTATCTTATGATTAATTGATGCTTTCCCCCACCCTTTTTAGCTGGCATCTGCTGTCAAGATTTCCAAACAAACCTTATGCTGCGCAAATGTTTGTTTATACCTGAAAGTTTGGAAAATATTGTAAATCTCTGTAGTACTGCATTCTAATATTCAACTGTTTTATGTATTGTTTTTTAAATTACCTATTGCTTTAAATTGGGGTCCCAAACCTTTTGGAGCCTGCAAGAACATTTGGAATTCTGACACGGCATGGTGGATGCAGAACAAAATGACTGTCACAAAATGGCTGCCACAGGAGGCAGAGCCAGTCATAAGATGGTTGCCGCAGCTTAACTTGTGTGTGTACCCCATTTTCCTTCTCAGTGTACAAACAAACTCCTGTTATATTTTCATAGTTAAGCTGGATGTGCTGAGTTTAATTGCAAAACACAAGAGAAATATCTGGGGCATCTCTATAACTGTGCTTGTATGCGTTATTACAAACAATAATAGTATTTATGTAGATATTCCCCAATGGGGATCTAAAGCTGCTTACAACATCATTCACCTCTGCTCCATTTTTACCCTCACAGCATCAACCACATAAAATAGTTTATGCTGAGCTAGTGAGTGACTGGCCCAAGGTGACCCTGTTAGCTTCTCTGGCAGTGAAGATTTGAAACTGAGTGCCCCAGATCTTAACCAGTCTGGCACTCTAACTACTGCACCCCAGTAGCTCTCTGCACCACAGAATTTCTTATTGTAGTAACGATAATTAATAATAGTATATAGTAACAATAATAGTATTATTTGGTACATGCATGTGTTCAAAGTGTTTCATAGTAGGACAGCAAGCTTTAATTGGTATAATAATCATTTAAAGCTTCACATGAGTAATCAGTGGTGCCAATTTTAATTTATGGAAGGCGGGGGGACTGAATCCATGATGCCATCAGCTGAACACCTGAATCCATCAAGCCCAGGGATTCCCAACCTTTTTGAGCCTGTGGGTGGGCACCCTTGGAATTCTGACACATGAGTGGTGGGTGTGACCGTAAAATGGCTGATGAAGGAGGAGGAGCCAGCTACAAAATGGCACGGAGTGAGGTTTTGCTAACTCCAGTAGCAACTCTTTAACATTTCAGGCAAAAGCTCTTTTTAATAGGATACCTTTTAAAATGAATATATATACATACACACACACACACACTTTATTGCATACGCAGAGGTTACCTTCAGTCTTGCAGTGGTGATCTTGTTCTGCATAGGGTAAAAGCCCCGCCCACTTTCTAAAATACTTGGTGGGTGCCAGGAAAGGTATCAGCAGGTGACACGTTGGCGACTTCTCATCTAGCTCAAGGCAGCTCTGGGAACCTTTTGACAACTGTTTCTTTTACTAGATGCAGCCACTGTGTCTGCGAAGGGAGACTGGTGTAGGAGATGGAGGCCTTGTTAACTGGTTTCCCTTCTGCTACATTCTTGCTGAAAATCACCACTCCCAATCTGCTTTTATCCCCACTGGAGAAACCCAAGCATTAAAACAAACACCATGAGGCCTATTCTGACTGGCAGCTCCTCCCCAAGATCCCATGCGGAGAGGTCTCCTGCTACCTGAGATCCTTTGACTGGAAACGTGGTCAAAACAGGTACTCTACCACTGCCACTTAAGGCTTTGCTTCTTTATTTCTCAGTACAGGTTGCGGTCACAGGAGCGGGATACTGCACCGCTGAAGGGAAGCAAATTAGAGCCGGAGCAAAAAGATGCGCGGTAGCGTGATCAGATGGGTCCCCGAGATGCTGTGCAGACGCCAGTAGCCGGCGATCACATAGCAATGTTGAAGCGCATCAAAGGGTTTCGCTTTCGCATTCTTGCGCACGTGCAATCTTCTGTTTCTTCGCATACTGTGGAGGCTTGGAAAAAACACATCTGGTGCGACGGGACGCATGTGTGTGCCGGATGCACCAAATTAACTCCGCTTCCGCAATCCGACGCTCACCTGCGACCGCATTTTCCAGTTGCTACTACGCTTTTGCTGGTACTTTTAAAATCCGCTTCTTCGGGCTGACGGTACGGGTTGGTGACGGGTGCGCTATGCTTCCCAGATGTTGCCGTATGATTGCACCCATTTGATGCACCCTCAACCTGTCCATTTCGCGGGGCAAATCCTCCCATGTGACCGGGGCCACAGTTATGATTCTGGTAAGTTATCACCATTATAGGGAAAGAAAAAGAAATAATGAAATATGGCTTTTCTTTCCAGTAAGGAGTTATTTACTAAGTTATTTTACACTTCCTTCTGAACTTAATAATTTAGACAATACGGAAAGAAAGAAAAAACCAATTAATCAGTCTGTTGCAGGCTGCTACCCTGTGCACGAGGACTTGGGACTGGGAGAAAACTCCCTGGAACTCAGCGAGCTTTCCTCCTAAACCAGTTTAGGATCCAGCAGCATGCCATTTAAAAATTGGCCATCGTTACAACAACCCTGTAAAGAAGGCCACATTTACCCCCACAGAGGGTCTGGGGCTGAGGAAACAGTGGCTCACTTATGTCTGCTTAGTGAATTTACAGCCCATGCGCAGTCTGAACAGGAGAATTCCTGGTTCACAGCTCAGGTTCTTGGCCAATATGCTTCATCAGCTCTCAGTTTGCAGAACAATTAGACTTTATATGCAGTCATACAGCTGCTAACATTCAGCTTTCTCTCTTTTCTTTTCTCCTCTTGTCTTTCGTTACCTTGGCCTATTGTACATTCACTTAATGTAGGCCACAGCTGATGCGGTGGTGGGCCGAGAAAACAATATTGTCCTTCGGCTGGTCGCTTTGTTGCACCTATCCCTAAAACTCTTGAGTTTTTTTCCAAGAGGAATCAGAATTTTTACATATCTGAATATTTTGATTATTTGAAAAGCAGGTATCTGTTATACAACATGCATCCCACCCTTTTCTAGCAAAGTTTAGACATTTTTAGTCATGATGAGAATACACAGACCTCTGAAGGCAAACACAGTATCTTCCATGTCCCGTTCCCCTCCAAACCCATACCAGTGCCATTATTGCTGCAGTGATTATCTATAAGAAATATAAGATCATGTTAATTTTGTTTTCTGATCAGATCAAAGGGCATCTAGGGCATTTCTTATCTGCATAACTGGACAACCAGGTGCCACTGGGAAGTTTATAAACTGTTGTTCATTCTCTGCAACAAGTAGTCAGAGGTTATGCTGCCTCAGTATATGGGGGTTCCAGTTGCAGATTTCACAGTTAATAAAACAATGGTAGATTTCACCCATTCATATATCCTTATTATCTATTCATCTCATGTAACTAGCCTCAAATAATATTTACTTTAGAGTTATGGAATGGAACTGAAGTCACTCACTATTGACTTTGATCTGGCAATTATGAACAAGGCAGGAAGCAATTCCGGTTCATAAGAGAACATCAGTAAAATACCTTTCAGTTCCACACTTACTGGCCTGCATATCTTTTCCCCTGCAGGGAGAAAAGAGCTTGGTGGGAAGATTTTGATCAGGAAAACAGGCTGGGAGAGGGAATGTTAAGCAACCCCTCCTCCTGTGCAATGTTTGAATTGGATTCAGAGCTTTCCACAGCTGCAATAGAGGGAAAAAATTAAGTTGGGGCATACTCCACATATCTCTCACATTAAATGGATAGATTAAAATGTGTAAGATTGATTAAAATTTCTTTAATCGGGTGATAGCCCTAATTATGTCCTGTGTTAAATGGAAATCAGATTGCTTACTTAAATTATATGTATAAAAATGCTGGGGACTGATGGATCTGCTCACTCGAGTGGATATCGAAATTACAGTGTCAGGGTATTCCCCTACCAGCTGGAAATCTGGAATTTGGTACATGCTTATTTCAAGACATACCAATGGCTAGAAAAGTCTGCAAACTGGTGACTCTCCCTTGAACTGGGAGACATGATGAGTACCCCCAAAATGGTCAAGGATCTTACACATCCAACTACAAAACTGAAATTTAGAACACACATAGACCAAGACATCTTCATTAAAAGAAAATGCTGAAGTTGGAACAGTTGTAATCTAACAATCCAAACAAGCAATGCAAAATTTTCTTGGTAATAACATTCAACTCTCCCCCAGAAAGAAATGCAAACAAACAGAAACAGGCAGACAGATACATAATAGACAGAAAGTGGTGTTTTTAGTAGTGGAAACAAACTGGTTCAAAAATTTTGATGCTAACACAGAGCAATGCACAACTTGTTAAATCTCCAGTAGTCCCATTAAACCTAAGAGATCTGCTTTGTAGTATGTGGGCTACAGATTGTGGCCATATTTATTTGTGCTTGAGACAGAAATGATGAGCACCCTTTTGACTTTATCCCCCAAGTGATCCACTTGTCCTCTCTCTGGAAAACCAATTTAGCATCGCCCAGCTGTCTGATTCGCTCTGAAAAGCACCCTTAGTGACCAAAACATAGCAGGGAAAGGAAGAGAAAGAAAAGAAGCTGAAGAAATGGCAAAAGGTTTGGTTATACAATCAGTGCTGCAAGCTTAGGGAAAAGATTTTTCTCGCAGCCCTATGCATAAGTAAACTTACTTCTGAGCAAACATGCCTTGAGTTACGATCAACAGATATATTTATTTATTTTATTTTATTTATTATATTTATATCCCGCCCTCCCAGCCATGGCCCCGCCCTCAATTCATTCTTGAGTGCCTAACCAGAAGCCCCAAGGGGCAAAAGCCCACCCTTTTCTTTTCTTTCTTTTTTTCAGATTTTTAACCCGCCCTCCCGGCCGAAGCTGGCTCAGGCCAGCTCACATAAAAACAGATAATTACATTAAAACATAGCTGTGGTTAAAACAATATGAAATCATAATAAAGTGCTAGTGCTAGTGGTTCTGATCCCACCCACTTTCTAAAGACATTGACAGGTGCCAGAAAAGGTGCTGATGGGAGCCATGGTGCCCGTGGGTGCCATGCTGAGGACCCCTGCCCTAACCAAGTCTCACACTCTTCCCCGTGCATAGCAGGGGAACTATGGAAGCGCATGATGCTGCCTTATACTGAGTCCCGCTACTGGTCCTGTGAATCTCCCCAACAACAGGGAACCAAGCACCTCTGCGCACAAACAGCATGCCCTACCGCTGAGATACGGCCCCTTCCCAGCCCCCAGATGGAAGTTAAGCACTATGTGTTTTCACCCATTGACACGCATGCCTCCCCAGCTACAAGAAAGTCTGCAGACTGCTGTCTGTCTAGCACAGCAAGGATTAGCAGAACCAGTGCAGGTGACATGAACCAAAACAATGACTTTAACATTAAAGCTGAAGCACTGCTCCCAACTTTTAAAAATTATGAATAGCGGCAGCTGCTTCTGGATGCCGTCTTAATACAACTATTATAGTAGCCATATGATTGGCAGAAAAGCTGCTCTCAGTTTGGAAGCGCAAAAGTGGGAAGACCTCTCCCTCCAGTGTTCACTTTCTGCCTGTCATGCAGCAAAGGAGTTCTGGTTAATTACCCCCACTGAAGCTTCACTGTTATGATTAGAAGCCCCACTGATTTGATGAAATTTATTCAGGTAAGCATACTTAGGATTGCAATCCAAAGGTTTGGTACTAACTTGAAATCAGTGTAGCTTTTGAAAACCTGGTTAACAAATGCATGTTTGTCACTCAGGAAGGAAGGAAGGAAGAAGGAGAGGGAGAGGAGGGGGAGGAGATTGGATTTATACCTCACCTTTCACTGCCTGAAGGAGTCTCAGAGTGGTTTACAATCTCCTTCCCCTTCCCACAACAGACACCCTGTGAGGTAGGTGGGGCTGAGAGAGCTTTCTTGAGAACAGCTTGTGAGAGAACAGCTCAAAAGAACTTGTACCTGACCCAAGGTCACACCAGCAGCTGCATGTGGAGGAGTGGGGAATCAAGCCTGGTTCTCCCAGATTAGAGTCTGCGCTCCTTACACCAAACTGGCTGTTATGGTGTAGGACCACAGGCAAAAACCCACTACACTGAGGGAAGACAGTGCTGTCAAGCTGCAGCTGATTTATGGTGACCCCGTAGGGTTTTCCAGGCAAGAGAGGAACAGAGGTAGTTTTCCACTGCCTGCCTGCCTGCCTGCTTCTGTTCTGCATAACAGCTCTGGACTTCCTTGGTGGTTTCCCATTCAAGCACTAATCAAGGCTGACCCTAAATAGCTTCTGAGATTTGATGAGATCAGGCTAGCCTGGGCCATCCAGGTCAGGGTGCAAAGCACATTACATTATCTCAAATGCTATACTTTTGAATGGATTCAGTTCACACACTTAAGGCCTGATTCACACATGCATCTACATCAAAACCAAGTGTTTTTTGGTGTGTTTTTTTATGTGTGTGTGTGTTTGTGTCTGGAAATCATGGCAACCTCTGGTGCCTGACCCATACTGGGGGCCTGGAGGACATTCAGACAGGTGAACATAAGAACATAAGAGAAGCCAATATTGGATCAGGCCAATGGCCCATCCAGTCCAACACTCTGTTGTCACACAGTGGCCAAAAATACCAGGTGCCATCAGGAGGTCCAGCAGTGGGGCCAGGACACTAGAAGTCCTCCCATTGTTGCCTCCCCTCCCAAGCACCAAGAATACAGACCATCACTTGCCCCAGACTGAGAGTTCCTATCTATACCTTGTGGCTAATAGCCACTGATGGACTTCTGCCCCATATGTTTATCTAATTCCCTCTTGAAACTTCCCATGCTTGTAGCTGCCAACCACCTCCTGTGGCAGTGAATTCCATGTGTTAATCACTCTTTGGGTGAAGAAAGACTTCCTTTTATCTGTTCTAACCCGGCTGCTCAGCAATTTCATGGAGTGTCCACGAGTTCTTGTATTGTGAGAAAGGGAGAAAAGTACTTCTTTCTCTACCTGCTCTGTCCCATGCATACTCTTATAAACCTTGATCATGTCACCCCTCAGCCATCATTTCTCCAAGCTAAAGAGCCCCAAGCGCCTCAACCTTTCTTCATATGGAAAGTGTTCCAACCCTTTTATCATTCTAGTTGCCCTTTTCTGCACTTTTTCCAATGCTATAATATCCTTTTTGAGGTGTGGTGACCAGAACTGCACACAGTATTCCAAATGAGGTCACACCATTGATTTATACAGGGGCATTATGATACTGGCTGATTTGTTTTCAATTCCCTTCCTAATAATCCCGAGCATAGTGTTGGCCTTTTTTATTGCAGTTGCACGTTGTCTCAACATTTTAGTTGAGTTATCTACTATGATTCTAAGATCTCTCTCTTGGTCAGTCTCTGCCAGTTTGGACCCCATCAACGTGTATTTATAGTTAGGATTTTTGGCTCCAATGTGCATTCCTTTGCACTTGGTCACATTGAACCCCATTTGCCCACTCGCCCATCCTCAACAGATCCCTTTGGAGTGCCTCACAATCCTCCCTGGTTCTCATCACCCTGAACAACTTGGTATCATCTGCAAATGTAGCCACTTCACTGCTTACTCTCAACTCCAAATCATTAATAAACAAGTTAGAAAGCATCGGACTGAGTACTGATCTCTGTGGTACCCCACTGCTTACCACCCTCCACTGAGAAAATTTCCCATTTATACTCATTCTCTGTTTCCTATTAATTAGCCAGTTTTTGATCCACAAGAGGACTTGTCCTTTATCCTGTGACTATTTAGCTTACCTAGGAACCTTTGATGAGGAACTTTATCAAAAGCTTTCTGGAAGTCAAGGTAAACAACATCTATGGGGTCCCCCTTGTCCACATGTTTGTTCACCCCCTCAAAGAACACTAACAGGTTAGTGAGACAAGATCTCCCCTTACAGAACCTATGCTGAGTCTTCCTCAATATGTTTTGTTCATCAATGTGCCTACTAATTCTTTCTTTAATAACACAGCACATTAGCATATTAGGCCACACCCCACACCTTCCATTGGCTTGCCCAGGCGCCCCACGGCTGTGGAGAGCCTGGGCAAGCCCCTCCTTGAAGGGAAGGCAGTTGGACAGGCCAGGGAAGCCCCCCTTTTAGGGGCCTCCCTGGCCCGCCTGCCTTAGAGTCGCTTGAGGGGTCACTCTCCAGGCCTTCCCTCTGTAGCCACACATGCATAGGTTTTGGCTGTAGTGGGCATGGCCAACTCTGAAGGCTGCTGGAACTCCTTTCCTGTGTGTTCCTGCCCAAAAATAGCCCTGCATATATTTGTCAGGAGAGCCACAAGTTCACATTTGTGTTCTTTCAGAACTCTCGGATTCGGGCCTGGTGATTTATCAGTTTTTAAGTTGTCTATCAGTCATAGGACCTCCTCTCTTGTCACCTCAATCTGACTCAAGTGGCTGAATAAAGCCTGCCCCCGCCTCTCACCTCTGGTATTGCAAGGAAGTCTCCCTTCCAAGTACTTGCCAGAATCGACCCTGTTAAGTTTCCAGATATGAGATGAGGCTTGCCTGGGCTGTCCAGGTTAGGGCCATTATAAGTGGGGAAAAGGTATGCTAGAAGTTCATAACACTGGTGCATAGTGTGGAGAGGGCAGAGAGAAATCATTCAGTACTCTCATAACATGGGAGCATGGGGATATCTAATGAAATGGATGGGTGGTAGACTCGGGAGAGCCAGCCAAAAGCATAATAAACATTGAATTTATTGTCACAAAATAAAGTGATGGCCACTAGACTGCTTTTGAATGGGGACCAGACTAATTCATGGAGGATAGTTCTATTAATGGATGTTAGCCACACTACTTAGGGCCTCCAAGTTCAAAGGCCCTAAATTCTGATTAGCAGATCCTGGGTAGGGAGGGGGTGGTGTTCTGTTTGGAGCTTCAAGAGGAGATCTGGCTGACCTCTGCAAGAAACCGGATTCTGGATTTGACAGATCTTTGGTCTGGACCAGCAATACTCACCTGAAATTCTACTTTTCTCAGCGCCTGCAATTTGCAGCTGAATGGGTGAACAGACTTCAAGTATTGGTGTTGCAGCAGAATATTCCCTCCTCTCCCTCTCAAACCCTGCAAATTTTACAGAATTGACCCCCCCCTTCCATTCAGTGGAATTTACTTTCAAGGAAACATGTACTGTTAGCTTATCCTATGCACATTGTCTGGGAAGCAAATTGCAGCAGGGCTGCATGTAAACACTCCCTAGGATCAGGCTATAATTCTGTTCTGTGCTTAATTGGGTAAGGGTGACTAACGGTTCACAGGCTAGTTTGTACAAGAAAACCAAAGCCACGTAAAGTGGGGGAGGGCCCGGAGTCGAAAAATTCCAAATAGCTCCAATCGGGCGCAGCTCAACTGAAGGCCACGGTTAGTTGCCTTTGGGCAAGGAACGGTGCACACACGCCTATTTCCCTTCCTTTTCCTACTGATCTCATCGCCTGGCGTTGCATGCGCCCTCAATATACTACCCGCCCCCCCGTAGGGACTGCAAAAATGCAAAACAATCCCGTACCTCAGGTTAAAAAAAACTCCTCCCAGGATCTCGCGTGCACGGGGCGAACGTACACAATGGGGTTTTTGGGGGGTTGGTTGGGTGGGTGGAATCCTAAGCAAATAAAAAAACTTTTTCAAAGTTTCTGGAGGATTCCCTTTGCCTCACCCCCTCCTGCAAGTTTGCAAGTAATCTATCTAGCAAAAAGGAGGGGGGGACGTCTAAACTACACAATATTCGCCATCTCAAACAACAGCTACACACAGGTCCCGTTTGTTTGAGGACCAAATTGCTACAGTGCTGGAGCTAGCTGCTATTGATGACGACGATAATAATAATGATAATAAAGACAAGAGGGAAATGAAGAGAGAATCGGGGAATGGCTGATGCAATGCCTTGCTGGTATGTCCGGGAACGAAAGAATAAGAAAATTGAAGGAGAGCGGGGGGGGGGGGAGAATGACAAAAAGTCTTGAGTGTTGATTTATTGCACAAGCCGCTGGTCATTTCCATATATTGAAATGCGCCCAAGCGGCCAGCCAGGCAATTTCCTTTGAAGAGCGGCTGCCGTCGTCCCTGGCCGGGCTGTTCCCACGTGACATCCCCCCTCCCCCTTTCTTCCAGCGCCTTTATACCTCCCACCTCTGGAGGGAGGGTATTTGGTGATCAACCTAATATGTGATTTAAGAAGTAAGACAAGAGTACGATCTTTGCCAGAAGGAGGAGGGTTGAGTGGCAGGGACAGGTGGGCTGGGGCGAAAGCAATTTCCAAACTATCATTCCACATTCCCCCGCCCCGCGCTGCCAGCCCTGGTTCTTTGTGTCTTTCACTCGGCTGCAGAGTCGTCAAGGGAAGCTCGTGCGCAGTCTAAACTTACTCGGGAGTAAACGCCATTACGCCACTGAACGCAGAATCTGGGAGCATCGCAAGCAACGCATGTTTCCTTAGGCGTAAATCTCAGTGGAATTTGTTAGCAATAGCATAGGATTGCAGCCGTCCAGGGCGCGCTCTAAGGCTGCAAACCGGTGCGCTTTTACTCGAAAGTAAGCCCCGCGAAACGCACTGGGACTTATTCCGACATGCCTAGGGGCTAGGCAGCACGCCTGCGCCGCTAGTCGCGTTTCTTTGCAACTTGTAACTCCTCTTGAATTCGGTGGGACTTACTTTCGAGTAAGCACGTGGAAGGTCAGATGGCCGTTTGTGGGATCTGCTGATCGGATTGCAGGAGGCGAAGGCTGTGGGTGCTCACTTTTGCAGGCCATTTCGTTGGGAAATACACATTTAGCATAGATTCAAATGCATACTTACTTAGACGCAAACCTCCCACTATATTCCGCGCTGTTTACCGCCAAGTAACTGCCGTCGGATTGCCGCCTCAGAAGAACCGCTCCTCATTTTTGGAGTCCATAGAAATAAAAAAGACTGCAGAAACACATTTTTTTTTTAAAAAAAACAACCCTTTCCAGCAGCTGCTGGTAGGATGTTTGAGGTTATAACCGCGTGCCTACGTGAGCGTGAGAATGCAGAACGAGCTTATTATTAATTCTAGCCCTTCTCTGCAGAAGGAGGTGATTCGCTGCGCTCCGTCTCATTTAAACTCGCTATTTTAATTCTTGCGGAGCGCTGAGCTGTCGGCTATATATCAATAATATTTATTATGAAATTTGGCGCCTAAGGCTGCGGTCCCGTGCGCGGTTTACTTGGGAGCAAGCCTCCGTTGATTTACTACTAAGTAAACATGCTGGCCAGGTGCATTCTTTTGAGTGCGCGTTTGCAGAGTACATCCCGATGAGTTCAGTGACACTTTCTCCAGAGTTAGCACGTATAGGATCAGGCCGCATACATATAAAGTATCCTATTAAAAAACATCAGCAATTGAAACTTTAATCTGATTCCCACCCCGTGCAATTCTTCCTCCCCTTTTCTTGTAACGTTGGTAAGTAGTAGGTAAGTAAAAGATGAGTAAAGCAAACAATATGTGTAGAGTCAGCACAGTGTGAACTGGGCAGTTTGGTTGCTCCGTGCGCAAGCCAGCCGTTGCCATTTTTGCAGGTGGCGAGAGTGGGAAGGAATGCTGCTTTAATAGCTTCTATCAAATCCCTGCTGGGCAAGCGGAGGGGGTGGGGGGACATGGGGGTCTGTGGTGAGTGAGGGACTCTTTGGAGGTGAATGGGGAGGAAAAAAAATCACATAACACAAGCCCTGTCTGTAGATTTATGGTTGTATAAGAGGCTTGATCATTTCCATATATTGAAATGTGTCCTTTGCACGCATCGCCCAAGCCCTTGGAAGGGGGTGGGGGGGAGAGAAATAAGGCCGTGGTAGTGATGGTGGGGAGAGAGACATTGGATTCAGCCTTGATCAATGTTGACTGTGAAGCGGGGGGGGGGGAGAGGAAAGCCTAGGCTGGCACCAGATGGAACCGGGTCTAGTCAAAGGTCAAGGTTGGCCGGGGCTGCTATTGAATCGGTTGCAGCCTCAAAGATAGCTCTCTGCCTTAGAGGCACCCACTGGGGTTTCTCAAAATCAAATCTAATAGAAGAGGCAGTCACAGAATGAAATCGCTTCATCTGAATGCTAAAATTGTTATTTGGCTACATTAAAGACAGGCAGGGAGGGAGGGAGAGAGAGACCAGCCACATTTCTAGCAGTTTACATCTGGGGGGGGGGAATGGAGACACACACACACACACACACACACAGAGGGATGAAAAAAATCCCTGTGAATACGTTGATAGCATCAGCAACTTCCAGGAATAATAAGGAGGTGTGTGTGTATATCAGATTTAAGGTTCTCAGGGAAATATATGTTTATGAGGGGAACTACACAAGTTCTGTTATCTTGGAGGGTGATCTGTACATTTGTTTTCTGGCTACTGCCCTGCACCAGTCATCAGAGTGCCAATGGGACTTCATAGGGATTGGACTGTGGCTGCAATGTTTGGTCAATTTAATTAGGCAGATCAATTAAAACACTTTGTAATGATTAAAAAGGTGGTCCCCCCCCAAGCTAACTGGGCAGAGATTTTGAATGCAAGCATTACAGGAAAACACAGGAGGTCGGTAAGGTACCCCTTGTTAGAATACACATTGCCCATTCACACACACAGGAGGGAATGTTTTCTGTAATGCATATCTGCATCCTCTGAAAACAAAGGTTTGGGTCCAGAAGTGGACTTCTGCTTGCTCTTCAGCTCACAAAAAAGCTGTTTCTTTGTGTCAGGCACCGGCATAAGATGTACCAAGGAAAGTAAATCTAAAGACATTCTTCTGTTTGTACAAGAGCTTTTGCACAAGCAAGAGAAATGTTGAAGAACCTTCCTATTCCAGCCTTTCATGAACACTTTCACTGGGGCTTGTGCACACATTTCCAGAGTTCTGCTAACAGCTGTTTTCCTTTTCAGTTTTCTCTCAAGCCAGTCTCAAAACAATATTTTTTCCTACTCTAATGTAAATGTATGGTGTTTTAATGGACTCATCGACTGAAACATTGTTCTTCAGTTACCCTGGTGCAGTGTGGGTCATCTCTGGGAGATTGCTATGAAGGTGGACATGGTCATTCTACTGTTCCCTTCCTCCTCAGTTTTCTGTAATTAAGCCCATTTATTTATATCTTGCTGAAATATACATGCTCAGGCAGCTGCAAATACTGAAAGATGTATCTGCGATGTATGAAAAGAAGTTTTGGGATATCACTGCCACCAACAGTCACGCAGGTACAACAAGGTGGTGCTGAGTAAATGGAAAAATACAATGAACCATCAACAGTAATGTAACAACATAAATTTATCCATCAAGAAAAGCCATTATAACAGCAATTCACTTCGTTAATAATCCTTTAACCCCCAAAACCAGACACACTGTTTGAACTGGGAATTAGAAGTCTTGTGAAATAAAAAGCCAGCTACACTAAGTAAGGCATGAAGACTGCACTCTAAGGGTTAATAAATTTGGAATTAAATGATCATCCCAACCACTATGAAATGATTTAATATACAGCATTTGCAGGTTGACAGCTCACAGATACAGGTAAGATCACAGTCTCTTAATTCACTAGGTGGAATGGTGGGACCAAACATCTGGAAGGTGAGTGACCAGAAGTTGATGGCAAGAATTCGGCTTAGGACAGGCTGAGAATCCCACCTGGGGTATTCTTTTCTCTAACAATCAGACTTTGCCAGCAATCAAACTTGGAGTAAGTATGTAGGATGGAAAAGGTAGAGCTGGGATCCCCTTCTGCTGTAGATTTGATGGCTACAACATTTAGTCGTTCCATTGGCTTGGATTAATTAACTGAAAAAATAGTTGATTAAAAAACTTCCCTATTAATTGGCTAGCATTCAGTTTTTAAAAATTAACTGTGTTTAATTGCAGCACTTAAAAAAAACATGAGTGATGGGTGCCATTTTAGAAGAGGCATCCCTCTTTCCTCTTATGAAGGAATGCCTCTTCTGAGATAGTGAGCCAACAAAATAGTTTACCCACAGTTCCAAGCATATGCTAGATATCCATATGCAATTATATAATAGTTGTTCTACTACATAGTTCTTTGGGTCATTGGTTCACCTTTCGATTCTGATCTTTTAGGATGGGGCCTATGGCTTCACCTGTGTTCACCAAATAGTGTTCTTCAGATGTATGGTTTTTGTACACATGCACGTTTATAAAGGTTTAATCGATTTAAATGCATAGGATTGATTCACTGCAGTTTCTTTAGATGATACTTTACTGGGTATCTAAAAACTTCTGGAAACTTATTTGAAGTTTTCAGGAAGGAAAAAGCTTAATATTTTGATCATAAAACTTGCCATCAGCCATCTTATATGCACTTCAGAAACATGTCATCTTTCCAACCCCCTTCCTGGCAAAGGAGAAATCCCTGTAAGAAAAAAATAACAACAGTAGTAACTGCTAGATGTCAAGCAGGATCAAGGGAACTGTAGGGTTGAAATTCTGGAGTGTTCCTTTTTCCCCTGCCTAAAAAGCATTAAACTATGCTGTTCATATGGTGAAAGCAAAGTAAATGTACATCCATCCTTTGACTGTTTCTTTCCATGTGCGTGTGTCTTGACAGTTAAGAATCTGGTTTTAAATATAATTTAGGCAGCTTAATGCCTTTGTCTTCCACCCTGTCCTCCCCCAAGCTTGCTCTTTTTGCTGTAGTGTTTAAACAAAAATATATAATAATAATACCATAAAACAGTTCTCTAAGATGAGAGTATAAAATGACATGATAGACTGGCCTATAACCATTTTTATTATTTGATAAAGAGGGGGAGCGCCTCCTGATCCATTAGACGCTGTCATGTGAATACATTTCCAGGCAATTTTTAAAATGCATATTATGTATTCAATAGACCGTCACGGGTCTGAATTGTATCATGTTATTCTGTTATAGGCAGGGACCACTGCAGTGCTCATAGAACGCCAGCAATAAAGTTACTGCACATCTGCTTATAGCTTTTACTCTTAGATAATATAGCAAAACCTCCCCTTTAAATCTTTTGGACTAATGACCTGCAAAATTTTACTTTGGCAAACAAACCCCTCTCTTAAGGCACACCAGAGGAGAACAATGAAGGAAAATAACCAAGATCTCCCCCCCACACTTATATTTCAACT
This sequence comes from Gekko gecko, assembly GCA_029375565.1. Lineage (NCBI taxonomy): Eukaryota > Metazoa > Chordata > Lepidosauria > Squamata > Gekkonidae > Gekko > Gekko gecko. The sequence goes on from JAPDNY010000001.1 coordinate 39,612,123, forward strand.
TTCTGATATGGACATCATTAGTACAACAAACAGAAGCGTTATTTAAATTTCTCGCTAAAACCAGAACAAATGACCAAAACCAACCAATCAAACGCCAGGCAATAAAAATAAAAAGATACAGCCTTTAATTTGTTTTAGCAGTAATGAGATTATGGCGCCATGGGCAAATACAGCTAGATTTTTACGAGCAGGTACACCACAAAGTGTGGGGAGGGAGAGAGCTGTTTTTGTATGAATGGACAGCTATGACCACCTTAGAGGTGACCAGGTTAAGATGGGAATATATTGGCTGGATGTGTAATTTAAAAGCGATCATATCACGTTGCCAGTTTTTTTCTGGGCATAGGAGGAAAATGGATTAAAAAAAGAAAGTCATTTTTAAAAAACAAACAAATGGACTGAAATTAGAATTGGCTGTAAATAATTGTCATTATTAAACTAGGTGCAACAAGAAGAGGAGACTGAATGAAGGCATTTGATTGAAATTAATAATGTCCCCCATGCAACTTCCAGTCACATTCCTTTTGTTTGTATTTCATTCATCCAGAGTTTAGCTCAGAGCATCTTTTTTTTAATGCTTTTAGTTCCATACCCCTTTTAAAAATAACATCTTGTAATAGAAATACTGATAAGCCTTAATATACAAGTGGGGATTTTCACAGGGTGTTTTCTGTTTATCAGTGGGAAGATGCTCTGCTGTCTCTTCTGCGGACAGCTTGTGAATACAGCAGGGGGCACCACTAACATATAAATTACTCGGAATGGAGCTGCCTTGGCTCTCTTCCTTCTACTTGAAGGCGGAACCATTGAAACCAGTTATCTCTCAGCGATTTGCATATTTATGGGGCCTCCTGCCGTTTTCTGTGATTGCTTTACAGTCAGGAAAGGTAACAGAAAAAAAATTTAGATCCTCTTCATTTAAAAAAAAATATATGAAAAAAGGATAATATGTGAAGCAGTTGCTCCGATACATAGCTAATCTTTGTAAAAACCCATGGCATGAAAATTGTTTACCAAACACTTCCCTGCATCTTATCTTGTAGGGTTTTTTTGGAACTTGTAGTCAAAAGAGCCAGGCAACCAAAGTGCACCCTTTTCTGCCAGAGTGCTGTACAATGAGCGCAGAATCATTTGAAGGGAGATAATTAGCCGAGTCACATCCCACAAATGTATAGCCATAAAGAGGTTTCAGTCCCAGAAGAACAGAAATGGCGTCCAAAAGACACTTTAAACCCACAGAGCCATGATACGTTTTAGTCTGTTTGTTTTTAGTCGGGCCTCTAAGCAACATATGAAAATGGAGTTGGTTTGTGCATGAGGATTCTCCATGCTTGATACAGAATAGTTTTCTTTTGCTAGTTCTGAGGTGTTTTGGGTACAACCTTCAGCAATACAAATAAGGACTTTCTTGTCCTAGATGGACTGGCTATTGTGTAGACAAATGGTTTTCACACTGCATACCGAGGAATTCTACAGTTCCACTGAAGCTTCTCAGTGAGAAGAGGAACCATTTCTAAAGACAGGCAAGCTTCTCTGAGGGTTATGTTCCCCTCCAATGCGAGCTTCAGGGGAAGGCTTCCTGTGGCATGGAGAACCTTGGTGCACATGAGACACATCCAGCCCTACAAGCCAGACTGGCACACCGAATGCTCTCTCTTTACAGGATCCCCTGCAGGGCTTAGGGGTTCCACAGCAGAGGTTCTTTGACAGGCAAGTTGATGTAAAAAGAGTGCTTTTGAGATTGTTTAAAGCAATTAAACTATAGCATGATGGAATCAGGGGTTGACTTTATATTGATAAGCCCAGAATTCTGCCCCAAGAAAATTCAGATTCTGGTGCTTGTGTAGAAAAAATCACATTAGGCTTGTTTGGTCTGTCATGGCTTCGGTTCCGTTTTGCTGATTCTGAAGTGCTTGTAAGAACCCTAGGTCACCTTTCAGCCCTTTTTGGAACAAAAGATGAAGGCAGTGGTTCTGAAGCTTGTTGAAATGGGATCCACTTCTAGCTTTATGTTTCAGAACACACTTCTAAGCGTACTGTATGTCTTGGGATCCATTCGCAAAATAACCCATGCTACTTTCCGCCTCCCTAACATGAAATGCAAGAAATGCAGCAGTTAACATCAAATACATTTGTATTATACTGATACTATATATAGCATTACTGAGCAACAGGTGGTATTCCATGGCTGTTTTATGCATTATGCAGAGGCAAACTCAAATTTATTATTGAACCTCCTTCCCCCCTCCTGGCCTTGAGACCCACCTGCAAGAGAGTCACAACTTACTTTTGGGTCCTGACCTGCAGTTTGAGAACTACTGGAACAAGGGGCTAACTCTGGTGGAATGTGGGTTGTGTGAAATATCAAGTGCAGGGGGGTTTGGGACTTAAAGCAGAGAAACAGCAGGCAGGAGGAGGTGCTGAACTCTTCCTCACCTGTTTTGGAATTGCACCTCTTTCAGCAGTTTTTCTTCCATGGGGATATACTTTCAGTCTCAGAGCCCTACTAGGAGATAAACAGCTGAGGAAGAGGAACTGTGCCCTCCACTTCTTTGTTTTAAATTGCCCAGTGTTCATTTTATGCCACGTCCTAATTGTGGGTAGTAAGCCCCCACCCATACTGTGGTTTTTTTTAAAATCTCTGTCATTTAACCTTTTTTGCTTCTGCCTAGCAGGTTCCATTCTTCCAACTCCTTTCCTGCCTCTGTTCCATTTCCTTGAGATCACTGTTTCACCATTTACTGTTTGGTATTTCATTTCAGTATTTCATGACTGATCTGTTGTCATTAGAATTGCTGTCTTTTTTTCCCCAGCAGGGCTCCTGTGACTTTTATTGTTGCCTGACAGGCAGAAATTCAACATGTGAAGCTTTCCTGATCATAGCACCTATATTGCTGGAAGGGCTTTCTTTGTTGAATCCCTTAACTGGTTTGTAACTCTTAATAGCACAAGAGTCCAGAAAGTGGCAGTATTTGTTGTTCTCAGTTCCCCCCCCAGTCTCCCTTCCCATTATGACCTTTCCAGCTTCTCAGTTGCAAGATGCATAGATCTTAAGCAGGAGGCCTCTGTTCCTACAGTTCTTATCACCCTGGTGGGTACGCAACTATCAGTAGGAAGACACAGATTCCAATATGTTACTGATATGAATTAAATGGTTTTATTGGCAAGCAGCATTGGATAGTACACTACAAAAACGAATTGCAAACGAAATCAGATACATGATACATAAATACATATGAAGATGCAAGGATACTAAACCATCAGAAAGATGTACATGGCTACAGCAAAAAATATGGGATACGTAAACACTTGGTAAGGAAGCATGAACAAATAAAACATGAGTCTACAATACAGTTCTAAACCACAGCAGAGAACACACTAGTCAGCAGAGAGAACAATATACTACTAGATATTGTAACAAAAGATACCATATATACCATGTAACTATGGACCACAAAATGGTGGGCCCCACAATTGGTTTCATGTCCAGCTGAAACCTGACAAGATGAAATGTGAAATTAATGAGTGGGAGAGAGAGAACCTCTGGCCATGTGCAGAGCATGCTTCCATCACTCTCCCCCCCCCCCTCCCCAGTGGTGTGCACTGCTGTGTTCAGCAGCAAACCAAACCGGCTAGGGTCACCGTGTGGGGAAGGGATTTGCCAGGAAGAAGGGGGATATAATTAACTTTGCCCCTACCTGTTGGGTGTCTGTTGGAATATGGAAGTGTCCCCATTTTGGTCATATAAGAGGTAATCTGTTGTTTGTGTTCACAAATAGTAGTTAGTAAGCAGTGACCAATTAGAAACCGTGTAGAACAGGGGGGTCAAACATGCGGCCCAGGGGCCGGATCAGGCCTCTGGTGGGCTTCCTTCAGGCCCGCAGTGGAACGAGCCATCTCCTGCTTCCAGTTCTGCTGCTGCTGCTGCATCATAGCTTGCTTCGCCAGACTCTCCTAATCACTCAGCCATTTCATGTTTTAACCTGGGTCCTAGACTCAGAACTCGGGAGCATGAGATTTCTGTGGTGAATGTCAATAAATCAAAAGTAAGTTTGTAGCTTACAGAGCTAATGTTTTAAGCATGCTTTTATTTTAAGTAAAAAAAAATCTTTGTGTTTGTGTCCTTTATAAAGTTTATATCTCCCACTACCTGGCATGAGGTTTTATGACACACGTGGCCTGGCCCAACAAGGTCTCATTTATGACAGATCTGGCCCTCATAACAAATGAGTTTGACACCCGTGGTGTAGAAGTTCCGTCTAGAGAAGTATGAGGTAGTATTCTAAATAAGGATATCTAAGTTTCTCTGTTGGTCAAACAGTTTTATTGGAGTAATATTGCATGCTTTTGGTCATGTAGGCAGTTTTGGGGAACTTTCTTTTCCTTTGTTCTAGAGATCAGAAGGGTTTTAGTCAAAATGGCATATAGATCAGGTGAAGATAGTTAGATAGTTGAACTCATTTGTTATGAGGGCCAGATCTGACATAAATGAGACCTTGTTGGGCTGGGCCATGTGTGTCATAAAATGTAATGCCAGGTAGTGGAGATATAAACTTTATAAAGGACACAAAGATTTTTTAAAACTTTAAATAAAACTTTAAGTAAAACACTAGCACTCTTGCAATATTTTGTCTATTTAATAGTCCCTGATAACTGACACCTCTTGCTTTGAATTATTGCATCAAAATGTCTGTGCTATAGCAATCTTGAGTATGCTGTTCAGGTGTGTATCTGTAAGCTGCAAACCTACTTTTGATTTATTGACATTCATCACAGAAATCTCAGTGTTCTGAGTCCAGGACCCAGGGGAAAATATTAAATGACTGGGCATTGCAAGCTTTTGTACATAAGTTGCTTCATGTGCTGGTTAAGAACATGAGAAGGCATCCTGACACAGACTGAGGGCTGTTTGTTTGTCTACAAAACTATAGTCTTCCCCAGAGAAATAACTACAACTTCCTACAAAGGAAATGTGCAGGGTGAACTTGGTCTGGACACACACTCTCAGCCTAATCCACCTCACTGGCTTTTTGTTATTCCTCGTCTAAAATAGTTCACATTGCTTTCTTACTGAGAAAGACTGGATCACGAAAGCATGAATACAGTGAAAAGAGGGAGGGAACCCAGTTGCACCCAGAAGAGCCTTAGCATAAGGAACCCAACAAAACACACACACACACAAACACACAGCATAAGGAACCCAGCAGAATACACACACACACAGATTGTAGCAAGGAACACAAAAGCTCATACCTTGAACAAAACTCTGTTGCTCTTAAAGGTGCCTGGTATTTCTTCCATGCGACTGAAGCAGCCTAGCAAAGCAATTTCTCCCTCCTTCCCTCCCTTCATGGAGGAGCCTCAGCTAGTGGAAGGAAAGAAAGGCTTCCCTTTGTCTCCTGTATATGATTGAGGCAGCCTGGCCAGGAAGTGAGCTCTTGCTCATTTCCTCCCTTCTCCCGGGAGAAAGAGGGGGAGGAGCCTCAGCCAGTGCTTTACCAGACTCTCTCAATCACACAGGAGAGGCTTGTCCATCTATATCTCCTGTGTAATTGAGAGTCTTGTAAAGCAAGCTGCAATGTAGCAGCAGTAACAGAACTGGACAAAGAAGCAGAAAACAGCCAGGGCCTTATGAGTCGGATTGGGGTCCTCCAAGGGCCTGACCCGGCCCACAGGCTGCATGTTTGACACCCCTGAGCTAGACTGATCTTTATTTCTTGTCAATTCCAGTGCACCCTTCCTTCTTTAATTTCTTAGTAAAGGTTTCTTTTTAAGCAAACACACACGTCTATGTGCTGCTTTTATTGCGCTGTGCATTTTTAGTGTTTTGCTAATTTTTTCCAACATAAACGGTTATGGGGACCAGCTTATTTCCGCTGCATATCCCAGAAAGCAGCCTTCTGTGTGTTCATCTTTGAACTGATAGGCAGAGAGAGAGCGAGAGAGCAGGATGCTTTTTTGAAAGGATGTGTTTTGGGTGCAGATTTTTCTAAACTCTTCGGACTTGCGAGAGAGGGCATTCCACTAGAGCTTGCATCATTTGCAAGACAGGGAATTCGGCTTCTCCTCATTTGTATATGCCTAGAAAAAGGAAAACTACAATTCCAAAGCAAAAGAAGTCATTGAATCACCAGCCTGCCTCAGTAAGCGAATGACAGGACTCTGGTACAAACTGTAAGTGGAAGAGCAATCCAAAATCCTCCCTCCTTATTCCAAATCCTGAAACTGACTGACCACTCTATTTAATTTGGAAACAAAGAGTTCTGTGTACTCTGAAAGCTCAATAAATCTTAAATGTTATTCAATCAGAACCCTTGAAGGAGGAACGGGAAAGATATTTGATACAGATGATGTGAGGACACAATGCATCATCTTAAATTCAATAGGAGATAAAGAATTACCTCTAGTGATGAACTGTGGAACTGTTAAGCAAATATGGCAGAAACTGCAACAAAAGTATGCTTTAAGGATAGTGAAGCAGACTTTGTTTTAAAGATGGAGGTTTTATAACTCTAAGTTCCGTGAAGGGGGAGGACATGTCTACTCATCTAGATAACCTTATGGCAGAAGTTGCAGAAATGCAAGCAGCTGGACTTAGTCTTTTACCAGAAGAAATAAATGCTGTAATTCTAAATAGCCTCCCCAGGTCCTATGGTAATCAAATAGCTGCGTTAGAATTACAGGACAAGTCAACATGGAATAAATGTTGAACTATATGAGAGATAAATGTATAAAATGATCTGTTGTTGAGGAAACAAGTGGAATGGCGGTTTTGAGATTAAAACAAAGAAATGAACATGTTACTTGTTTTAATTGTCAGAAGAAGGGACATATTGCAAAGTACTGTAAGCAGAAGGGCATGAAGCCTCAGAGAGGAAATAGCACACTTGTTCAAGCACACAATGCAGCTCCTACTGACAACAGGAGAGGTGAAACTAAACATGAAAAGCAGCCCCCTCAGCATCATGCATACATTATATCTGGAAAAAACACAAATGTAAAGAATTATTGACTCAGATTCTGGATTTTTTCCCATGTCTGTCATGATAAAGATTGCTTTGTGGAACTGAATGAAGGAACTGGATATGATTTAGTTCAGGCAGATAGGAGCCCTCTACATGTGCAGGGAGTTGGCACTGTAAAATTCAAGGGTTTGAGTGCTGTTGGAGAGACAGTTGAGATTCTTCCAAGAGACTGTGTGTTTGCTCCTCAAGCCAATCAGAACTTGTTATCAGTTAAAAGAATTGTGCAAAGTGGAATCAGACTTCTGATCACAGAGGATGGGTGCAACATCTTTCACCCTGAATCCAATGATGAAATATTGGCAGATGAGATTGATGGTTTCTACTATTTGAGGAATGTTGGAGAGCCAGTTTATTATGCAAGGAATAGTAATTGCTCTTATTCAGACTGTATCTATTTGTGGCACTGGAAAATGGGCCACAGAAGTGCAGGAACTGTGCAGAAACTGTTGCAAGATTGTGGTGTCAAAGTGGCTGATTGTGGTCAAACTCAAGATTGCTGTGACATTTGTCTAAAAGGAAAGGAGACCACACCCAGATATAAGAAGCAACAGAGTGTGCACAATGAGGGACTGTTGCAAAAGATCTGTTCTGATTTGGCTGGTCCTTTTTGTGCTACAGTTGGAGGGAAAAAATACATCTTAATGTTTATGGACACTGGAAACCACTTGGTGTATGTTTACCTGATAAATTCAAAGGATTGGGTGCTGAAAAAATTCAAAAATTATGTTGCTGCTGTGGTAAATTCAGTAAAGCTCCAGAAGCCCTGTATACAGATAATGGAACAGAGTATTGCAGCAAGGAGTTCCAAAGGTTCCTGGAGGAGGAAGGAATAAAGCATGATACAGCTGTGCCTTATTCTCCCCAACAGAATGGCACTGCTGAAAGGCTTAACAGAAGCCTGCTAAAGATGGTATGCTGCCTACTCCTACAAGCTGGCTTGCCTGTCCCCTTCTGGGCAGAAGCAGTAAATACAGCTGCTTACCGGCATAACAGAATTCCTCAAAGGTCACTAGGAAAACACCATTTGAACTGTGGTTTGGAAAGAAGCCAGGCCTAAAACATTTAAAGGCATTTGGTTCAAAGGCATATGCATATATTCCTAGGGAAAGAAGGGAAAAATTAGGCACCAGAGCTGAATTGAGAATCCTTGTTGGGTATACTCAAAGTGCAAGATGATATAGAATTTAAAGTATGTAATGTGCACATTGATAAAAGCAGTGTACTCCAAGCTTCTGAGCATATAGAGTCCACAGTGCAAAGCAGCCAGGAAGCTGATGAAGTCTCTTTTACTGATATGGCCAGTTGGCTACTTGCCAGAGCTGCCATTCAACAAGAGACCCCTCAATCAGAAGAGGAGGCAGGGGAAGCTGGGCCAGAAGAGGGATGCATGTTGAACATCTGGACATAAACAGCATTCCGCAATGAAGATTTGCCTGAGGAAATTTAGATGGAACAACCAGAAGGTTTTAAGGAAAAGGAAAAGAGAATCTTGTATGCAAACTTCAAAAGAGCATCTATGGACTTAAACAAGGTGCCAGAGCTTGGAATGAAAAGTTAACTTTATGTTGTCGAAGGCTTTCACAGCGGGAGTTCATTAGTTGTTGTAGATTTTCCGGGCTGTATGATCATGGTCTTGGCATTGTAGGACCTGACGTTTTGCCAGCAGCCGTGACTGGCATCCTCAGAGGTATAACACAGAAAGATGGAGTACTCTCTGTGTCAAGGTGAGAGGAAAAATGGTAGGCAGGTAGATATAATTAGAGAGTGTTGCTTGAGAGCAACCAGCAATACAGAGAAGTAATTGGCAAACTTCTGTACTTCAGCACAGTGTCCAGACCTGACATATCTGTAGCTGTTGGAATCCTGTGCAGAAAGTTCGCCAAATCATTATGACTGGAACGCAGTATGGAGACTGGCTAGATATCTCAAAGGAACAGCTGACCCAAAACTAAAGATCTCAGTCTGTGACAACCCAAGACTGATTGGATACATGGATGCTGACTGGGGTGAAGACAAATTTGACTGCAAATCAACTGTTCTATGGAAACAGTCTGATTAGCTGGACTAGTCAAAAGCAAACTCTAGTTGCAAGATCGATGACTGAAGCTGAATACATATCTGCCTCAAATGCCTGCAGTGAACTTCAATGGATCATCTGTCTACTGAAAGACCTTGGTGTTGATGAGCCTAAACCAATAACCTTGTATGAAGACAAACAAGCCTGCATAGCCTTATCAAAGAGTGAAAGCATCGAGGCAAGAAGCAAGCACATCGCTGTCAAATATCCTTCTGTGAGAGAGATGCAACAACAAAGACTGATTGAACTTAAGTACTGTCCTTCAGAATAGATGGTTGCTGACATCCTCACCAAGCCTTTTTCAAAGGGGAAGTTCGAACAGCTGTGCAAAAAACAGCCATCATAAGTTCACAAGTTGTGACACTTGAGAAGGGGTGTTGGAATATGCAACTTCAGTCATGAAAGAGTTAATCTGTTGCTTTTGTTTACAAATAGTAGTTAGCATTGACCAATTAGAGACCATGTAGAAGTTTCCGCTAGACCAGGGGTCCTCAAACTTTTTAAACAGGGGGCCAGTTCACTGTCCCTCAGATTGTTGGAGGGCCGGACTATAGTAAAAACAAAAACTATCAAGAAATTCCTATGCACACTGCATATATCTTATTTTGAAGTGAAGAAACAAAACGGGAACAAATACAATATTTAAAATGAAGTAAAGTTAAATCAACAAACTTACCAGTATTTCAGTGGGACTTCCTTAGCCCCCGCCCCCAGGATGACATCCCCCCTCCAGCTGAAAGGGATCAGTCCCCTGGGGGGCCCTTGTGGCACTGGAGGGGGGGGGCTTGCCGGCATTGCTTCCACAGGGGGGTTCTTCCCCCCCAAACAGACCTTTCCCGGAATGCACCTTCCCCCCAAATGTGCAGGAATTCTCCACCCCGGAGTCGGCAACTGTGGCCGAGCGTGTCCCCCGCCTCCCTCCCAGGACCTCCCGGCAGCTGGCCCCCCCCGTGAGTGACTCCCTTCCCGGGACCCTTCCCCTTCGCCGCTGCTGCCCTGCCTGGCTGCTCCACGCGGCTTCTTCTCCGCAACCCCCCCGTCCCCGGACACTCCGGCTGAACCCCACCCGGGCTGAGGAGGGAGGGGGGGAGGCGCCCACCCCGCCAGGAGGAGCTCCGCCCGGGCTGCTCTCCGCCGCCCCCTCGAAGGCACCTCTCCCAATGGGGCTACTTGGGAGGAGGAGCCCGGCGGGCGGGGGCGCTGCTGCTGCGCTCCCCGAGGAGGAGGAGGCTCCGGGCGGGGGGGGTAGGCATAAACACCCGGTGGGCCATATAAATGTCCTTGGCGGGCCGCATGTGGCCCACGGGCCGTAGTTTGAGGACCCCTGCGCTAGACAAATAGGAGGTAGTATTCTAAACAAAGGGATCTAAGTTTATCTATTGGTTAAACAGCTTTATTGGGGTTATTGCATGCTTTTGGTCACATAGGCAGTTTTGGGGAACTGTTTCTTTATTGATCAGAAGGATTTTAGCCAACACGGTGTTTAGATCAGAAGATAGTTAGACTGTTTGATCTTTATTTCTTTTCAATTCCAATGTACCCTTCCCTCTTTTATGTCTTAGTAAAGTTTTCTTTTTAATCAAACACACAACTATGTGCTGCTTTTATTCCGCTGTGCATTTTTAGTGCTCTGCTATTTTTTTCCAACAATGTCCCCTGCAACTGGCCCCTGATGTGGTTTACACAAAGTATCTGCTAAATCAAGTAAGGACCAAACTACATGTTGCATTATGATTTTTTTTTTTTAATGTAAATAACATGTTGCATTATGATGCCACTGCAAAGTGGATGTTGTTGTGGACAATAAGTGCATGAGCTCTATGTCTGTACATCCCAGTTTTGTGTGAACTGAAAATCCCCCTTGTGGAGATTCATGGTACAGGAACAAGGTCTCCTGTTTCTCCATGGGGGAGGTATTTGAACTTTCCCTTTCCCTAAAACCTGTAAGTGTGCACAGAGTCACACAAGCTCTCTTTTTGCTGCTTCTGGGTAAAGTGCAAAACAGTTCTCATTCTGTAAGCAAAGGGTGAATCTGCCAGCCTTGTATCACAGCCCACAGTGTGCTTGAGAACCTCTTTATTTTTACAGTCCCAGGCAGGCAGAGTAAGTAGGAGTGTTATCACACTCCCAGTGGGCCTACACACATGGGTGGTTGGTTGTGTTGGGCTTATCAGGGGAGGGGCTATAGTTCAGTGGTAGATCATCTGCTTTGCATGCAAAGATCCAGTTTCCAGCATCTCCAGTTAAAAGGATTAGGTGATGTGATCCATCTAAAACTCTGGAAAGCTGCTGCCAGTCAAAGTAGACAATTCTGGCCTTGATAGACTAATCAGTATAAAGCAGCTTCATGTGTTGATGAGTCCCTGGTCATGTGAGCCTGGCTTAAAAACAGAGAATCTCCAAATCCTCATCTTTCCTTTTCTTTTGATTCCTTGGTTGATGGATCTATATTTCTCTGCAGCTGTCTGTCTATCCGGCTAAGGTCCTGAGTCTTGTGTGACTGGATACAGAGACTCTTGATGAATGCCTAGGAATGAATAGCTCATTTGGGCAGACCTTGCTCGGCACAGGTCGCTTTCTCAGCAGAGCAGTATCTGCATCTCATAATTTACCCTGACATTCCAGTTCCCAACTTCCTCCTACGTTCTCCCTTTATGTGCTATGAATAGCAAGAAAATGTGGTTCTGCTAGAAATTAAGGCCATGGCCCATGTGGCTTATGTTCAGGGCATCGTACATGCACAGTTGTCCAGGGTGACCAGCTGGAACAGAGGGCAAGGTTCCTGAGACCTTCAACATCAGCACAGTTGTTTGGCAGACAGATCTTGTCATTTCAGAATGTCAAAGGGGGTGAGAATAGCCACACCTGCCAGGATCCTCACAATGATGAGAGAGGCCAATATTTATTCTTGTTCTTCTTTATTTTAACATTTTACATCCTGCCTGTCAGTGGTACTCTAAAGGCAACCAACAATAGAAATTAAACATTAGTCATCATGACTAACAGAATTGTTTAAAAAAGAACATGGAATACCAACACAGAATAAAACACCACAAAAAAATTAAACAATTAACCCCCCCACACAAGTAAGGGCTAAATACTTAAAAGTGACCAGTGCCTCCCAACTCAAACTCAAGTCAAAACCTGCAAACATATTCCAAATGGAAAAATAGCCAGCTGAAATGTCCCTCAAAAATAGTATTTACATGTCTTGGAAAGGTAAATATTCTACAGAGCCAGTGGTGTGCGGTGGGGAGACCCTGGTTAAAACCCTTGTGGAACTAACAAATGAACATAATACAAAGTTGTGAGGCTGGGGCTGGATTAAGACATGCTGAAGACTGAAGCTGTGTCAAATTCCCCCCCCCCATAGCATTATCCCCATCCAAAAGGAAATTAGGTTTGTTTGTTTTTAATTATAATTTCCTACTAATCTGAGGTCCTAAACTGTCACTTACTTAGCTTTTGTATGCATCCAGCTCTGTGTGAGGATAGCATAGGACAAACACCCCAAGCTCTTTGGATGACGGTTGGTTTGCAGATGAGGTAAACAAGGTACACCCTCCTTTACATGGTGCTGGGTTTCATATCCTGCAAATGCTGTGCTCTGGATCATGCTTGTTTTGTCAAAAGATTCACAGTACTGCCTGAGAGTAATTTAGCATTTGAATTAGCATTTCTTTGTGCCAGACTGGATGAGTTTAGGGGAAGACACAACGGGGGAAGCAGGTTGCCGTTTTCTTTTCTGACAAGAGGTCTTGTGCCTTCAGCCGCTGAGTGTGACAGGCAAGGGTTCAACAAAAGCAGCACTTCTCAAGCATGGCTGTCCAGTGATGGGGAAAGCTGGACCTGTAGAATATTTTACAGCTGCTAAATAAACCAGGAAAGAAATAGTGTTGCCAGCTTTCAAACCCAACCCTGCACCTATGCCTTAACAGCAGATTGATATCTGGCAACTGGGTGGCAAGAAATGATTTATTTCTCCTCCTTTTCTCCCCCATGGGTCCATGGGGACCCAAAATGGCTTACAACATTTTATCCTCACAGCAACCCTGTGAGGTAGGTTAGGCTGAAAGTGTGACTGGCTCAAGTTCATCCAGCAAGTTTCCATGGCGAAGTGGGGATTTGAACCTGGGCCTACCAGATCCTAGTCCAGATCGCTACACCACTGTACCATGCGGGCTGTCAAACTGCACTGTGAATTTCTGCTCACCAAGCTGCAGTTAGCTGCACAAGAGCTAGCCAGTTCATCTTTTTCCCTGATCAGTTAGCACGTCCTAAGAAGCGATACTCATAAAAATAAGTAAATATATATAGTTAATTATTTCAGTTGTTAGGGCTACTTAATTATTTTTCACTATTTATTAAGTGTCAGTACTTATCTCAAATGCAACATTTAGACATATATTCACCAGACTTAAAACTGCATTAATTAATCCGGGGAACCATATTAAACTGTAGTTGGGGGCTGCAGCTATGGATCTCCACCTGAGCGCTCAGCTCCTCCACCCAACTACAAGTTCCAGAATTCTTTGGGTAAGCCATGGAAGTGAAAATGTTATAAAAACTGCTGTTAAAAGTGTGGAGTGAATACATAGTTCTTATTTGTCTTCCTAAAATATAAGCTTTTTCTACCCTTCAAAAGTAATTGCACTATATTTTCCCCCACATCAATGAACAATTGTAGCAGGGACAATTTAAAGAGAATTCTAAATCTCCATGTGGGTAGCCGAGGTCAACATTCTAACCTTAACTGTGCTTGAACTTGATATTGCGGTAATAAAAGCAGCAATATTTTTTACTCCGAGATAGCTTTCATTTGATGTACAAAACAATGACTTTTATTTTATGGCATATAAAAGTGTGGCTGTATCACAGGCTATACAACTTGGCAAGCCATCTGGCAACCCCTCCCTTTCCCATATTATGTTTTCAGGGGTACACTTATAATCTTTTAAACAGTATGCCTAAATAGGTTATGTATGAATGTGACAATCAAGTGTTTGAAAGGCTGTATTTCATACAGGCATGTTCATCTGGGATTCATTGTGGATCCCTGCTTCTATGGGATGACAGGCCCAGGGTTTTTACCCTACAATGTGTGAAACAGTCCTCAGTCTTAGGGTGGTAATTTGCAAATGGCAGCATTTTGCTACAGAAAAAAAAAGAAATTTCTTTATCCCAGCATTGTATTGGTGCAGGCACTTTTGTTGCTCAGAAACCAGAAGCAGGCTGGGGGGCCTAAATGTGCATAGATTCAGTGGAAGGTGAAGAAGAAGGAATGAAGAGAGAGAAGAGAGAGAAGGAGAACTGAGTGTATATGAAGGGAGAACTGATGTGGCAGATACTGGGAAATGGGCAGCATTTTTTTTTACTGTTTTAGAACTGCTGGGGAAGCCACTTGGGCAGGGTATGGATCAGCTCTATATTACAGGTTCCCTCTAAGCTGAGTTAGTGTGAGCTAGCTCACAGTTTTTTAGCCTCTGGCTCACACATTTTTGTCTTAGCTCAGGATGGATGGCTCCAGAGCAAACTAATTTATGCAGTAGCCAAATCACCTGTTCACAACTTTAATGCCAGTAGCTCAGAAAGTAGAATTTTTGCTCACAGGACTCCACAGCTTAGAGGGAGCAGCTTGCTGCAGGTAACTGTGATCACTCACAACAAGGCCTGTACCTTTCTGCCTAATACCACACTGTGACAGATTGCACAGAAAAGCAGGATTTTTAAAATGCTACTTGTATCGGAGTCAGGGAGTTCAAGCATTAATCTTCTCTGGAGAGAAAAGCTTATGTGATTGGCTGCTCAACTCAGTCTCTAATTGGCCAATATCTGCTGAGAGAGGAAATAAAACAGCTGATCTGGTGGGAAAAGGGGTCTTTTGCAATTTGGTCTTTCACCCTTTGGTCTTTGAAATCTAATGTCTGGATCAGTAGCCAGAGGGTTTGGCTTCTGAGGGAAGAGCCATTTGGGAGTCAGTGTTTTCTGACTGTCAATAGTCTGAAAAATACTTCTACAGAGAGAAGAAGAGAAACCCCATTGTCTTATATTAAAAGTGCTCTGAGGGAGAATTTAGATTCTCAGTCAGGAATGCTACAGAACAGCCTCATACAGACAAAGGATACTGGAGAAGGATTTAGCAGAAGGTCTGGGTTGTTAGCGTGAACTCCCATACAAGCCAAATAGTAAAAGGAGTTATTGCTTCTTAGGGACGAGAATAACTTCCTGCCAGTGAAAGACGTTGGGAAGAGAACCCTGGTCTGTGATAAAGGGGAGAAGCTTAGACAACTCAGGAGTTAGTGAAAAGCTGTAATATCTACTGGAAAACCTAAAACTCTGAAGGAAGAAATCTAGAAACTTTAAACAAATGCTGTCCTCCAGAAGAAGCATTAATAAGAACTGTGTTAGTGCTGAAATATACTAAACAAAGTAACTCTCAAATAAAGAACTAGAAAACCTTGAAACAAAACTACAAATACACTCTCTTGAACAGGGGTGGCCGAACTTGCTTAACGTAAGAGCCACACAGAATAAGTATTGGATGTGCAAGAGCCGCAAGACATGAACGAATATCACACACACATTTTTATTGGAAAATATGTAAATTTGCTTTTTATTAACATTAAATGAGACTGCCAAAAATAAAAACAAAAGGGGTAAAAACAGATATTGCTAATGATATTTATTTGTCGAATGTTATTTATTTATTTGATAATGATATTTGTCTAAGAGAGAGAGAGAGAGAGAGAGAGAGGTGTGGAAAGAAAGAGAGAGAGAGAGAAACAAAGAAAGCAAATAGATGGGAAGTCTGCCAGGAGCCGCACAATTTGTGTGAAAGAGCCACTTGCAGCTCCCATGCCACAGTTTGGCCATCCCTGCTCTTGAATGTTCTAAAATTCAACTCTGTATATATTAGAAAGTTTTTACCTCAGCAATCACAAAACCTTGAGTTTTCCTATTATACAAATATCCCCTGCCTGTTTAATAAAATCTTTATTCTGTTTTTGCAAGTTATTTTGCCTCAAGTGGCATTTCACAAGGGTTTATAAATTAAAAACAGGACAGCTCCTGTCTTTCCCTCAAGTTCATGTACTGGGTCTAAAGCCTAAAACAATATCTAAACAAAAGGTGGGACAGTTTCAAGTTTATATCAGTAGAGAAGATTATACATGCTACTGTAGGGCAACTTAGTCACTGAGGGGAACTGAAGATTTGGTGGGAAAAATCTGTCAGACAGTTGGGGAGATACAGGGGTCCTTTCATCTGCCTAGCCCCATCCTAAATTCTTATTCTTGATCACACTGGAATGTGATAGATGAAGATATTGCATTTGTATATACAGAGAAAAATATTTTGCAGTTATTTGTGCTTTTCAGGTATCATCTCTTACCCAGTTTAGGAATGCATGACAGATACAAATTAATGAATTGGATTATCAGTAAAATTTGGTGACTCTGAGATTGTCCATTGTTCTCATGGGCAGTTTAGCAGGCAATGTTTCCTCAATCCAAAGGTCAAACCGCACATCACAATGTACCCAAGTCGCAACCATATTGCCGCTTCAGGTTCTTATTGTGAACTCCATTTAAAAGCCTCGGGGAGGCCTGATTCAGATGGTACCATTTAGATTCAGAAAAACAGTGTAGGGGGAAAGACGGAGCCCCTCCTCCCCCTGCCCTCTAGTTCCACTCTGAATTGGGTCCTGTGCAAATTCTACTGGAGTTCCCAGTGGGAACTCACAGCCGCAATATGGCTCATACATTGTGATACATTGGCTGCTGTCACACACACTATATAACCCACTTTCAGTGCACTTTCCAACTGGATTTTACTGTGTGAACTAGCAAAATCCAGTTGGAAAATGGACTGAGAGTGGATTATTTAGTGTGTGTGACTGCAGCCACAGTTTGGCCCTAAGACACTTGTGCTACATTCATGGAGGCATCAGAAGTATTCAGGCTCTTCCACACCAGATAAAGATCTCAAATGTGTGCATATGACTGTCTTAGAAGGCACCTTTGATTACCAAAGAAAGACTGCAAACAAGGTGGTATTATGCCTCTCACTCTAAACTTGAAGCATGAGGTTTCTACTACAACCACTTTGAATGCCACAAAAAAAATAAGGCACAAATATTACCTAATGGAGGAGTGTGCAAGTTCCCTCTTTGCATCTATGAACCAGGCTCTGATTAGGAATGGGAGGGATTGGCAGTAGAAGTCTAAGAAAGCTGTGAGCTACATAAAGGTGTGGGAGCTTGTACTTGTATGGTGTAGTAAACATATGAACATAAAAGAAGCCAATGTTGAATCAGGCCAATGGCCCATCTAGTCCAACACTCTGTCACACAGTGGCCAAAAATACCAGGTGCCATCAGGAGGTCCAGCAGTGGGGCCAGGACACCAGAAGCCCTCCCACTGCTGCCCCCTCCAGCACCAAGAATAGAGTGCATCACCTGCCCCAGACTGAGAGTATCTATCTATCTATCTAGTGGTTAGGATGTTGGAGTAGAATCTGGGAGGCCAGGCAGGGCCGGCTCGCCCACTAGGCGAGCTAGGCGCTTGCCTAGGGCGCCGGCCCTGCAGGGGCGCCAAAACGCCCACCCACCCCCATGAAAAGCGCCCCGGGCCACCCAGCACCGGCAGCACCTGCTTTCCTGGGTGCCTCGTGGGTGCGAGGCACCCAGAAAAGCTAGCGCCACCGCTGGGAGGGAAGGGGCAGATGTTCTAAGCCCGCCCCTTCCCCGGCTCTTCTGGGAGCCTCGCAGCTGCGAGGCACCCAGGAGAGCCGCCGCCACTGGGAGGCACCCGGGAGAGCTGCTGCCACTGGGAGGCCCCACCGGGAGGTTGGCATCCCCGGTGGGGTGGGCGCCCCAAGCTGTCCTGCCTAGGGCGCCCAGACACCTGGGGCCGGCCCTGAGGCCAGGGTTCAAAGCCCAACAGCGCCATGAAGCTAGCTGAGTGTCCTTCAGTCAGTCACCATCTCTTAGCCCAATGTACTTGCACAGAGTTGTGGTGAGGATCCAGTGGGGAAGGTCGAGCCAGACAGCACCTGGAACTCCTTGGAGGAAAGGTTGCAGAAGTACTTGGCTGATTTCCCCCCTCATATTCAATGACTGACAAAGGAGGAGGTTTTTAATATCAGCTGGGAACATATGTACACTTAGTTATTAGTTACTTTATACAGGCACAATTTACTTAATTATCAGAGTTGCCAAGGTACGCTGGGTTTCGGTTTCCGGCGTTGCGAATGGCGGCCACCTTTCGGGAAGCCCCTGGAGGTGGTTAGCCCACACGCAGTTTGGGGGGGTCTTTGCAGGTTTGCAAGACCCTAGTGAGCCTTAGGCAAAGGCTCCAAACCGGGGGCGCTTGGGGAGTAGCCTCTTTGCCGGCAGTCAGCCGGGAAATTGAGGCTTTCTCCCCGCCACAATCGGCCCCGCTGCGGTGTGCCCGTAATGGGACTTAGCAACGCCACCGATTTCCAACAGGAGTGAGGAACAGCGATGAATTAAAGCAAAAAGAAGAAACGGCAGGAACCGTGAGTTGGAGGTCTGAATCTGAAGCGAAACCCGAGCCCTTCCCCCGTAAGCGAATAAGCGGCTGGGAGGAGGGGAATCCCCCCCCACTGAGAAGCGGGACTTGCATAAGAAAGCTAAGGGGGATGAAAGGGAAGAAGGGTTGGTGAAATTACCTTTGGGGTGCCATTGAAGCGAATGAGTTAGCGGGACTCCTGAGCGACGCGTCACGAACTTTTATAAAGTAAACAAATACAAGAAATGTCTGCCATGAAGAAGGTCCCTTTGAAAACTGAGAAGAAGGGAGGCGGGACTTCCGGTCCGGGTAATCCCCCTCCAGAGCCGACTGTCAGTCAACAGACAAGCGAGCTACTGCACCCTCTGCTGGTCCAAATACAGAAAATCAGCGAAACCTTAACTAATATGGAAGGTGTTCTCAACAGTCAACAGAGGCAACTAACAGAGACGTCAAAGAAGATGGAGGAGATCGCACAGAAATGTTTGGTCTCATCGGAAGATATCGGAAAAGTGAAGAAAAGGGTCAACAAGTTAGAAAAGCATCAGGATGTGCAAGAAAAAAGAATTTTGATGTTGCAAATGGAAAAATCGAATCTGACTCTTCGATTTCAGGGCATTAAAGAAGAAGAGAAGGAAGATCTCAGATCTATACTTGCGAATGCCTTGGCACCCGTAACTGGCAGAGATCAGCGTGAGTTAAAAGAAGAAATGGATAAGGTCTATAGGGCCTACTCCACATTTACAAAAAAAAATAATCTGCCAGCAGAAGTGGTTGTCAAGTTTGTCAAGCAAAGTACCAGAGATCAAATCTTGCGTGCAGTTGCAGCAGTGCCCTTGAAAATTGGGGAGCAGACCATCAGAATATTGAAAGATGTGCCTTATGAAATCCGGATGAAAAGGAAAGCTTATAAAGGATTGACCACTTTTCTACAAAGAAGACAGGTCATATACAGATGGACCTATCCTGAAGGCCTTTTGTTCAAGTACAAGGATAAAAGAGAGAAGATTGACTCCATCTTCAAGGCGCAGGAATTTCTGAAGAGACACGCCA
Organism: Gekko gecko; assembly: GCA_029375565.1. NCBI lineage: Eukaryota > Metazoa > Chordata > Lepidosauria > Squamata > Gekkonidae > Gekko > Gekko gecko. Next base: position 39,631,808 of record JAPDNY010000001.1, read on the forward strand.
GTCCAGAGGAAGAGGCAGCACTCGCAACGTGGACAGATTTGAGTAGTGAAGATGACAGTGGCCCAGAGGAGGGAGGTGCCGGAGCGGGAGAAGTGAAAACCAAAGGTGGCCCATCCTATAACTTGAGGGATACCAAAGGAAGACAACCTAAGAAATAACTGTTCGGGAAACGTCAAAAAGGAGATGACTAATAATTAACCCCAAAGGACATTACTAACCTCATTAACAGAGTTATTTTGAATTTTTGTTAGATGAAAAGAAGACTCTCAAATCACGGAGATTGCCAAAAACTGTATCTATATTGATTTAAACTAACCTTTATTAACAGAATACTCACTCCGCTCTTTTCTTTATCCCTCTATATACCCTACCTTTTTCTATTTATAAAAAGAATAAATTCCTCTCCTTTTTAGGAGGGTTTTGATAAAAAAAAAAAAAGAGTTGCCAAGGTACAACAGATAGAAAGCTCAAATTAAAATACAGACTTTTCAGTGCCTTCCTAAGTAGGTTTACTAAAAAACCTACTCAGGCCTATTAAGTTGGGTTACTCCCGTGAATGTATTCTTAGGATTCCACTGTTTGATTACTAGAATAGTTTGGAAAGTATAGAATTTTTAGCTTCATTTTAAATCCTGGATAAGAAGGCAGCCTCAAAACAGCCATCAGCGCACTAGCAGATAGTAAGCCATGACAGAACTTGAGAGGTTTAGGAGTTTCCTCACCTCACACTTAATCCTCCTCAAATATCAAACAGAAGGCAATGGAAAGGGTGCCTTCTGAAACTGCTCAGAAGGTCCAGCAGCCCCTCTCCCTGTTCTCATGCAATCCGCTCCTTAATTTCACTTCTGCCCTGCAGGAGGAAAGGCAAAATAGGAGAGAAGGTTATGTAAACCACTGGGTTCCGACTGAGGAGAAAGGCTGGGGTCTAAATCAGAGGTGTTGAACTCATTTGTTACAAGGGCCAGATCTGACACAAATGTGACTATGCCAGGCCAGGCCTTAAACATAATGCCAGGTACCAGACAAATAATTTTTTATAAAGGACAGCAACTGGTAAGCTCCAAGGTGGTGTGTCCTCACTGCAAGGCCCCATGCCTGCACGCAGGAGGGGGTTGTAGGCCCCATGCCTGGGGCTGCTTGCAGAAGAAAATCTACATGTGGGGACTGGAGAGCCAGTGGTCCCACTGCCAATGCTGTGAGCCTGGGCCCCAGGGTAAAAACACGTGAGCTCCCCCCTGCCCCTGAACCACCATGGAAGTGGACTGGGAAGACAAGTTGAACTAACACCCCACCCCCGGCAGAAGCGGGGTGGTGGTGGTTCCCCAGGTCCAAGACCACATACATTGCAGGACCGAGGCGAGGGAAAGCTTGATAAGCTGGAAAAGCCCCTGCAACAATAGCCTCCTCCAACCAGGAACACCAGGCAATCTATGGTGGGGTGATGCTAGGAGGTCAAGCCAGAGACTGTTGGCAAGCTGCACCATCCCCGTATGGCCGCAACCACCCTAGGCCGAGGGCCACCAGATCATCTGATGGAGGAGCGGGCACCGCACACACAAGGCCACATGTGTGGCAGAGGCCCCAGGCCACACAGCGACCAGTATCAGCAGAGATCACTGGCACCGCCCCCTACAAGGCAGCAGCTGCCTATGGCTGAAGTCTACTGGGTAGTACATGGGGCTGGGAGGCCCCTAATATGTGGAAGAAACTGCCAAAGAACATCCTGCAATGGTCCAAAGCACAGCTATGGCATGTGGGGGCGTGAATATGGCGCTGGCTGCCAGCAGGCCCAACCAGGGGATCATCTGTATCCCCCCCCAAGTGCAAATACTGATCCCTGTGGCCATCCGGGACAGCACTGCTGGAACTGCAGGCCAAACAGAGAGGTGTGCAATTTCACCTTGGAACCCCAAGCTGGCATGAATGTGGCTGCAGTAGCTCCCAAATTAGAAGAAGAAAAAGAAGAAGAGATTGGATTTATACCCCGCCCTTCACTCGGAGTCTCAGAGCAGTTTACAATTTCCTTTCCCTTCCCCTCCCCACAACAGACAGCCTGTGAGGTAGGTGAGGCTGAGAGAGCTCTTTCCAGAATTGTCATTGAGAGAACAGCTCTGACAGAACTATGGCTTGCCCAAAGTCATCCAGCAGCTGCAAGTGTGGAGTGGGGAATTAGGGCTTCTAGTGTCCTGGCCCCACTGCTGGACCTCCTGATGGCACCTGATATATTTTGGCCGCTGTGTGACAGAGTGTTATACTAGATGGGCCATTGGCCTGATTCAACATTGGCTTCTCTTATGTTCTTAAACCCAGTTCTCCCAGATTAGGGTCTGCACACTTAACCACTACACCAGACTGGCTGCTGGTGAGGCTGCCACTGAAGCAAAGGAGTTCTGCTTGACTGCTGCAGACAAGATTGTTCTGCCATGCTGAAGCCATAATCGGAGTGGCTCTGCCCGCTCCCCCCCCCCAAGCAGCCACCTGCTTACACCAGTTGCTCACAGGGCAAATAAGAACCCTGGTTGGGTCTGTTCCAGCCCCTGGGCCTTATGTTTGTCACTCCTGGTAAATGATATAAATAAATAAGAGCCTACTAACGCACAGGAAAGTAAAAAGAGAAAAACAGTAAGTGGAATATTCTTGATTTTTAACACTTTACACATTATGTTTTGAAGTGTACATCTAAGGGCCAACCTATATATGCTGCCACATTTGATATGTTCTTTTAGGGGCTTCTGGCCTGAATTATAAAAAGTCACACATCATGCTGATGGGAACTAATTTCCCAACTGTGTGAGGCCTAATTCAGGACAGGCATTGGGGGAGGGAGATTCAGCCTTATCCCCTATGCCAACTTTTCTACCTCAAATGGCCGGGGCGGGGGGGGGGACAGTAAACACAGTGGTGGGTATCATGGCACCCATGTGCTCCATGTTGGGGATCACTGCTTTAGGCTTTCAAATGACACTTTGGTACCATTGGGAACATGATCCTAACATAGACTGATTTGAAGAGCTGCAAGTTGCCATATGAAGTTGTAGCATCAGGCAATATACATGAGGGTGTGAACTAGCACACGTGTGACACCATTATAGGAATATGTTTTTGGTAGCCTTCAAGCAGGGGGCAGTAAAATATTTCTTTTCCTGTTTGTTTAACTAGCACCATTAATGTGCATAACAGAATAACAACTAAATGACCTAGAGGAGCTCACATTTCTAAAGTTCAGCACAGGTGAGGCCACAGAGGGAAGAAAGGGTAAATGGGAAAAAATATCAGTCCAATTCCATATATTCAGGTTTCATTTCAGCAGGGAGTGATGATGCACATTCAACAGACTGCCTATTAAACAGAAAGCTATTAGAGATTATGTCTAAACCCAAGTCTGTTAAAAGCCAGGGTGGTATAGTGTTTAGACTGTAGGCCAAGGATCTGGGAGATTCATCTCTGCCATGGAAACTTGTGGGGTGCCTTTGGGCTCTTGGCCTAACCTACTTCAGGGGGCTGTTGTGAGAATAAAATGTTGTGAGGCAAATTTAAATTTAATTATATATACTGATTGTATTTTAGATGTTTTTATAAGGCTGTCAACCTAGCAGTTCGAAAGCAAGAAACTGCAAGTAGATAAATAGGTACCACTTCGGTGGGAAGGTAACAGCATTCCGTGAGCCTTGGTCTTTAGTCATGCTGGCCACATGACCACAGAAATGTCTTCGGACAGCGCTGGCTCTTCGGCTTTGAAACGGAGATGAGCACCGCAACCCTAGAGTCGGATTCGGCTGGCTTTCGAGCAAGAGAAGCTTTACCTTTACTATAAGGCTGTAAATTGCTCAGAGCCTGCTTGCAGTGAGGGGGATTCATAAATTTAATGAAATAAATAAATAATAAATAAAAATGGAGGAAAGGCAAATGATATAAAGCACTTTGGGTTCCCACTGGGTAGAAAGGTGGGCAACAAATCTTTAGAAGTGTTTAAAAAACATGCCTGTGGGGGCTCTAGGGGAAACAAGTCTCACCATCCTCCATAACTACAATTCCCAGGAACCTTTGGCGGTGGGTAACCCACTTCAGTTTTCAAAGTGGTTTTTGTGAAGAGTGTAGACACGTTCATGCTCTCCCTCTTACTAGAAGGAAGAAAGCACGGGGGAGGGCATACAATCTGGGACATACCCCCGACTGAATCTGCAGTAACCCCTTCCCTCCCGCAATACGGAGCGCATCTCCCCATTTTCTCTTACACGAGCCAGAAGAAGAAGGTTGGGTGGAGGCTAGATTTTCCGGAGCTGCTTGCTGACCACTTTCACGTCCTGAGCCCCGGAGCTAAAAGCACTTTACACCATAAAATGAAAGCATTCTCTTCCCCCTCTCCCACCCCGAGAGGTTACGTCTGGAGGCCACGCGGCGCATACTTCATACTGAAAGGGTTATGAAATCGTCTATGATTTACGCTCACCCATTCCTCTGTGCCCCCTCCCCACCACCTCAAAACTCAACGCGTTGCAAAGGCAGGCCTTTTTCTACTCTTCAAATGCGGGAGAAATGTTCTGAGTCGTGTGAACACAGAAGACCACAATTTGACATTAAACCCACGACCATGCTGCTTTTTTACACACACACCCGAAGTCTACAAATCGATCCCTACAATGCGTGATCTAACCGAACGGCCAGCCTCGGCCTATGCATGTTTACTCGGAAGTAAATCCCGCTGAGTTCTAAAAAGAGCGTTCCCACGGGAATGAGAGTAGTAGACTCTGCCCTCGGGCACGAGATACGGTTGCTATCCTGCCCTGAGCACACTTACTTGGGAGTAAGGCCCGCCCGGGGATTACTTCTGAGTAAGCACGCGACAGGATAGGGCTGTTGCGTGCCTCTTGGAAATCAAAGTGGGACTTATGTTTCTTTCCAAATGAAGCCGGCGGAGTAAGCCTGCAGTGGACTGTCGCCTTAAAAGTGCTGCAATTTCGATGGGTAATAAAAACACACAATCGTAACAACAATGATTTCGTGGCCGAGGGTCTCTCGCTGCTTCCCAAGTTATTTCGCAGTCATTTCTGGTTCGGAGAGATGAGAAACAGCTTCCTCCAGCCAAATGAAAAAGTCCCCCTCTATTTAAAGAAGGGGGAAAGGGAGGCGGGGAGCGAGCGCGCGCGCGGCTGCAGCCAAGATCGCGGGCCAAGACAAGCAGTTGCAGAGCGAGCACGTGGAGCGGGATTTCTTCCCTTCGGTTGGCTTTTGGCCCTGCCGAAGCGGCCGGGAGGGACTGCTGTAAACAGAGGAGAGGTGCAGCGCTTGGCACTCGAGCTTAAACTGCCAGCACGCGAGGAACACTTTACACTTAACTTGGCTGGGGAGGTGGATCCTAGAGGTGTTTTACTCGGAAGTAAGTTCCCACTGGATTTAGTGGGCGTCTCCCCCCTCTTTTTTCGCAACCGCCGCCTTTATTAGAGCTTTTCATATACTAGCTCACAACAGTCCTGTAAAATAGGTCAGTATTATGATTGTGCACATTGCAAAGGGGGGAGGCCACGCCACGTACATTGACTTGGTCCTTGGGGCACACCTACGCCGCAGAAAATGACTTATTTTTCTCCTGCCTTTCCGCTTCTCCATTTTTACACTCAAAATAGCCCTGTGAGATCAGTTAGGCTGAGAGAAAGAGAAAGAAGCCGGTCCGAGGCCACCTAGCACGCTTCACTGAGATCTGAACTCAGGTCTCTCAGCTGGTGGCTTGGTACCTTATCCACGATATCAATACCGGCTTCATTTGGTTTAGGATGTCTGGAAACACTAGAACAAAGTTTGAGTCCAGTGACACCTTTAACACCAACCAACAGAATTTTATTCAAGGTGTGAGATTTGGTGCGCATGCACAGTTCCTCAGATACATGGAAATGAAAGTTATCACTGAAGAGAACGCTGGAAAGCCATCGGAGGCCCTTGTGTGATCTGCAAGATTACCGGTTGTAGGCTACCTGGAGTTCCAAGGAAGAAAAGCAGGACATAAATGGAATCAATCCATACATTAAACATTCCACTTTCTCGCGGGGGGGCGGGTTTGCTGGGAACTGTAGTTCTGAGAGGGCTGTGTGGGTGCTGGCCGAAAGAAGCACGGCATTTCCAGCGTCTCGAGATTCTGGGGCGGGGGGGGCGCAGGATCCACAACAAGCGCAATGGAATCCTGTGCAGTTTCTCCAGCCTAATTCTGCATAGGATTGCATTTTGCACTGATAAAATCCATTACATTTTCTTGCAGATCTGCTTCTCTATTCCTACCTCGACTGTGGTGAGATTTTTTTTTAACCAGGAGCTCCCTTAGGTCGCGTTTCGGGTTCTGAACCGCTGAAGCCCAACCCTGGTCTTTGACCCTGCCAACGCTGTGCTTAAGCAGGTGTGGGAAGGGACTGTGGCTCGATGGCAGGGCGCGTGCTTTGTATGCAGGAAGTCCCACCCACGTTCAATCCAAATTCTTCAGTTAAAGGATCTCAAGGAGCAAGCGCTGGGGAAAGACCTTTCTCCTGTCTGAGTGGTGTTGCTAGTCGGAGCAGACAAAATTCCCAGCTAAGAAGGCAGACACCAGTGCTCTGGCTTCTATTCTATTAGACAACTTCATGCGTTCACCACGGAGCAGAGAACATCTGGCTGTGTTGAACCTGCATTCTGCCTATCAGTCCAGCATGGCACTAGTACAGGATCTAATCTTGTGTCCCAATCAATCCCCCCATCCCTCCCTTGCATAGGTAGGAGAGGGAGCCACGCTTCCTGCGGGGGGGTGGGGGTGGCACCAGCGACCTCGGAACATCAAGAATGACTTTCCAGGCCACCTGAGTACTGTCGCCTTTAGGAGAAGATCTCCCTTTTCAGACATGGCTGGTGTTATTTTTTGGGGGATGAACTATCTGTCCATACACATCCCCTCACTTCTCTTGCTTTAAAGCTTGTATGAGTATTTCAGATCACGAACTAGGAAAATATGCCTGGCAGTAAGAAGGCCGATCCTGTCTGCGACTGATTTCCTTCGGACTTCCTGCCCACTCCCTGTTTGGTCAAAAGAAGTCATTGCAACCTCGCCCTTATTTTGTTTGAAATAGCCAGGTGGGCTGCTGGATTTTTAAAGGGAGCTTGGCAATAACCCTTTATTCACGAGACGCAGGGGAGAGAGACACTCAAATCCCAGGTGTGAAGGAGACCTGTACAGCCACACTGAAAACTTTGGGCGTCTGCATTTCTCTTAGAAGTATTATCTAAATGCCGGTACTTTTCTATAGAACACGCCAAAGAAGCCCCAATAGCTAGCTGCTGCGATCCTAGGCACGCCTACCCCATTGACCTCGGTGGGATTTACTTCTGAGTAAACATACATGGGATTAAACTGTAAAGCCCGCTGAGTCAAGCGCCAGAGTAAGGAACCTGGGACTTTAAAAGGGCTTCATTTTGGCCGGCTGGTTCAGGATATTCCACGCAATTTATAGTACATGTATGTATACCTTAGGTAGCTGGCACACCTGCCTCCTTTTTGTACACACCTTGGGAAAGACTGTGTAGAAAGACATCGCCTTTGGAATGCAAGGTTGTTCAGACCCTCCCTTGCTGTGTTTCAGGCGTTGCTCGCGTTCACACAACCCTGAATATCCTCTTGCCTGTTTACAGACGCTCTGAAAACACACGCTTTCCCCCAGCTCTGACGTTCAAGGTGGGCATGCGGGGGCGCGCAGCCGCGGATGGGAAACAGCTCCCTGCCCATTCACCCCTCTATTTAGAAAACCCCTTCTCCATGCAATGCCACACCTTCACCTGCCTGCGCAGATAGACAAGCGGGGCCACTCGTCATTGTTGCCGGTATTTTGCATAGTCAAATAATATAGAGGTGGTTTTCAGCTGGAGGCATACGAAGAGATATAGGGAGACCCACCACCGCTGTTATCACACTTTAGGGCCGGATCCCTTGCCTCTTTACTCAGAAGTAGCACCCACAGCAGGACTTCTTCCCAGTTGAGTGTGGGGAACCCCCCCCCCAAATATACACATTCTCCCTCCGGGTGGGTGTGCGCCATTACTGGGAAGTCTCCTTTGCTCCCTCGCCCGGTGCAATGTAGTTGCTGGCCACACGTGTGACTTCCGAAGGTGCCAGTTTACCGGGAACTTCTCCTGCGCTTGCGCGTTCCCCATTCATCCCAACAAGCCTTGCTCGCCTGCAACTTCCCGGGGCATCGAGCCCCAAATCAGAAACTGCCTCCTTGCCGCGGGCCCCAGAGCATGCGCCCTCGGAGGGCCTCTCCGTGCCTCGCTATCAGCCGCAATCAGTTCGCGGTTCCTGCCCAAACTATTGCTGAGTGACTTTTTTGTCTGCCAATGAACCCTTTCCTCCTCCTCCTAGTCTCCCTCATGTTACAAAGGGCAGGGAAATAAAACGCCCGGCTTAAGACCTTGTTTATTCTAGGCTTTAAACACAGAGAGAGAGAGGGAGAGTGAAAGTCACTTGTGCAGACCTGCAGACATGAGTGAAGAGGCCTGACGTCAGGATTCAAGATTGCTCCGTGAGCATCTTAAGTCTCTCTCTCCGACCTGGCCCAAATTCTTCGGACAGTTTAACTTGGGGGGGGGCGGGGGGGGCGACGAGTTGCGCCTGAGGCTGCAGTCCCATGCACACATCCTGGAGAGTACTGTGGGTTGTACTCCCGACTAAACGTGCACAGGATCGGGCCTGTAGCAGGGCCTCTTTGCTAGCAAGGTTCCAACTGTACCCGAGAAGAACCCTCCTGACGGCCGACGAAGTGTAGAGATGTGTGTTTGTGTCTACTGCGCTGGCTGTATGTTGGAGACGGCAAGATCCTATTGAGAGAGCCCTATTCCGGACATACACTAAAAGCAGAGGATCTGATTTCTTGTTATTGGGCATTTCCCCTCCCAGCTCTTGGTACAGGAGTGAGTGGCATTCTTAGGACACGGAGGCATGTGCCGTTTTATGTCTCTCTCCCTCTCGGGTATCCTGGCCAGTTCTGCTGGCTACCCTAACCTGGCTTCCTCCTGTCCTAATGGATCCAATGGGAACAAGCAGAGGCTGAAATCCCAAACTCAGCCCGTCCCGGGCACCCCCCCCCCCCAATTGCAGCCCCAGGATTTTCTTCCCAGAAAGTATGCTGGGGATGTCAGCCTTTGCTGCCCCGCAGGCCCCCCTTCTTCTGGACAGACGTGGTGAGGACTCTGCTGCTTATCCACGGAGGTGACTTCCACCTGGCGTCGAAGTCAAGGCGCTCTAGCTCGAGGACTGCGCCCCGCTCCCCTCCCTCTTCTCGGCTCCAGCACATTCCCCGTCCCCTCCCCTCTTCCCCGCGCCCAGCTGCCAGCACCTTCTCCGCGAGGGCGTCCCGCTCTCTGCCCCCACCCCTTTTATCGTCCTGGCCAGCCTGTCCCTTCTCCACCTCTGGACCCATCGCTTTCCACTCTGTCTGCGGGCTGAGCCCTCGCCCATGCGTTCCGTATCTATTCGAGAATCTTTCCCATCTGATCTCCCTTCCTCCCGTCGTGTTTTGCCACAGCAATCTTTTTCTTTGTCTCTGTCATCCGATCTGTCCATCCATCCATCAATTGATCTATCTGCACACGCACGCGCGCGGGTACACACACACACAATCACACGCACAGATGAAGGTAAATCCAAGCTGGGTGTCGTTTTTCACAAACCGACCCCTCTCGGCTTGGGGGACGCGCACACGGCAAGGGCGAGGTGGGGGGGAGGGGGAAGAGGGGGAGAGGCCCTTTCCCGGGTGCTAAGTGCCAAACGTCGCCCTGGAAGTGCCGCCGCTTCTTGATCAGCTTCAAGGAAGCAAAAACAAAACCACGAGAGACTCTCGACACTTCTGGGGCGGAGCAGGCCTTCGGCGCTTCTGGGCTGCTGCAGGGCTCCGGATTCCTCCCCCGCCTCCCCCCCCCGCCGGTCCTCCAAGCTGAAACCCGGAAAGAATCCAGCGTCTCTCGAGTCTAGGGGGAGCCCTTGGCATGCGGCTGGAGAGAGCGCGCCGGAGCCGCGCCAGGGAAACTGGCCGGCCGGCCGCTCTGCTTCCACTCCGGGGAAAAGCCTCCACAGCCCGACGCCTTCTTGGTCCTAATTCATAGCCTCGGGGCGCACGCCAGCCAGGCTGTCCCTCTTGACCCAGAAGTACGTCCCCGCCGATTTAAAAACGCCGCTGGCTCCCCGGCGTCGGTGAGGGGCTTGGAAGTCGCTCAGTCCCTCCCACGCCCAGTTCCAGGGGGGCTTACACCCCCCCCCAACAGCCGCACCTCAGGAGCAGGTTCTTCTTCTGCAGACGCCGGCTGAGAGCCCGCAGTCGCTCTGCGCACGCTTGTCTCAAGCGGAGCGGGACTCGCTTCTGACCCAGCAGCAGGCACAGACTTGCTCCAAGCAATTATAAAGAACGGCTGTTGCAAGGCTGGAACTGCAACGGACAACTTCGTTCTCCCCCCCCCCATTCCTGGCGGTTCCTCTGCACACGCACGAAAGTGGCAGCCGCCGGGGAGAGGGTTCCTCCAGCCCCCTCCCTTGTTCTCCCCCCCCCGGGCTAACGTCATTATTGACAATTCCGCGTGGTAATAAGCCCCATCGCTTACAGCCCGGCAAGGCGCTCCGTTTCCTCTCCCGAGATAGGTCGATGCCGAGAAAACTCTCCGGGCAGTTTTCTTGGGTCGCGGGCTCTTCTCTCTGTCTCTCTCCCGCGCTGCACCGGTCATGAGAAACTACTTTTGACGAGCTTGCGTCTTCTGAACGCGATCGGATCTGGCTGCGGGAGGTGGGAGTGTGGGCGCGCGTGTCTGTGTGAGAGGGAAGACACACACAGAGAGGCGGCTGCGTGGTGGAGGAAGCAAGTGACTTAGCCAAAGAGAGCGGCGCAGTGGAAGTGCGCGTCTGGTCTGAGTGTGGAGGATCGTGCGCAGACGTGCACGTGCCAGGGAGGCAGCCCGGCTCCTGCTCTCGGATCCCAACTAAGTTACTCGGGAAGCAAGTTCAGCGGGCAGCGATAGGCTTTGCTTCGGGAGTCTTGAGGGCTGGCGAGATCGGCCTTAGGTGCGAAAGTAGGAAAGAGGAAGCCTTTGGATGAGCTTGAAAAGTGAAGGGGTGGGGGCGCTTTGGCCTGCCTCCCAGTGTATCACACAGCCCGATCCTGTGCTCCGGAGCAGTGTGGGATTCAGTGAGGCTTACTCGCGAGTAAGCGTGCAAATGTTTGCATCTTCAGAGTTAGTGGGTGCCTAAGAGAAGGAATGCTTGAGTGGGTGTGGTAGTGTGCATGAGCCAGAGGTTTGGGTTGGATATGCAAGTAAGTCTGTGTGTGTGTGTGCGAGAGAGAGAGAGGGAGAGAGAGAATGAGAATGAATGGGTCTGTGTTTAGATGGGTAGCCGGTTGGTCTGCAATAGAAGAGGAAAACTGGAGTCCAGTAGCGCCTTAACGACCAACAAGACTTCCGAGAGATAAACTTGGGGAGAGTCCAGCCTCACTTCCTCGGATAGGTGTGTGTGTGTGTAACATAGCAGCTGGGGCGTGTAGGAGGGACCCCGTGTGGAACACAGTCAGTTTGTTTGAGCGCATGTGTGCTCGCATGCTTGAGACAGCGATTGTGTGGATTTAATACAAGTCTTCTGCTGCGTTTATTAACTCTGCATTTACACAGAAGCCCCTAACAATAGCCTCCAATGAAGATTTGTGTGAACACAACTCTGAGCCTAGCGGGAAAGCAGGGGAGAGGGAGAGAGAACGCTTCACTTGTGTGAATGTAGGTTAAGAGTGTTCGTGGTGGGTGTGGAAAATTGGACTGACCCTAATCCTGTTCACAGCTGGGAGTAAGCCCCCACTGAAACGAACTTGTCCTACATCCGAGTAGACCTTCCCAGGCTCGGCCCCCATGTGCAAAGCCGGCAAGATCCAGAGACACTGGTACCTTTACCCAGAAACAGGTCCTTCTCTGTTCAGTTTGCAATTAACTTCCACGTGAAGCCTGCACAGAGCGGCACATTTTTTTTTTAAAAAAAAACTTGCATCCATTTTCATTCTGGGAAGAAGCTGCACTTCTGACACCCCGTTACTGGGGAGTAAGTCCCACTGAATGCGTTACTTCTGAGTAAGCTCGCACAGGATCGGGCCGCATGTTTTCTCCTACCGAAAGAGACGCTTCTCGAGAGAAGTCGTCTACCTGCCTTTGGGCCTCTGCCTGGGTACCTGCCGTGGCCGCGGCGGCCGCTTCGCTGGTCAGTGGCCCGGAAGGCTTGGAGCGCTGCCCTCCCCTCTCCGCCTGACCCGGCCAGCCCTCGGTCGACCCTGGGAAGGCCGCCTTCCCGCCCTTGCAGCCGCGCAGGGGCTTTGCACCCGGCGCTTAAACTTGACACCTCGCCCTCCTCGCTGCTCCTCCGAGACCCCTCCCTTGGCTCGGCAGCCATCTATTTGCGGAGAAAGGCGGCGGCGGCTGGGGGGGGGAGAGAGAGCAAGCCGTGCTGCCTGGCCTCAGCTTCTCCCATCGCCCCACATCTCTGCTTCTTTGCTGTCCTCACCGAGGAACTTGTGTGGCGTTTTTCCTGTTCCCAACCTGAAAGAATAATTTAAAAATCTTAAAAAAGAAAAACAAGAAAAACCGAATCCAAACCTCACAGACGCCACGAGCGGTTCAACTTTCTTTTACTAGCCGTTTAGCTGTTCCTTTCCTCGCTGGATTTTCCAGCAAGGGAAAACTCTGAGATGTCCTATCCTTTGCAGGGTTCTTTTATTTTATTTTTTTTAAAGGGGGGGGGGTTATGTTATTTGTCTCTCTCTCTCTCTGCCTCGCTCTTTTCACTGTTGTCAGTTCCTCGAGATTCTTTATTTTGACCATTTAGACTGGAAAACTCTGCGCTGTCTGCTTAATGTTGTCTCTTTAAATTTCAGAAAGTTGATCTATCATAATTTAGGTGCTCCCCCCGCCGTGTACTGCGAATATTCCTTCCTCTTTTTTCTTATCGACCTTCTTTTTAAAAAAATCCTGCTTAAAGAGAAGGCCCAACAACTTTAACCCCATTTTCTCTTCCTTATACATTTTATACAATTCATTGCCAGAGAATGGGGGAGGGCTGTGGGCTTGTTCCTCTTTTTAAAATGTCCAGTGTCAGGATCCTCAAAATACTTACTCTAGAGTAACCTTATCGATTTCAATGGATTCCCCCCCCCAACAAAGACCTCTGTCGTTTACACCAGATCGCCTTTCCCTCTGCCTACTTCATCCCTCTCCTGGGCCAGTCCTATCCTACCAAGAGGTTGCCGACCCCTTGAACCCATTTCAACCACTCTTTTGCAAGACACTACCAGGAATGAAATACGCGTTCATTTTTCTCCTCCCAGGGCTACGTATAAAATGTATGTGCGGGGATTCGAACCCAGTGCCGACAGGGGAGAACATTTCCAGGTGCCCTGGTGGGGCAGTTTATCCCGCCTTCATTTCTTAGTGTGCATCATTAGCAAAACCGTATGGAGACAGCCACTCGACGAAGTGCTTTTTAAAATGAAGAGACTAAATACATATTCCGAGGTCTGTCCGCGGATATGAGCCGTGACGCGCCACATGGAGCCTCCATGATTAGAGGCAGTGTACCGCTGGCGGAGTGCGGCCGCGGCACGCCACAGGGCGCCCCTGACCTGTGACAAACTGCTCGGCTCCACGGTCTGATCCGGCGGCGGCGATTCTGAACGTTCCCATTCATTCGTTCGTTCGGTGTGATCTTGGGCACGCAGCGTGCAGGGCCGCCCCTGTGTGTGTGTGTGTGGAGGGGGGATGCGCGTGTCTGTGTTTTCGCTGGTGTTGCTCTCAGTCGTCCACTCAGTGCCCAGCAAGGGAGCCGCGGTGAAAAGGAAATCACCTTTGCAATTGCGTTGGGTGTTGTATTATCCCCCCCCATTTCTCTTTTCTAATCGCCTCTCTCCAATCGCCCCTGGCTTTTAAATTTCCCTCCAGCGTTTACATAATAATAAAAACAATAAAATAAGAACATACACACACAACTCCAACTCTCCCTTCTTGCTCTCTTCCAACGCGCTGCCTTTTCTCTCCCCCCCCGCGGGTCGGCGGTCACTCCTGGCTGGGCTCTTGCGCGCCTTTGCGCACTCCTCCTTCCCGCACGCCTCCCTTCGGAGCAGCGGTGGCGGCGGCGGCGGCGGCGGCGTGCGCCTGATGTCTCGGAGGGTAACCCCCTCTCCCTCCTCCCTCTCCCCCCATCACTGGCCATTGGCTTGCCCTCCGATGGGCTCCCCCCCCCAGACTCTTTGCGAGATCATGTCCAGCCCCTGATGACTGTCCATTGGCGTGGCGCACTCCTTCCCTCCACCCCCTTTCTCCAGTTTCGCCCTGCCCATGTTTTGTATGTCTGTGTCCAGCCAGTCGCTTGACGTTCAAGTTCGTAGGGACGTCACGTCCGCACTTGAACTTGTAGCTCAGGGGGGCTTTTGCCATTTTTTTCATCTCTCTCTCTCTCTTTCTTTCCCTCTCTCTCTCCTTTCTCTCTCTCTCTCCTTTTTTTCCCCTCTCTCTCTCTCTCTCTTCCTCTCTTGCACAGAAAGGAAAAAAAAGGAAAAGAAAAAAAAGAAAAGCAAAGCCATGACTGCTATCCCACAATTCATCTTCCCCGCGCCATCTTTGTATTATTTCTAATTTATTTTGGATGTCAAAAGACATTGATGAAGATATTTTCTCGGGAGTCTCCTTCCTTTCTAACCCGGCGCTTCCCGATGTGATCCGTGCAAGAGAGCTCGCCGCGCGCCCGCCCGAGCAGCCGCCACCACCATGTCGCGCCGCAAGCAAGGGAAACCCCAGCACTTAAGCAAACGGGAATTTTCACGTAAGTAAACCTCCTTGCCTGCCTAATTTCCCCCCATCCCTGGCAATAGATGTGCATTTTCAATTTTTTTTTTTGGCACCGTCTGGATCGGCTCATTTTAAGTCTTTTTTTTTGTGCATGCATTTTCATTTTTTTGAGTTTTGGAAATGGAAAAACAGCAACTCACCTTAAAGTCAGTTTCAGCCCCCCGCCCCCCGGCAAGAGTAAGCCCCTCGCTTACTTTTCACGCCATCTCCTTCGGCATTCGTCCGCTCGCTCAAAGTTCTATTTAATCCTCCGACACCCCCACCCCATTGATTCGCCTATAAGATATTGTGCCGGAAGAGAGAGCGCGAGAGCGTGCCTATGTATGTGCGTGTGTGTGTGTCTGCCTGCAGCTTGCAAAAGAATTGCAACTTAAAAGAAGCAGGCGAGGGCAGATCTTGCAAAAGAGAGACCAGAGATGCCGGGGGGGGGCCTTATGTGTGTGCAAAAAAGAAATGCGCGTGTTTTTAACGGGAGTAAGACTCTTTTCACACGAGGCGAGGAACGAAAGAAATCTAGATCAGGAGATCATGGGGCTCGCAGTTGGAAGCAGACACCCCCCCCTCCTTCCAATCTGCTTTTCCTGCCTCCGTCCAATCCCCCTTTATTTATTTTTTCTCCTCTAGGTACTAAAAATGTGCAAAAGGGGACCTTTTTCGCGGCTTCTTTTGTCTCCACTGGCGAGATCGGGGTGGTGCTGGTGGGAGATCGCCCACCCCCACTCCCCTATGCGTGTCCCGCTCCTTTCTTTCTCTCCCCCCCCCCGAGCACCCGAGCCCTGCACGGCGAAAGGGCAGCCGAGGGACAGACGCGGCGTCTGTGTTTGGCCGGAGCTCTCGGGCTCCGCTTTTCTCCTCTCGCACCGCCACAATTAGCTCTCCTTCCCCCAACCAACCGCCTGCTCTCGCCGGCGGTACCGCGTCCCCCTCCCTTCGCTTCCCTCCTCCTCAGCCCCCAAACTCCTGCTCTGCAGAAACTTGGACTTGCATGTAGGGAGACGAGAGGCGAGGGAGAAGCGAGATCGGAGCGTGGTTTTGTGTGTCTAGGAGGGAGAGGAATTCCCCTCCTCTCACTCCCTCTCGTACTATTTTTTGGAAGATTTTCAAAAAAAAAAAAAAAAAGTGGAAGTGGATTTTGATTGGGAAAAATCTCGTGTCTGAATGTTTACAAGCGCCGCGTGTGCTCCGGACTCGCTGCCAGCAAACAGACAAGGAGAACAAACGCTTTGGGAAGGAGCGAAAAAATTGCAACGTACACAGACGCAGGCAGGCGAGAGACGTACACGAAAAGAAGTCTCGACCGAGCGTCGTGTGTATGATCAGTTAGGGAAGGATAAAAATAATAATAATAATACAGACTTCTTCTGGTCCCCCCCCCCCCCGGCAGCCATCTCAACACCAGAAAAAAACGCTGATTTTTTTTAATTGAAATTTTCTTTTTTCCCTCAGTGTGCGGAGGCTCGGCTCTCCCCTTTCTCTTTGCCCCCAAGCCAAGCCGTGCACAAAAGCTCTGAGCGCTTGCTTGGCTTGCAACACAAAGGGGAAGTCTCGTCTGGACCGGGGGGGGGGGGAGAGATGAAATTCTACTAGTGTGGGGTTTGCGACAGGGAAAATAAAAGAAATTGCGTGCTCTTATTTTTAGATTGTTTTGTTACACCTTCCCCCACTGATTTGCAAGAGGTCTTTCCCCTCCCCGCTTTAGCAAAAAGTTTGCATTCGCAGTTCCTATTCCCCCCCCACCATGACCCCTGCCTGCGTTGCAATGCAGACTGATGCCGGTGCTCCAACATAGTCGTTTAATTGAAACCACCCCCTAATAGCAGGTTTTAATCCCCCCAACACACTGCGAGGGGGGGGAAGTGTTTTGTTTTTTTTAAAACAGCCTTCTGAGTATGTTATCTTCCCCCCTTCCTTTCCGGTGATTTCTTAGGAGTGTCTGTGTGCGCGCGCGCGTGTGTAGAGAGAGTTGTGTTGTCTATTGCAACATAACTGTCACACTTCGAGCGTCCTATCACCGTCCAAACACGTTGCAACAACTATTCTGTCTTCCTCCCTTCGGCCAAACTGATAAACCTAATTTGACTTTTATCACAAACGTGCCATCTTTGTAGAAAGGGGGTTGGGGGGGCAGAGAAAAGTGCAGTGACTCTTTTGAAGACGTTAACCCTCCTTCTAATGGGACTATTAGGTTGACGGTACCGCCGATTCCCCCCTCTCCCCCCAATATTCTTGGACATCGAAGAATTAAAAAAACACACCACACAATATTATACATAACCGTGCGTTTCTTTTTAAACATTTCAGCGGAAAGCTTTGTTAGGCCAATCAGTACAGATGCTATGCAAGTTGTTAATGCCCCCCCCCACCGTAGAAGAAAAGAATGGAGGGGTGGGAATCTATAGGGGAGAGTTGGGTTAAAACAGTTTCTCCCGCCTTAAAAATGCCAGTTTTGGCCGCTAGGAGGCAGAGTCAGATCAAAAAAGCGCCACGAACTTGCGCTTGATCAGTTTCCCTCCTATGCTTCAATTTCTCTACGTTTTTCCTTCGAGGGGTGGGGGCTGTGTGTTTGTGAGCATGTGGAGGTTCCCCCCTCCTTCTCAGTCCAAGTAATTTCACCCCCCCCCCTTTGTTCTTAATTTTATCTTGTTGTGTTGATGCTGGGTGAGAGAAGCAAAAGCATCCAGTGCTTAGAAATGACACCTTCGGTGGCCCTCCTTTCAGTTTCTCAGTTGCTGTGATACCCAGTCCCAGTGGCTCTCCACTGGAAAGAAACAGCAGAAAAAGACTTCTGGGTTGATCAGGAGTGCTAACAACTTGGCATTCAATTTTGCCCCTTCTCAAAGGAAAACATCCCTAAGTACTTTAGTGCAGAGATGAGCCAGAGACAATAAAAAGGGCTGAGATGTTACCTGAATTCTTTTTTTTTTTGTATGTATATCCATATACATTTAAATATATACACAGCCACCCACCCTGGCGTTGCTAAGGAGTTGCACCATGGAAGACGAAGCCTGCGACTGCAAAGAGCCAAGGGTGTGAATTTCTTTCCAGTGACTTCTCATTTCTTTGGCTTGACTTGAAAAGCATCTGCTTTTGTTTGGGTGGCTTGGTGGGGATCTGTTATCACCCCCTGCTTCTTCCAGCCTTATTTGAAATCAGATAGTTGTTGTTGGTTTTTTTGGAAAATAAATTGTTCCATTTTTCTAAAAAAAGGGTAGTTTGAAAAGAGAGTGGCTGGCCTGAGCCAACAGGCGAGGAAACACCCTGGCTTGGTCTGCACGTGTTTGCCCCTGAAGGTTCCCCTTTCCTTGGGCTTTTCTCCCTCGCCATTGTGCTTCTTCCCAAGTTCGTTTCCATTCACCTAAACCCTGCATGCTCCTTTCCCCCTTCTCTGTGTGTTTTTAAAAATACACCCTCTCCTCCAAGCTTGGCTTTCACGTGTGGTTTCTGACCGTTAAACTAATCCTATGGTACACGTGGAGGTAAACTCGAAATTCGGTTGCTGTTGGGTCCTTTCTTATTTTCGGGGTTTTTTTTAAAGGAGATTTTTGCTTTGTTTCATGGTTTGCAGGCAAAGCTTGATGAAAAGCCCATGCTTCAAATACGAAAATATATCTTTTCTAACATGGAAAGTGTTCCCTCCCCTCTCTTTTCTACTTCCTTCTGTCTTCATCTCCTAGCCTTTGGAAAGAGGTGAAATCCATGGCACGGAGTAGAGAGGCTTTGTTTTTGAATTTACCCACTCTCCTCCTCCTGTGTGCTCTTTTGTTTTTTTAAGGTTAACATTTATAAAGAAAAGCTACAGATACCAATTTTTTCTTGCAGATCTCTTGTCAGAGGAAATTTTAAACAGCGGAATCAAATGCACAAATATCTGGGTGGCTGAGGCTATGGAATTAAAAAAACGTAGCAGGCAAATGAGCAGCAAATATGAACTGGGTCTCCCTATGAGGCACCTGATTTAAAATAACGGCAGGAATAATGCTGCTCCATCATTCTTTTTAATTAGCAATCATTTATGTTAAGAATGGGGGGAGATGAAGATTAGGGGGCTTTAGGTGTGTATATTTGAATATCTTGTTATTTTCAAGAACTTTTGTCTCCTATAAAATTAATTGGCTGAAATGTGAAAGAGTAATCAAAGCTTCTGAGCTGCTGATTTTGCTGAGAACCCATTTTCAGAAATCTCTTTCTAGTGTTTGGTGTGTGTATGTCGGTGGCTATTGTTTAGCATGACTTGAACTTTTAACTGCCTGAAAAAGGTACTGTCTACTGTGCTAAACCATGTTACTCATTTCATGAACACATTAGGCCTAAGAAACAAGAAAATGTTGCCGTTTAACTAACCAGAGAAGCTGAGGTTCCTATTACAGAGAAACACTAAATTTTTCTGACATCTTGTTGCTCCAAAGTTTGCATTGAAAAAATAATCCAAGTTAAAATATCTTGAGAGCGAGAGAGAGCTGTTGGGACTATCTGCCCTTGTGTTGCCACTTGGTCAGAAATGCAACCTGATATTCAGTCTTCCAGACAGAAAGAAAGAATTGCAATAGCCTTCATACTTGTTCTTTTTCTTTGGTACTTATGGAAAAACTAATATATGTGTTACCGTAAATGGTCACTGAGCTTAGATGAGTGCCCTCCACGTGCTGAAGACTTCAGCATAAAGAAGAATACAACTCCCGTATTTCTGTAGTTGAGTAATTCTGAAGGCCAGAAATTATAGCCATTTGTTCTATTTGGAAACCAGGTATGAGAGATGCAGACTGACTTCAATCTGAATTCATTCTGCACGTTTGGGAGTTGCTCTCGATGCCCTCTTACACCCCTACTCCCCCTCCCCATAGTCTGCCTAGATAGCGCTGAAAATAAATTTAACTTAAATTTGCTGGGGTTTTTGTACCTTATCAAAACTTGTTCTAATATGGTGCAGTGAAATTAAAATCTATTTTTTGATTCTCTGTGGCTTTAAGTTCATTAAACGTGAAATTGGCTGCATGCTAAAGAAGGTCAGACTGATTAACTGTTGAGGTGTTGGTCCTCCTGCCACGCTTCCTGTAACTGCTGCATTTGATATTTTGCACAAATGCCATTTCACGTTTGTTTGTAGGTGAGAGAACTGGGTGGAAGCTGTAGGGAAAGCACAAGCCAGGCTGGATTTTTCTTATCTCTCAGTGAAATCAGGAATGCTTCATGGTCCCCCCCTTTTTTGTAACCGGGGCAGGGGGGGAGCACTCCAGTACAGGTCTGTCTTGTTAAACTATCCGCCGGTGATAGGTGGGCACAAACAGACTTCTTAATGGAGCTTTCTGGAGCTCCTACAGGAAATTAATCAACTCTGACAATATTAGGAAAGGTACTTTAAATCCAAATAAAAGACTTACCCCCTCTTGTTACGAAAGCTCAGATTCAATTGGCTTTATACAGATTTTTAAACTTAGGAAGACCACCGGTACTAACATGTTTTTAAATGATTGGGAATTCCTTTCCTTGGGGGAGGGGGAAGCCCACCGCACACTAATTGGATTATTTTCTTATGTCTCTGGTAGTATCATATTTCCTTAAATCTAAGCTAGCAGTTGCCAATAACTTGGAAATGTATATAATTTTTTTTCCTGGGTGGCACAGTTGAAAATTAGAGAATTTTTTTAAAACAACAGTATATGTAGCTTTTCTTGAATTACCATTATCTTTCTTTTCTGTTTGCCTTTTTTGCAGTTGAGATTCTGTCTATGGCTATATGTGTATGACACAGAACATGCAAATGTGCCTTGAAAGAAGCAGCGGAGCTGTTTGGGTGCTGTTTGCCAGTTGACAGGCCAGCGCATGCTAGCTACTTTGCTTTGTGATTATGTGTACTTGTATTTTTGTAGCCATGTACACATACGCACACTGGCTCATACTTGCAGCCTTAAACAATACATGGTGCTTAAACATCTCATACTAGCCGTGAACCCCCCACCCCCAAATAAACAAACCTATAGAACATACACACAGAAAGAGAGATTTGTAGAAGTAGCTTTCTTAGTCTCACTTCTGAAGACCTTCGGAGATTATTAAGAACAACTGAATTTCCCTCCAGAGTTTTTATTGTGTTGATTTGTTTGCTCAGAAGAGCAGAGTTGCTTGGACCCTCTAACACAGAAACTCTAAAGGGGGGCCCTTCTTTACAGTTACTCATATTGGAGATGCTTTCCCTTCAGATAGTGTTGCTGATAAATTCGTTTTCCTGTTGAAATGACAACATGCTCTAAAGGGGAAGCTCTCTTGCCATCTTGCGGTTGGGACTGGACTGGCTTAATCTTGTTTGTCTGTTTTTAAAAAAAGCATGCAAGAACTTTAGAAACGGAGGTACGTTGGGTGCCCTCTTTCTGGAAATCACCCCTTTATTTTAACACAAAGTCACACAACCTGGAAAATCTACAGCAACTGAAGTCTTTTTTGTTCCTGTATGACTTCTCTGTCGAATACAAGGAATACCCCCTTGTGTCAGATTAGCCACCAACATATTAAGGTAAAGGTGGGACACCATAGTTCCCAAAGATCCTTGATTTTTTTTTGAAATATCGATCTATTTTGTGCAGGGGTAGCTCCCCCCACCCCCATTCTTCCTTCCTTCTCCTCCTTGAAATATTGAAGTTGTCCTCCCCCCCATCCTCTCTGAGATATTAAAGTTGTTCTTTTCGTCCTCTCCAACTGCAGCCGAACCTCTAGAAGCCATTCTCACCGATGACGAACCAGATCATGGTACGTTGGGAGCTCCAGAAGGGGACCACGACCTCCTTACATGTGGCCAGTGTCAGATGAACTTCCCATTGGGGGACATCCTTATTTTTATCGAGCACAAACGGAAACAATGCAATGGCACTCTTTGCCTAGAGAAGGCTGTGGATAAGCCCCCTTCACCCTCGCCGAGCGAGCTGAGAAAAGCATCCAATCCAGTGGAGGTTGGCATCCAGGTCACGCCCGAGGATGATGATTGTTTGTCAACGTCATCTAGAGGAATTTGCCCTAAACAGGAACATATAGCAGGTAAATCGAGGCGATGGGGGGGGGAAGCAATTGCAAGTTTATCGCTTGCCCGTTTCAAGCCTGAAGTTCGCAGAAGGCCTGTAGTTTTGCTCTACTAATTCATACGAAGCATATCTGTTTATATATGAAGCATATACATGCATACCATTTCCTTACGACTGTCTGTAGATTCTAGAGACTCCACTGAGTATGTTTCAATTTTGGCTTTTCGATGAGCTGCCTTGTGTTCTTTTGTTTTTGCTTATTTTCTTAGCCTTAGTAATCCCATACACTTCCTTTTTGAGTAGTACTGTAGGAAGCGCTAATGTAACTCTGGGTGTAGCCCTATCAGAACATGCCCAGATCACCCAAGGGAGAAGTCCACGTGGAGTAGGCATCCCTACAGCCTCCATGGCTATGTCATGCTACATGCCCACACAAAAACGTTAGCACAGCTTTATGTTTTAGCATCATGTGTCGTGATGTGGCAATTCTGGCATTTCAACTAGTGCTTCTTACAGTAAGCACGTGAAGTCCCCTGTCCATGCTGTGAACATGTACTGCAGGACTCGATTGGATGTCCCTTCCTGAGCTAGGTCTGTTATGTATTTAGAGTCATGTGGAGCCTCAGCAAATGTGATTCCTTTATGAAGTGTGGAATGGGCCATGAATGCAGCCCTCTCTCCAGTTCAAGTCCTGCTCGTGGTTCTTTGGGATTAGAGGTCCACTGAATTCCCCTTCAGGCTGCAGAGCCAGGAAACAAGGTTTCTGCTTCGGGCCCTCTCTCAAGCCTGAGCTTCATTAGTGCTGGCTTGTCAGAGCAGACAAGAAGCCCGGCAGCATGGAACCCACTCCCCAAACATGTAGATGCACGTCTTACAAAATGGTCCACGCACGCAATTAATTCTGCAGCTTCAAGTGCGTTCGCTCCAAAATTTGAGTCTTAGCAGCACCCTTGACTGCTAGAACTGGCTGCATAGTCTCTCTGGGTCCCCCCCCCCGCCTTTTAATTATTATTCCTTGCAAACTCGAGAAGGGGGTGGGGGTGGGGAGGAAGGGTTAACATCACCCAGCCTCCGATCCATATTGGCTGTCACTGCGTGGGTTGTAATTAAAGGCAGCCCCTTGGCGAAGTGACACAGCTGACCTTGACTTTCAGATGCCATTTTCCACTGCCCAGGCCAGAGTAGAGAGGGCAGTTGCTGAAGCGCACAGGCCTGCTTCTTGGAAAAGTTTAAGGGCATGCTGGAGATTTCAAAAGGTTGGTTTGACAGAGGAGGAGGCTGCTTTCTGCAATCCTGCCTCCTCAGCCAAATGATAAATGCTTCCCCCCCCACCCCCTGCGCTGTCTCTTGTCTCTGATGTGGTTTTGACAGATGTATCTTGATTTTCTTCTGTGGCTTTACACTGCCACATGTCACCCATACAAATGTCCGAGGCGGCTTGGCTTTTCGGGCATGCGAACGATCCGAACGTGTAATTTAAAAAAATAAAATGTAACGGGTGCCGTTCCCTGCAGTTAATCACTTTTTTTCCTCCCCCCTCTTTTAATTACTGGCAAGACGCTGCAGTATGCTGCCGTGTTTTAAATCGAGGCGAAAAGACGTTTGAAGTTAATACAAACGTGGATAGGTCTGTTTGGCTAATAAGGCCTGTTTTAGTTGTTAGGATCCAGATGGCGAAACAGGAACGGCATCTCTTGGCCTTCAGTAGTGCTTGAAAAATATGCAGCCTCCCAGTCGACATAGCATCCGATAAAAGCATGAGGGAAGGCCAGAGCAGTTTTGCATAAAGTGTCACTTGGGCTATTGTTTGAACAGCCTCAGGGATGTTACAGCATTAAAAGGAGCACAGTATGTGAGTCACATGTTGTCTTGCCTTTACCTATCTATCTTGACAGATATAGATATATATATATCACATATGCATACACATATACACATGCAATGAAATAAGAGAGTAATTCACAGGCCATGTAAACTGGCACAATCTTGTCAATACTGGTAGATCTGGAGCAAAATGTGGTCTGGGACTTACTTCCTATGGCATCTGTAGGGACTAACTGGCTTTTGCCTTTCTAACCTCCTATACAGTAATTAAAATCCACTTTGCATGTGTATCTTTGGGAGGGTGTGTTGTGTTGTGTGTGTGAGACAGAGAGAACGCACTTTCGTATAAGTGACATGAGACTGAAGCATTAAATTGAACTACAACATTTGATAAGGTTTTTTGGGTGTTTTTTTTTTGAAATTTGCGAGTGCAGGCTTTTGACATTTGGGTTTGAATTCAAGCCTGTCAGCCTGTCGGTGGATTTTGCAGGGTGAAGGGAGTTTGCAGGGAGTGAAATGTGTGGAGTGTGCAGGGAGTGTGCAAATTACAGTGCCGAAAATGCAATTTTTGATCACAGAGAATGGGATCCTTAGAAAAACATTAGCAGTTAGAACACAAAGAAGGGGTATACTTGCAAATGAATGCCAGGCTCAGAAGCAGCGGTCAAGTCCAAATTTTAATTTGCTGCATTTGCAGTTCCAAGGAATTTTGCATTTAGGTGAAGTTTTAGTGCTAAGAGCATGCATGTGTGTGCTTGGATGTGTGTGTGTGTGTGTGATAAACCACCACACCCATTATTTTTTTCTGTAGAGAGATCTTGTCCATGTCTTTAGTAGCATTTCCATGCCCCTGTGCATATTTCAATCTTTTCATGCTGGTTCTTTGGAGAAAACTATCATACAGAACAAGCTAGAAGACATCTTTTACTGACTCAACTGGATAAGAGCTTTCAGATTTGACAGGATTCTGTTTTGGATGTTGGTTTTTAGAAGCAACATATCAAAATAGAAAAGATGATGCAGAACTAGGATAAACATTGACCCTCTTTTCCACTGTAATTTAAGTTTTTGCTTTTAATCTGTGTTTGAAAAAGAGTTCTGTGAAACTAAAAAAAGAGAGAGTTTGTGTCTGAAAAAGAGTTCTGTGAAACTAAAAAAAAAAAAAGCCCCCATCCACTATTTTGAAAGTTAGATGGCCCGCTAAGAGATAATTCTCCACTTGTTCTGAATTTCACACTGACTTACTGGCAACTCTTAACTATTTTAGTTCCACTTGTATGTCTTGTGTAGCCCCTTCATTCATATGACTGTAAATTGCAGACTGTTCCCTCTAAACTTTGTACTGAAGTTTCCATGGACCTGTATTATCTTTTTTATATAACTGCTTGTCTGAACGTATGTGGATCCCCGTGTATACATTTTGAATACCACAGTCCTCAGCATAATTCTGTGTCCAAGTTACTCTAAGTAAGCAGTGCTCCTGTTTGTCCAAACTTCTGATTATCTTGATCCTCTTGATCACTTAGATAAATAAGGTAGTATTTTATGTGTATTATAAAAAGCAGCATGCTACATTGAAAAGAATGAAAACTGCAGCCTTATTAACTTATCTATAGTGTGTAGGCTGAGCGACTGCAGCCTAAACGTACAGCAGTGACCGTTATGTCACGTGCCGTCCACGTTCTGAGAGGGAAGGAGGTATGATTAGTGAAGCAGGCGCCTGCCGGAAGGGATTTCTGATCTTCTGTGTACTGCAGGCATGCTAAATCACCAAATATGGAGTAACCCTTCGATGATGTAACACGGTATTTACATATCGAACGTCTCTTAGAAGACAAAACACAGTGTCTGTCAAGCAAGAATTAAGTGGGGGGGGGTGAGGAGCAGCAAGGGGTACCAAATAGGTTGCTGGGTCCAAAATGCGACAAGCATTTGCAAGAAGAAGAAGTAAAGCTTTTGTTCCGTATGTTGTTGCTCTCTTCCTGAACCCCAGCCATTTGCATTGCTTGACTCAAGCCAGCCTGTGAGCAAGCTAACGGCTCACAAGTGTAAAGCATGCAGGATTATCCTCCTGTTGGTAACCAGTGTCCTCTTGCCACTGGTTGGCATTAGTGCTTCTCACAAGCAAAATGCATTACTATCTCTTTAATTCATTCTCTCAGAAACAGGCAATAGTGATTCTGGTTTTTATTTTAGGGATGGGAAACTGAGTCTGGTGGAGTAGAGAATCGTTCAAGATGGTATAGGGAGTTTAAGGCAGAAAAGGGACCAAGGTTCAGATCTGCCAGTCCTCAAGGCAGCCTTTTCTCAGCTGGGCCTTAATATTAATGGATGCTTTCAGCCATATTTTCCTTGTTCTCCTAAAAGAGCTCTCTGAGGTAATTCCTAATATTTCAGAATAAATGTGACATGCAAGAGACTGGGGTTTGGTAAAAAACCTTGACAGAGTCGATTCTGGATTTTCTTAGATATAGAAAGACTGGAACAGAAAAGATCTTGTACCTCATTTGTTAATTTAGAACAAGCACCCCCTCCCCCATACAGTTCCCTTCCCTCCCTGGCACTGAAAAGGTGGTGGTCATGATGGTGAGAAAGACACCCCTTTAAACCCTATTTTTCCTTCATAAATTTGTAGTTAGAGTTCTATCCTTTAATTTTTTAAAAAAGAAAAGTCCAGAATAGGTAACACAAGGAGCAACATACTTGTCCCTAAGGGCTGGTGGGAAGGGTTTCACTCTCTCTTCCTCCTGACCTGTCTTCTCCTGGGTGGCCGACTGCTGATGGACACAGGTGTGTGGGAGGGGAGGGGACAAATGACACTTGGTTTCTAGAAGGCAAAAGGAAGTGCTATTGCCCACTAACTGACTGGTGTGATGAATGTATATGTGTTTGCGTGTGGGGCAGTGCACAGGGTGAATTCTGCTGCATATGGGTGAGTGGATGTGGGCAGTCTATACTGTGACGGGGTTGAGAGACGAGGTCATGGCTTAAATCATGCCTGAGAATGCAGTAAGGTGGCAAAAGGGTCTTAAGAGGGGTTTTTAGGCAGTATAATTTCAGGTGATCCAACTAGCATTTTATATAATTGATCTGTGGGATTCAGTTTTCATAATTAAGAGGGAACCTGTTTATTTTTTGAAGCTGTTTCTCGTTTTGGTGTGCTACTGTAATGAGGAACGGAGGAGAATATTAAATATCGGCTCTCCAAGTGGGAGCGGCCATTTATTCCACAGGAAATGATCAATATATCTTAACATCCTTCCCCGGCAAGTCTGTAGACCTTTTGGTAGTGTGCAAATATATTTATTCTTTACTAATCAATTAACTGATAAATTGGTTAAAAGTCGGTCAATGAAAAATTGTATAATGTGTTGGATACCGTCTAGTTTAGAGGTGGGCAGTGGCAAACCACCTTTCAATGTCTCTTGCCTGGAAAAGGGGTTGCCATAAGTCAGCTGTGACTTGACAGCAAACAAAACACCCTAGTTTTGGGCATTCATAAAGGATGGGAGTCACTGGTTCCCTTCTGCTAAATGATGAATTGTCCACTGAAAGAAGATTCCTTCGACAGCAGAAGCAGTCTTCATCCAATGGAAGATTTATTGTTTAGTGGAAGGGGAACCACTGGATCCAACCTGATGTTATTACTGGTACAATAAAGATAGGTACCAGCCCCAAGGATCCTGCACTGTAGGTTTTGACAGTGAAAGGGAAACCGCAGAGGACTGAGAGAGACAAAGTGAGAAGAGAAGCAAATTCAGCAGCATGTACTTGGGCTCCCTTTTAGTGGCAGGGAAGAACTGTATAGAGATTTTGAAACTCTTAGTTGCTGGTAACATATCAGCTGTAAATTAAGTTATTGCTGCTGCCTTATAGGTAGGTTTGTACAAAGTAATTTACATCACATTTTTATCCTGTGACAATCCTGGCAAGGTAGCTAGTTAAAATTTTTCATTTTACAGATGAAAGGCTGAGATGGCATTTTGCCCAAGACCTCACATTGACTGTGTAATCTCTGGCAGGACACAAATTCAGGTCCCTAAGATCCATGGAACATCCAGCCACACTGTGGTTGCCTTTGCCATTTGGTTTATACACCTTTTCCCTGATCCGCTTGCTTTGTGTCAGGTACAGGAGCCGGGCATGCTCTCTCTCCTGCTGGCAGTGCCTGTTTTGCTTATCTCAGTGGAGAAGGCTGATCTGTACTCATTCCTTTAACTGCTGGCACTTGTTCTCTTTATAACAATGAATGGGGCAGCTTGTATGTACAAGAGCTCTGGGCATGCATTGGAGCTCTGGGTATGCACAGGTCTCTGGACTGTGGTATTTCTCCCTAATGTATGCTCATGATTTAGGGGCAGGGTTGACTGTATCTTAGAGTTTCTTTTAGAGATAAGGAGACGGTGGGTAGAAGTGAAGAATTCAGGATTTGTCGTCCCCCCCCCGGTGGGAATAAAAGAATGATTCCGGTTCATGAACAGGTGATGTGATCCAGGTGATCAAGCTTTCATGCCCTAATAATTAAGAGGATTGATATTTTCCCCTTTCTTTTATCCACGCCCCCCCCCCCGGGAGTTTAAATCCAAGACAGTTTTGTCATAGCACTGAGTTTATGTTTCAGAATACCTGAATTAGTAACCATTGCTTCCTAACCATCACACTCTTTGAATTCCTTGTACAATTAGCGTTCTGTATGATGGGTGAAGCAGGGGGTGGGGGGTGGGTATTGCTGTGTCTGAAGCGGTGTTCAAAAAAGTGGCCGTGACAATATCTTTTTTCTGGGTCTGCGGTTCTTCAGGAGACTGTCTAACTGTTGGGGAAGAGAACGGAATTGCTGTGGCATTCAGAAGGGTGGGAAGGGGGAAATCCAGTATTTTGGAATGCTCTCTGAGAAGAAATGAGCTTTCATGATAAGTGTCTCAACAAAATATACCCTCAGTAACAACCTAAGAATGGGTCCGGTTAAGAATTCTGCAGCGAGGCATTTATTGCCCTGTTTCATATTAAATATGGATACTCATTGAGCCATTTTCTAGTCAGTAAGCTTGTGTATTACAATAAAAGGCCATTTTCCTCAGATAAATAATGCTTAGGGTTCACTGCTTTGAAATGTGAGAAACAAGCTTCTGAGTCACTTGGATATACAGTGAGATGATGCATCTTTAACTCTTTAGTATGTGTCTCCTGTTATAGACAGAGGACAGTTGGAATTGTCATTGATGAGGTCTTTCTACTGTCTACATTGTACGAATGATAGATTCTGCCCTCCCTGAATATAAGCTCTCATTAACATCTAAACATCTAAGCATATGGACTGTCTTGTCCACAGGCTGTGGGCTGACACAGAATTTTTAGTGATGTTTAGTGTAACGGTAAAAATCTAATGGGAAAATAATAGAATTTGTCAGTTGTACAGCCTATTTGCTTATTTGTTCAAAAAGGGGTCTCTTAGTAGTTGCTGACCATGAGGTGCCAACAGTTTATTGATACCAAAGGAGGGGTACGGCAGAAAGTGTTGGCTTTTGCCATCCTGAAAGATGGTTTACGGAATTAACAGGATCATCCTGATTCCAGTTCCTGCAGTACTGATGTTTAGTTAGTTCTGTTTACTAAGTTAACATAAAGCAAAGCAGAGATACATTGGGCCCTGACCTGGATAGCTCAGGCAACCTTGATCTTGTCAGATCTTGGAAGCTAAGCAGGGCTGACCCTGACAAGTAATTGGAAAGAGACATCCAAGGAATACCAGGGCTTGGGATGCAGAGGCGGGCTATCAAACCACCTCTCTGAAAAAACATCCAAGCCCCCAGTAGGGGTTGCCAGAAGTTGCCCTGACTTCCAGGCATGCAAGCACACCCATGTACATACACAAAAAAAATCCCCAAAAACCCACCTCCAAAGAAAAAAACAGAGATACATTAACTAGGTAGGTAGATGGTAAAATACATAGCCGAGAATAAAGATACATAGATAAGTTAGTCCACCTGTATTAGATTTTTAGAGTCTGCCTGTTATGTGGATTTTTTTGGCACATAGTTATTAGAGAAGAGGAATCTCAGTTCTGCCACTCGATTTCACTTCACTGGAATGTGATGGGGTGTGTGTGGCTGCAAATGTGCATGCATCTTGTATGAGCTGTTCAGGCAGGGGTGTACCTTGAAATCATTACATATGCGTCTTCTTAACAGCCTTCTTCGTGGAAATCTAGCCACACTCTTTTTGTGTCACAATATGTTAGGAATTAACCCAATGAGATGTGAGCCTTTTGCAATTAAAATAGATGGGAGGGGGGATATCTTTCCTTCTATGCATATCCAGCAAATGGGCCAGGTGCAACACCAGCCAAACTATAGCTGTAATTTTGTTGTGTTTAAATTGTAGGTTCTTTCTCTTTTTTAACAATTGTGGGGGACTGAAAATTCTAGATTGTAGAATTTTAAAGATTTTGCTGTTTGGATGGTTGAGTGGAAATCAACCTTAGTGGTTTTGGCTACAAGTCTGCCTTAATTCAGAGGATCACAGGAGATCACTGGCTGGGTATGCTGGATACCAACCGGAAAATTCAGCAAGGATTTCCTGAAGGCTAATTCTTAGGATGGCTCCCTGTATCCTACATAGCAGCTGTATTTGTAAATAAGACCTAAAAAGTTATGAATTGGCAGGCTGGCTTCTGCTTTTATTTTTGGTCAAAGCACAATGTCAGAGCAACTCTTTCCAAGACAAATTGTAAATAGAACCGTTGCAACGGTTGCACGACTGAACTACAGAAGTGCCTTTCTCTCTATTGCTGGGCTGTTGTCAGAAGACTTTGGAAAGCTTAATTAAACCCAGAGGCCTGCTTGGCTGCAGAATTTACTTTTGACGAGCAAAGAGAAACAGCATTACTACATTACAAGGATCCCAAAGTTCTTCTGATGTGCACACGACAGGGGGGCCAGGGAGGGGGATGCGTGTGATTGGTGCGTAACACGTTTTCCCACGTTTCTTTTTGCAAGTTGTGGTTTGGAAGAAAGGCCCTTGTGACTAGTATGCTCATCGTTTGTGTGGGGGTGGGGGATTATGCTAGTTTCTCTTTTCCCTGCTGTTTGAGATGATTAGTGTAAAAATGAACTCTAAGCGGAAAAACAAATACGTGTCATTGTCTCCCGCCCAAAAAGCACCAATATGTTAGAAAGTTTCCTTCTGATTGGGTATGAATATTCTGGTGCAGCCTCCACATGGGCCAAAGCCCCTTGAATTAACCCAGTTTCTTGTCTCCTGCTAGCTATATTTTTTATCATAAGGGATTAGGAATACCGTTTAGCATTCTTCGTCTCTTCTTTGAGCGTGTGGCATTTAATTGAGGCACACCCCATGAGCTGAAATAGAGCCGGATGGGAAACATTTTTGGTTGATTGGATGGCAAGGCATGAGCATTAATGTACTGCAAGCTGGAAAATAATTTAATAAATGACAAGCCATCTATGGCTGGATGTAGACAGTAAAATGATTGATTTATGGGGGCTCAGCAGAAATGTTAGGGGAGGGGTGAATAGAGTGACAAGGGACAAACCAGATATTTGGGATCAAGAGGAAAGAAACATTCTTGTATAGAGATTTTCCCCCCTATGAGTGTGTAAAATGTTGAAAATACATTTTAGCTCTCTGCAGTGCTGAGAATCCAAATTCTTTGTGTGCCTTTCAAACAAAAATGAGAAAACAGAAATGACATGATGATTTCAGACAGTGAACGTGAAATATGCATGCGTTTGTCACTTAGAATATATGGAGTCCTTTAGACAAAATTAACTTCCAGACCTCATCCAGTTATGTACAGTTTTATACAGTAAAACAAAATCATTCCCCCAAAAGCTGAGTATCAGGCTGACTGGAAAAAAAGGGTATCTTGCTACTAAATAAAATAAAAGGAGCATAAGGGATATCCTTTAATACTTCTGTTCTTACATGAGTCATACCACTTTTTGAGCAACACCGCTGTGACAAGAGATGTTTGGTTTCTAGTTGCAGAATCTTACTTTGCTGGGTTGCAGAATTTTACTTATTTAGCAACAAACCTGTGTTTGCTACGAAGTGCCAGTCTCATCTCTCTGTTGAGTGTACCTGTATGAATCATGTGTTTTCAAACCCCCATTCTTTATATTTATGATTAATTTTAAAAATTCAAATATACTTGAAAAATTTTAGATACCTGTGGGAAAAAATAGGCAAAGGGTTTTTGCATATCTACTATGAGGCATTTTTTAGGAATTTGTAACTAATATCTAGATTTTTAGTTGATTGCATGGGAAATCTGTAATTGTATGTAATGTGACCATCAAATCTCCCCTTTCCCCATTGTGCGATTACGTTAGTCTAGTAAATAAGTAAGATTTGAAATATCTTTTAAAAATAATATTAGTGAATGTGGGCTTGTTCATTTTGATGCAGCAAATTTTGTTGATCTTTTTTAAAAAATCTTTTATCGTCATCATTTATTTTCTGATGAATACCCATAAATCTTTTGTAATTTCTGGTACAGTTAGTAAACAATGTGATCTATGTTTAATAGGGCAGCTCTAAGCAGAGTTATATCCTGTAAGTCCACCCATTGAAGTCAATGAGTTTAGAAGGATGTAACTATACTTAGAACTGCAGAGTTAGTCAACATTCAGTTTAGGTGTTTGCTGGATTATAGCCTGAGAAACAATTGGCATTTTATAAGATTGTACATTCTCTTATATCAGATTAATTACCATGGCATAATTACACTGTAATTACAGACTGAATACAGTGGAGTAGCCCACTTGTTATTTGTCTTCACCATAAGAAGGAATGTGCATATTCTGCAGTTTCAGCAAGAAGGAAAAATAGTATTGGGGCACAAATCCTAACTTTCATTTAAAAGATAAATTTATAAGGCTAAAAAACAGTACTTGGAAGTGCTCAAGCAATTTGCGCAGAATTGCGCAGAATCCATTAATTGGGGGTTAGGAAAGGTAGATACTGAATACAATTTCTGTTGGATCAGGACTTAGTGCCTATTATTGTTCCTTCTGATTGCAAAATGAACAAATATATGCAAATTTTCTTTATCTGCATAAGCTATACAAGTTGGAACATTCAGATTTTCTAGGTTGTGAAGTGTGGATTTTGTTTTAACCTGGGAGCATTGATGGAGACCAACCACATGCATTTAGTACAAGTATTAAGCATTGAAGGGTTGGTGTTAAGTATGCAAAATCTGGCCTTTTCTTACTGCTGATGACGATCTAGGTTGTGTGTTCCAAAAATAAGTATGTAAGGGAAAAATAAACGCATGTGTACTATTCTTTAGAGCACAGGAGTGTTACCAGTGACTTTAAGAAGTGAATGGCTGTGCTATTTCTGTACAGGTTGCTCTCAGCTCTCCTGGACAGAGGTTGTCTCTGCTTCCGTTCTGCTTCAGGACTGGTCTTGCTTCTGCTTGCTTCCTCTCATGGTCTGTGTAATCTTCCCTGTGCCTTTTCTCCTCCTGTCCACCAACATGTCTTCTTTTTACACTGCCTCCTCAGAAAACTATATCCCACCCCTTCTAGAAGTTGATAGAGAATTCTGCCTGCAGGGTGAAGTTGTCTGCCTAACTGATGATCTGTCCCTGTGGCATGAAGAAGTTAGGTGCAGTTTCTTCTTCAGAGAGTAGAGAGTTTCCTCACCTGACCCCTAGACCACCCCCCCCTGTGTTTCAGACCACATATTACTGGTGAGGAGGACCCATGTATTTGACCAGCCCACTTGAAAACAATGTATAGGTTGTATGTCTGAGGATGGCATGCCAAAGGCACAAATCCCTTTGCAAAAAGATGACTGTTTAACGTGTGCTGTAAACATTGCTGTAGGTATTATGAGGTATAAAAAATAACCACAAGAGCTCATAAAATGCACTGCTTCTGTGTGTGCGCTCATATGAAATCTAATCTTGAGCGGATTTGAAAGCGGGCCTTAGAATGTTGAGGTAAAACTCTGTTTCCCCCCTGAAATTTTTGACCCTCTCCTCCACTGAAATCTGAAACTTCTCTTCACTGTTACTTTGTGTGCTTGTGGGGAGGGGGTTAAGGGTGTCATATCTGCCATACATCATCCTGCCATGAAGTTGTTAAAGGCTGGGGAGCCCAGTTTGGATTGGGAGTTGACAGGGAGCCGGTATGTGTGATCTAACTACCCCGCAGTAGCTTAGTTATTGATATCCTGGAAAAGGTGAGGAGGATTTTACCACACATCAGGTCCAAAAGTATGGTAAAAGGTGTGGTCGGGTGTGTGTTGTGTTGGTCAGCAATATGGACTGGTCAACCTTAGCTTCAAAAGTTAACGTGGAATAAAAGGCACATGTTGTATAGAAATCGCCTATCTCTGGCAAATCAACCCCTTTTCTCTTTTCCTAGTCAATTTTGATGGATGTTTGCTGTGTTAGGGACATCTTCCTGGCATTTTCCAGCCATTTTAGTATGCAAATATGTTCTTGATGAGGTGTGCAGGAGTTTGCGAGGCAGCCTTTTGCTCTGCTCCTCCTGCATTTTAAAAA
Organism: Gekko gecko; assembly: GCA_029375565.1. Classification (NCBI taxonomy): domain Eukaryota; kingdom Metazoa; phylum Chordata; class Lepidosauria; order Squamata; family Gekkonidae; genus Gekko; species Gekko gecko. The sequence continues at coordinate 39,666,050 of JAPDNY010000001.1, forward strand.
CTTCTTTCAGGGAGATGTGTTGTGTTGCTTTTGCTGGAGTGAGCAACCTGGTGCCAGTCCCTCAGCACATTCCTCATTCTGAGGTGGTGTTGAGTTTGGTTGGTGAGGGCAAGGTTTGAGGTGGCTATACCTCTGTGTGTGTGTGTGTGTGTGTGTGTGTGTGTGTGGCAGGGAGGTTAGTCCAAATCCCTGCGGGGAATTTGTGTTCTTCATTTGCCTTTACAATCGGAGAACGGTTACTGCACCTCGGAGTGGCTCTCGGGTATGAGCTCAGATGGGCGCATGTAAATATCCTGTCAGATGCAACCCAAGGAATATTAATGTCCCTTCACCACCGCACTATAATAAAGCTGTACACAGCAGGCTTAATATGGAGGCAGTCTAGGGAATTGTAGAAGACTTAGGTAGTCTAGAGAGAATGACAGCAGTGGAAAAATGTTCAATATGCCAGATTTTCCACAGGGTTATTTCTCTGTGATCTGAGGTAAAATAGAAAACACTCTTTTTTTTTTAAAAAAAATATTCCTCCTAATTTTATATAATTCTAGGGCCTGTTTGCTGTCTGTTTCTCTTCTCTCTCAGTTTAACTCTCTCCCTTAACAAATGGATATATAGATTTGCATAGATACTGCGGAGATGGCATTATTAGAAATACCTTCCTTTTACTTGTTGAAATCTTTCATTTTGCCCAAGGATTGCCACATACTAATTTAAGAAAGAAAGAAAGGAGCATTTCTACATCTTATTGAAACAAAGGAAAATACAGTCTGTGTAAGCAACATAATCCTTGCATTCAGTCAGCACTCAAGAAGGCTCACTTTTTTTACAGGTTTACAACTTAAACTCCGGTGAAAGTATATTTGTTAAGAAGATGGGGAATATGTTATGAGGTATCTCCCCTAAAAATAATTCACTAATAATTTCATAGTATCAACAATTGTCAGAACCAATTGGTATAAATGTAAAAAACTGTATAGAGAAAGAACAAAAGAATTGAGCCCCTCCCCACTACATGCATTTCCAGTTGCTGGAACCAAACAAGGTACCAATGAGATGCTGAATTTGAAGTTTACAGACTGTACACAGAGGTTTTTACCCCCCTTCCCTAGAGAACAGAGCTAGGTAATCTGATGCAATCATATCGGAAGCTTTACCTGTACAGGTTGCTGTTTTAATAAATAAATAAATAATGGCTTTCTATATTGAACGTGTCCCTATCAACTAAGTTTGAATCAGGAGTTTTATGTTTTTTCCCCATGACTGTGTGTATGATATACTGTGTTTTTCAGTCTAGATAACAAAGTAGATGCCTTAGCATCAAGAAAATGGTTAAATTTTAATCTTCCTGTGTAATTACTGGTGCAGAGAAGCTCCTTCAGAGTCTGCCGGTGCTTCTGCAGATAGTCACTGTCAGCATGTTATTTTTGTTATGAATTGGCATCACTCCTTGAATTCACCCTGGAATAGTTCAACGTGGAAGATGACGATGGAGGGATACCGGGGGAGAGCTGGTCAGTCATAAACAATAAGCTCTTGTTTGCCTGTTCTCTAATGACACTGACAAACAATTACACCTACGATTTGATCTTGAAGTTAGCATACAAAAAAAAGCACAATTTAAAACTCAATTAAATCAGCCTCCTGCCATCCCATCAAAATTATTTCTAAACAAACAAGCCAAAAATCAAAGCCCAAAATATTCTTTGGGCTTTCTGGAGGGAAAAAAATTAATTTCTGGAGCTTTTGTCTTGGAGCTTTAATGTTGAGTTGGTAGCTTCAGTTTGGTTTAATTAGCAAGGTAAAACATAATTAGGGCTGCAATCTTTAATTGATGAATCGATGTGATTAATCAATCAGAGCTTTAATCACAGTTTAAAATTCCCGCTCATTAATTGGTGCAGCTAAGAAAAAATCTCTGGATTTTTCAAGGGCCTACAGTTTACCGGCCTGCACACATGAACTAGCTTCTTTCCACCTAAAATTTGATGGGAAAATAAAACCTGTTAATATAACTTTTTTCTTTCTTCACTTTGCACCCAGGATTAGGCAATACTTTCTTATTCTGCAATTTTTCTTCTAACAATAAGAATTACGGGCAACTGTACTGAACAGTACTGAAGTTAAATCAATATGTCCTCTAAAGGAGGATTTTTAAAAGCAATACTGATGAGTCTTGAATTTGTTCATTTTTGAAGCCATTTTTGGCTCTTATATTAACAAAGATTAGTTCACAAATCTATTTTCTGTTGGTGATTGGCAGTTTTAAATGCCAAGTTATGTCATACTTAGCCTGAAATTGCCCACTTCCTTTGGAGAATCTCCACAGAAGCATCGTTATTTATCTTTCCTAAATGCATATATATATCACACACACACATAACTAGAAGATGGGAATGATAGCTTTGCTTGGCTTATAGTCTTAAATAAAATACTCGCGAAGTGAAGCATTGACTTTTCCTGGTCTTACAATGCACAATAGTGGCTCATCAGTACCTCCAACATTGGTCCTCTGGCCAACTTCCAGTGGAGCACCTTGTCCCTGTTAGTTCCTGAACCTACTCTGACCCAGCATGGCACTTACAATATTCATAAGCAAGTATGAACACCCAGAATCCCTTAACAGTTAAATAGATCCACAATATGCAGTTTTGCCTTATAAATTTAATGCTGGTTGGTGGGCCATAGGGATACTAATTTTTTTTAAAGCAGACTATGCAAGAATGAAGTCTGCTGATGTAGAGAGGTCTATGAATTTATGTCTTCTTGGAGGTTGTAATATCTGGGGTATTATTAGTTTGCCATTGGAAAAATACAACTTTTCTGTCAGTTCCTAACCAGCACCTAAGTATAGGGGAGGGAGCTGCAGTGGAGAAATTGACCTTCCAAGTGTGCATAGCTAAGGGATGGCAGGCCTTATAGCTTTTTCCATAAATGGTGCCTTATTTGTAAGCATTATAGAAACTGAGATGGAAGTTTAAAGCTGCCTCCAAAAAGTCTGCCTTTTGGCATCACTAGCTGTCTGTGGATATTGTGCCACCATACTACTTAAATTAATATCAGTTCCCCACTCTGCGCAGGTGGGATACTTATAGTTGTAAAAGACTGTGGTCACACACACTAAATAATCCACTTTCAATCCACTTTCAGTGGACTTTCCAACTGGATGTGTGTGAACTGGCAAAATCCAGTTGGAAAGTGCATTGAAAGTGGATTATTTAATGTATGTGACCACAGCCAAAGGTGATCTTACATTTTCTGTGGTCTGTTTCTCTTACCTAGAAAATACATACCTCAAATATATGCCTGTTTGTTCTTCCTTGTGGTTTAATTTTATACTGAAAAAGAATTTAAATAAAACTAATGTTGAAAAAAAAGAAAAGATGCTTGTAGGTGCTGCATTATGTGGTTTGTTTTTATGTACCATTAAGTTAACATTAATAGGTCTTGTCTCAGGAAACTGAGCCAGCAAAAGTCTTTGAGTTGTGGAGGAGTGAGTGTGCTCCTTCGCCTCTGTAATACAGAGATAACATCATATGTAAGATGGGTGCTCTTTTCCCATCAAATTGGGCATTTATGAGAATGGGTGTCCTTATGGACCACTTGTGCCCTTTTCTGGGTGGTGGACAAAAGAAAGGTACACCCTCTTCTTCAGTATAAGGTCCCAATATGTCCCAGGTCCCAGTTTAGTCAGGGAAAGACAACAGAAGAAAGATCAGGAGTCAGAAGGGATGAATGTTATAGGTAGTTAGGCTTTGTTTTGGTTGGCAAAGTGGGCCAAAGATTCCCAGGAAAGGTGGTTTCAGAGGGTGACCATATCAGTTTTCAGTAGAACAGCTAGATTCAAATCCAGTAGCACCTTAGAATCCAAAAAAATTGGGGGATATAAGGTCTGACGATGGGCGCTTTGACTCTGTAAAGCTTATACCTAAAAAATCTTGTTGGTCTCAAAGGGCTGTGGTGGCAGAGGTTAAGATGATGAGTTGCAGACCAGAAGGTCTGTAGCTCAGTGGTTCAAGACCCCAGTGCCACGTGACGGAGTGAGCTCCCGTCTCTGGCCCCAGCTCCTGCCAACCAACCATTTGAAAGCAAGAAATTGCAAGTAGATAAATAGGTACTGCTTTGGTGGGAAGGTTACAGTGTTCCATGCACCTCTGCATTTAGTCATGCCAGCCACATGACCATGGAAAAGTCTTTGGACAACATTGGCTCTTCGGCTTGGAAACAGAGATGAGCACTGCACCCTAGAGATGGATTTGACTGGCTTTCAAGCAAGGGAAACCTTTACCTTTACCTACAGTGCTACTGGACTTGAATCTAGCCAGGAAAGGTTGTCTTGGGGGGGGGAGGAATTGTAGTAAAAGAGTTAGGTAAAACCAAGAGATCTGAGAGACATTCCAGGCATAAAGGGTAGTAAGTAGATGCTGTTCTGAAGCACTGGCACTTAGATATTAAATGATACCTGTGACCAATGCTCCCTCTAAGCTGTGGAGTCTTGTGAGCAAAAATTCTACTTTGTGAGCTCCTGGCATTAAAGTTCTGAGCAAGCGATTTGGCTGCTGCATAAATTACTTTGCTCTGGAACCATCCTTCCTGAGCTAAGACAAAAATCTGTAAGCTGGAGGCTAAAAAACTGTGAGCTAGCTCACACTAACTCAGCTTAGAGGGAACACTGACCTTCGACTTACTATTGCTATTGTTGTTTGTTTTCTTATAAGGTGGCTCAATAAACCAGCTCTTTGTCCTCTACCCACATGATTAAATGAGTGTTATTTTTTTGCATAAGAATGCGTTATCTTCTGAAGACTTAGTGAGAAGCCTCACCATTTTGTAATAAACTGTAAGCCGTTTATTTACTGATAAGTTTTTTGTACTGTTACTTGGGGGGGGAGGTGGTCAGTAAGGAAAACATTAAATTCCGATAAAAACACTCTTGGATCTTTGAAAACAACTGCTGTCTTTTTTAACTGCAACATTTGAGGAGCTTCAAAGAGGATGTGTTTCTTCTGATCTTGGAGCTTGTGTGACTGGTAGCAGGCACCAAAAAAAAAATCTCATTCTACATATAAGTGGATTGCTTAACAAGTCAGCACAGGCACCTACTTGTTTGTACAATAGAGATAAAAAAATTCCTGTATGAAAATAATTTGGTTGCTGACAGCAGACACTGCAGTAGGACTGCCTTTTGAATTTCTCATGATTGGCCAAGGGTCGGGAATCATGGCTTGGTCCTTTCTGTTTGGGCTGTGCTGTCAACGATGGCTTACTAGTTGCTGGCAAAAAGTTAATTGCTTTATTTTTAGGAATATTCAGAGTCTGTCTAAGGGTGAATTTACAGCAATGTCAGAACTGGAAAGAGAGGGGCCACTTTATGCATGTAACCTGTGCATCTAGAATCATACTGTATGCACTTGAGAAATGCATGTTTTTAGCTGACACATGTTGTAGGGAGCCAAGTCTCTGTGGAAGCTTTGGTTCTCTGGAAAAGTAGGATATAATGTTTTGGTGCAAGATTCAGTCTTCCTTCCTTCCTTCCTTCCTTCCTTCCTTCCTTCCTTCCTTCCTTCCGTCCGTCCGTCCGTCCGTCCGTCCGCCCATCCATTTCAAGTACTTATGAATGCAGAGATGAACCATTCAAGGTGTATGGGCAATTCCTTCATAAATGTCAGAAACCAGAGAGATTTCTGCAAGTCAGGGGTGAGGCTTCTTTGTCCAGAATAACTTTCTACCTGTCTTCTATACTAGCAGAACTGAAATTCAGTAGTGAAAATGGCAGAACTAGCCATGTAAAATAAATAAATTATGTGTAACTTATTCAAGTCAGCCCCTTTTGTGCATAGTTTAATTTGTTTTGTTTTAGCTTTGAGGACCACGGGGTTATGGGTCCTCAGAGCTAAAACAAAATGCATGTTTGCCATTGCCTAATGTTTGAAGGGTCCCAGAGATAGGAAGAGAAATGTTCAAAGAAGGGATGTGACATGAAGACAGCTTGTGAAATTTTGCCTTCAGGAGCCATTCGCAGGGCATCTGCCCGCTAGTGTCTAAACTTTTGTTTTTAATCCAATTTCGATTTACTCTGTCACATTCCATATCCACCCTCCTTCAGCCTGACTCATGTAAAGTAATGTTAGTGTCAAAAGGAATTGGTCAAAACTGGAAACCTGTAGCTGATACAGATGTCTGTTGATGGCGCCTTTCACGCAGTTCTGAATCCTCGTCTTTCTAATAAATGTTAAGATGTGACGAGTTAGTGAAGGAGACGTCAAGAGGAAAGACAATCCAGGGAGTTAACATGGCTGGGTTTGTTTGTTCTCAAAGGCTGAACAGTACTGGAAAGTGCTGTGGCATAGGAACTCCATGGTTAATCCATGGGCCTTCTGTAAGAGTACACCTTGAATGTAAACAACGTTCCCCCTTTCTTAGAAATTATGGGTCTTTAAGATAGCTCAAGCACCAAACCTGTTTTCACAATGTCACGTGTCAGAGTGTCATGTTAGCCTGGTGGCACAATAGCAGTAAACCATCTTGTGTCATTTCTTTTGCCATTGCCTGGTCTTTTTCTCGCAGGTATCAAGATGTCTTTTGTCAATGAGGGCATTTCTGAGTCATGCCCCTTACCTCAGACTGGCACAGGAATTGAGCTAAATGTGTAAAAAGAAAACATCCTGAATATATCTGCATCAGGGACTGTAAATGGGGGGGGGGGGATGAGAAATATTTAAAATGAGCAGTAGATCAGTATACTTTAAAATATACAGCTACATCTTAAGGCTCCAGTTTTTAATTAGTTCAGGTGGTAGATTAATCTAGGAAACCTTTAGTCGATTAGTCGGTGGGAAGATAATTTAAGCATAATTAAATTAGAGGAGAGAGAAAGGTTTATTTTGTTTTAGGCTGCTTTCATTCTGTTGCAATACTGCAAAAATTAGCTAAAAACGATGAAAGTGTTCTTTTCTTTTGTGAATGAACTATAGACATTAGATTATTAAATTATGGATTATTTTATACTTGTTTAGTTACTCCAAAATAAGTCAGACAGGGAAGGTTTGGTAATTTGCAGATTTATTTCAGTTTGATTAATTGATTTATCTATTAAAGGCAGATGCTTAATCAACTAAAATGTTTATCAGTTGACAAAATAAACAATTGCTTAAATAATCTCCTGATTCCTGGCCTTCAGACATCTGCTGGCATAAAAATAGCTAGTATTACATCCAGGAGATGAAAAGATTTGGACTTAGGTATGAGTCATTTGCTGCTAGAAAAATGCTTCTGCATGGTGGAGGTTCCACACCACAGTTATAAATCAGACACTGTCTTCCCATGTGGACTAGCTGGGCTGTATTTTCCACACACCGGTGCTGAGCTTTCCTGTGACCAGTGATGTTGGTAAGGGGAAGTGTGAAAAACATGATCATAGGCTTTACACTGCTGCATGGAGCCCCTACCAGACGAGTCCTCAGCCTTTTTGACCCTGGGGGCATCTTTGGAATTCTGACACAGGGTGGTATGTGCAACTACGGAACAGCTGCTGCAGGTATTTGGAAAGACCCTTCTCTGCCGGAGGGCTCAACTACACATTTCATTGGTACTTCTGCAAGTAGAGGGCTCTGTGTATGTGTGTGTGTGTGTGTATCTGTGGGGGATTGATTTGGATGGGACTATGAGGGGACAGAGGGTTTTTTTTATCTTTCCCCCAGTAGTGTTTTCTTGATCTCAGAGAGTCCCAGAAAACTTCTGCTTGCCCCCTGGAGGGAAACATACAGATACTGATAAGGGTATGGTTACCCAACAGGAGAAGTGGAGAGCCAGTGTGGTGTAGAGATGAGTATCAGACCGTGAAAGCTAGCTGGGTGACCTTGGGTCAGTCACTCTCAGCCTAGCCTATCTCACAGGATTGTTGTGAAGGTAAATTGGAGGGGGAGAATGATTTGCGCTTTGGGTGCCCCCGGGGAGAAAGCAGGGTATAGATGTCTAGGCCATTTTAGATTGGGAATATTTTACCCCACCCTTTGCCAGTACCATGGCTGCAGTTGG